>JARHVA010004948.1:532500-980000 GCA_037957365.1 Torreya grandis | reverse complement strand
TCCTGTGCACTTGAGAGACCTTAAAAAGCTTTTTCAAGACTTTTCTTGCAAACTATGACATGAAAATTCATGAACATGATTAATTTTTTTTTAATAACCTTTGTCAATGCTCACCTTCTCACCCATGCCTTGGAAACTAATCTTGATACTCCATATGGTCACCATCTCTCTCTTTTCTTTCTAGGCCTTGACCTGCAAGTCTCATTAGGCCTTGAAATTGACCTTCTAGCCATTATCCAAGATCTTAACACATCATGTACATGATATGAAACCTCATATCATGCTTAAATTATATCAAAAATTCTTAATATGTCTTGTCAATAACTCATATTGCCTCATTACCAGGCCAAGCAGGGTCTAGAACTAGTCTATTTGTAGATTTGGACTAAAGTACTTACCCATGTAGGATTTACCTTGAAAATCTCCTAAGTGTTCTAATGAATCTTATGTATACTCAAGAAACATTATAAAATAAATATTCTTTAGATATTTAATAGAACATATTCATGGCTCACTTGGAGCATATTCAGAACTGCTTATGTAGATCTTCAAATCCTAATTAAAGATCTTCGTGGTTCACTCAGATCATCTTTAGAGCTTCTTATATATATATATATATATTAAAAGCTCAATTAAGGATCTCCCTAGATCATTCTATTATATGCCAAGTCTTCAAAACTATTTCCAAAATTGTTGATGACTTATCAAGCCTTCAAACTCTTTCTCAGTAGAGAGAGATTAGATTTCCTTCAAAACAACTCAAAGCTTACTTTACCATGCACCATCATAAGAACCTTTGACATCAATGAAAACATCAATGTGAAAACTCAATAATCAATGAAAATTCTCAAAAATTTACAACCATTTTATTAAATTTTTCATACTTATAAGCTTGAATTAGTATGATTAATTTTATTTTCACTTATATTTTGTTTCTCTTTTCATACTTCCTATCTTGATTTGGTATGATTGATTAAATTTATTATTTGTTTGTTTTTATACCATTGGTTTTATTGTGTCTTCCATTTTATTAAAAAATTTCATACTTCCCAACATAATATAGTATGATTTTTTTTTTTAGTTTGGTGCAAATCGTTACATGATTTGAAGACATTTGCTACCACCCTTTTTACCATTTTGGTTTATTATACTTATTCATATTTTATTTTTACATATTTCCCATCATGATATAGTGTATATTACATTTGTTTTGATTAATTATACTTTTACAAATCATTTTTTCCTTCTTCTTAACCATGCATGTTTATCACATAATGATAGAAAAGATACATCACATATTTTCTATAGCATATAAAACAAAAGTAAAATTCATGTGTTAGAAAATAAATATATCCATTCATCCACATACAAATCCAAGTACAACTCATAATATCAATGAATTTTATATATATATATATATATATATATATATATATATATATATATATATAATTGCTACAACTCTAAAGTTGTGCTCCATCCTATATATCTTGTGGCCTATTCATGTTCTCATCAAAATCTATAACTAACCCCTTTAAATGGTGTACTATAAAGAGGCACTCTAAGATCTCAAGCCAAAAACTTATCCCTATAGGTTGGCCACTTAGACCTACACTTGTCTAAGATGGATCATAATTTCCATGTGCATGGCTCACTTCTATGCTAAGGCTTGATAGGCATGAGAATCTCTAGCTCCTACCCCTTTAGGTGGATGTAAACTATCACCTCACACTTATAGCTATCACACAACCTATCCCACTTGTCTAAATCAAATTACATGATCTGGGGTAGAGGGAACCAAATGATCATCCAAAGTGGTAGGGTCATATGGTGATAACACCCATCCAAAATATCATGATGAGAAGCCTCCCCATTTGACCTCCTTTATAGTAGTATATACAAAACCAAAAGCCAAATATACATCATATCACATATGTATATATATCTCAAATCATCTATCTATCACACATAATAATGAAACTAGTGTTATATATCAAAAAATTAAAACTAAATCAAAACATTTATTAGTAATTCCAATCTTAGCATCTACTCACCCATCAAGTGCCTCCATCTATTGCATCTACACCAATGAAAAAATTAGAGTCACCACTTGAGCCTATCATGGTCCCTTACTCAGTGGCTTATCTATAGAGCAACTATGTCTTTGATCTACTATAAGATCATCTTGTGTGACTTCTAATGCTTGTGTCTCCTCTTATAGATGGTGTTTCCATCTCCAATGAGCTCACAAAAACCACTATCACCTTTTTTGTGGTCTCACTCTCACATATAATACATCCACACCCATGGCATCATATCTTATAGGCCTCAATACCTTTATCCATCATGCTTGAATAGACCATGGTCTATCTCATTGAGGCCTTATCATTAGGATATCAATAGGTACCTCTTTACCTCCTCTCCCTCTTGAATTTATAGTATGATGTGCTTAATAAGTAGGCACTACTAGAGGGGCTACTAGATGTGGAAGCCCTAACTATCTGAGTATACGATCCACTAGATGAGGCTCTATCAAATAAGTGTAGTTGCCCATGATTTAAACATGTGCTAAACCTATATCAATAATTTCCCAATCAGCCATATAGTAGTTATGTGAGTGTATGGATGCCATATAATCTTCCCTTGTGTGATGGTATGCAAAGCTAGAACATGGGGCATAGCCCACACTACATGTTCATACCTCCATTGAACAAACTATGGTAACCTATCATCAACTATTGGGGTAATCTAGTTGGCCAATACATAGGGAATATCTCATAGATCTATGTGCTTAGTATAATGACAAGGCCCATCATCTTTTGCCCTCAAGTCAACATCCCATACATATCATGCATGAGTTGGACCCAAATGATAGAACCAAGATCATATAAATGTCCTTGATCCAAAATAGACTAGTATAAGGTCATCACATATATTGGTACCTTACCATCCAACTTGTGACACAACACTCGTGTTATCATAAGCCCTATCATAGCCTTCCAGATATCCAAAATGCCTTTGAGATAGACATAAAATAAGCTAACACATAACCTAGGATAGATCCTATCCAAGCCAATCACCCACTAGGATAATACTCATCTCTCATCCACTAACTCTGGTGTATCACAAATCACTACTATCCCTTATATAAGAATTTCAAGCAACACATGGATATCCTTCAAGGTGATCACCACCTATATAATATCCCCCTCCACCTCCTATTGGAAAGTGTTGGTCAATCATTCCCATGCTCATAGGAACATGACAATGAGTTCAACACTTAGTGGCATCTATCTCATCTCCATAATACCTCTAAAGCCTAAGGTAACCAATTTATCTCTATCCACATCTGAAACTACTCCAATAAATTTGGAGTTAAGATGCATCCACTAGGCACCAAATATTTGACATCTCTATAAAATATCAATCAAAAAATAATGTATTAGATTTTGATGTCATAATAATAAAATAAATCCCTAAATATTCTTAAAAAATTACAAATTAACTACTTCATTAACTTGTTTGATCTAGTTTTATTAGTTTTTCCTTTTTCCTACATAATAGGCCTATTTAATACTAAATCAACACTATCATAGTATTTTCATATTGCATCACCTTTATAGTACATAATCAACCCATTCTTATAGATGCTATCATCCTATTTGGTATTAAATCAACGTTTATATCTCTAGCATACTATATCGGCCCTCTAGTACACAATAAACCTCATTTAGTGAACTATATCAACCACATAATATGAAATATATTGGATAGAGGGTACTATGTCAATCATATCCCTATTTTCAACTAGATTAACCCACTAATACGTAGTTTTCCATCTCTAATGATACTATATAGGCTCACTCCTATGTATTCAACCCCTTATATTTATCTCACCTTGAAATTTTTTTCGGTAAGGCTGACTCTGTTATTAGTTTGCACTAAATTTTGACCATTTACCAAAAATTCTTTAAGCATTTATTGTTATAATATTTTCCTAACCAATACCCCATTTTACCCCTAGTCTACCTAAAAATTTTTGAGGGTCAGTTTTGATGTCTAAATTTTGACTACCATCCAATTTTATATATTTAACCTAAATTCAATTAAAAAATTTCAAAAATTTTAAATTAATGCTTCCCTTACCTATGCTGCACCCACTATAGCTGCTATGCATCCTCCATGTTGATGTCATCTCCTCACCATGATCACTCTCTAGGCTCAAACTAGGTCTCTCAAATCAATGTTTTTTTAGAATAGTAAAATCACAAATGAATTGATTTTCACCCTATCTATATTTACCATTCAAAATTATTTACATATCAAATATTTACAACCCAATTCCATTTTTTGAATATAACTTTGTTTCTAAAAGATCTTTTTACAAATTACAGGATGTTCTTAATTCCTAACATTATAGAGAATCTTTTCACATAATGCATGTAATTTTTTCAAAAAAAATGATTTTTTACTAATATTTATAGGTTCACCTAATGTTCCCTGTATTGGACACTTTCACATTTCTTTCACTTCAATCCTATCATATAGCACCAAATTAAGTAAAGGTATGCATTTTTCATCCTTTCATTTATCTGATTCACTTCGTACTACAATTTATTTAGCTTCAACATGTGTGTTGCTATGTTCTTTTCTCAAATCACCATCCATGTTATACCTATGTGAAATGTGACAAGATTAGAGTGGGGAGTATGTATACACATATTATTTTCAAACTTTATCAATTATTGATACTTTCTCTCTTGCAGGAACTCATCAATTCTCAATCTCTCTAAAAGGGTGCACCAAGAAAGGGGTTGATAGACCATTGGTGCTTCATAAGATTATTGTACCCTATACCACCACTTGAAATATACACAACCATATCTTATACACTTACCTAAGATTTTAAACCTCATTTACATAATCCTCCAAATAATTCACCACCTTATTTATCCCCTATCTAAGCTAAAACCCCTTTTTGACATTTACCAAACAATGTTGGCCTAGGCTGACCTAGACCAGGACCTAACTTACTTTTATTAATTAAAAATACAAGGTCAAATTAGGTTGACACTATCAATTAAACTTTTAGAAGGGTTTAGGATTAGATTAAATTATATATACACATCCATTTCTACCATTTTGAGGAAGAGAAGAAGAACATCATTTATTGTGCATATGATTATCCACCATTATACTTGAGGAACATTGCTTAGGGTTCTAATACTACCCTTAGAGATATAAATATTGTCTTATGGAGAAGTATTTTAGATGCATATATAATTTGTGTATCCTAGAGATAACTTATCTTTGTTATCCTTACATATCACAACCTCTTATGAATCACCTTGGCCAAGGGATAGATTTGGGCTCGATCGGTTCATCTTTAAAGGTAAGTATTCCTAACTTTGTTCCTCATTTTGTTAAATTAGATAGATTTACATTTTTTAGATTATATTATTGTCTCCCATGCATTAGGATTTACTATACATTAGCTTAATCATATATATTCTATGCATGTTTAATTTTTATGTTTATTACCCCCAATTTATGCTGCAAGATTTGGTGAACACTAGATTAGGTTTTTATTTAATTTGTATTTACCCTTTAACATAGGACCTAGTTAGGTTTATCACATGATGTTACTTTAATAGAGGCTTTATAACCCTTTCTAGTGATATTATTGTGGTAAATGACCCCTTAATTAGGTCTAGCAGATCCATCTTAGTCATGACCTTGATTGTCTAAATATACCAACAAGCAAAAGTTTAAGTGTGATTTATTTTCTTCAAGCTAGGATTGATTTGTAGATCAACTAGATTTTCCCTTGTATACACCTTTTGTTTAGTGATATATCAAAAATCAATATATTGGAAGTCTAATTGGCTATGCTTTAGTAAGATATCTCCTTGTCTACATCTCCCAACCAATTCATCAATTACCTAATCATCATTTCTCAATGATCAAAATATGCCCTACTAGGGAAAACCATTTATACCAATTAATGATCAGATCCAACCTATTGGGGCACATTATTATGATCAACTAATGCCACCCTTTTTGGGGCCTATTCCTTCATTTGACCTTTTTTCTAATTTTGAGCCCACAAATTTATCCCATTCCTTCTTCTTCATCTCTTTTTTGAGGGCCCATCTATTTAAAACTTATTCCCCAATCATTCCCTTAAGAGAGCATCTAGGGATAATAAAGTATCCTTTAGGGAACTAATATGAGTTTACTGACTCAAAAATTTAAAATATAAGAGTGAATACATCATTCTTAAAGCATTATCAAATTTGTTCTTGATGAATTTTTCATGCTTTGAAAATATGGTGTTGTGCCTATCACAACACCTTCTCAAATAGGGGAAAAATGTAGACACTTAATTTTAATCACTTTATATTCTAAAACTATGTTTGGAAAGAATTTTTGCAATCACATCTAATTTTAATTGAAAGTCTCCTAATAGACCTAATTTAACTACATAATTACCATTTTAAACCAAAATCACAATGATACATCCTTGATTGGGGCAAAGGATCATCTTACATCATTCATCTTATCTAGTGCATCTTGAATTAAATTAGCCCTTTGCAAGTGTTTTCACAAGGTAATTAAGAGAATAGTTGATTGATAAATAAAAACATTGAAAAAGGTGACCTTTCTTCTAATTGTTGATTAATACCACTTAATCAAGCCTAATTATTCCTCTAATAGGAAAATCCATGGATTTGAATTATCTTAATTTCCTAAAATCAAAATTGGAATATTGCCTCACCTATGATGACATCATTAGGAAAAGTGTGCAAGAAACTAAAGGTCATGACATGTCTTACACATCACTTACACACTCAAGACAAGTTATTACACCTCTTTTTCACACCTTCTCTTACACCCCGCTTACACACTCAAGAGGATTAATGACTGCAATTTTTTCCAATGTGCTGTCCATACTCCAAAAAGGTCTTAAATGGCCTTTTTTAAACACTCCATGTGTGTAATAATGGATTTGAGGATTGATACTCAATCCTCCATCTTGAGATGATATGGGTCCATAATAGTTTAGGAAATATATAAATAGAACCCTCATACCTCTCATTTCATCAAGCTTCTTAATGTAAACTTACTCTACTGAATTATTTTAATAAACTTCATCAACTCTCTCATGAAAAACTAAATAAAAATAGATGTGTAGAAAATGATATATTTTAATCACATGAGGATTAAAGCATTGACAAAGACTTCTACATATAAAATCCAAGCTCAGCCTCTTTAGACTAATTTTCATGCACATTTTCAAGGAAGGTAAAAGTTGTGTTTATCTTCCAGTATTGTTTTTATTGCTTCATTATCACATAACTCAACCTAGGGATTAGGATTTATAAGTTATGTATTTAATTTGTTTTGATTATTTCACCTATAATTGACTAATCTCTCTTGGATTCTTGATCTACATTGCCACCATAGTTTCATTTAATTAGTAGTTAAACCATGTGGTTAATGTTTATGATAGGTTCGGTGGAAATCCCTTGACACCACCCAATTTATTATTAAAAGCGGGTGGTCAACATATGTTGAATTCCATTCTTATTAACTATGACCGTATGCAATGTGGTTATAATTAATCTAAGTTAATCAATTTAAAGAGTTCTTAACTTTAATAATTAATATATTTAAATTAAGTATTATTTGATTTTATACCTATGAATTTGTTAATGTTTAAAACTAAATATTATAAAATTTAAAACCCTAACTATTTCCTTATAGACATACTTTTTTATTCCTTATTTTATGAGAATCTAGTATCCTAGAAGTGGGGTGACCCCAAAAGAGACCCCCCTTCATTTTTATCTCTCTTTCACATAGTCCAAATTTTGAGACCTAGAAAAACATGGTTTTCTTGTTGACCTTTTTTACTCAAGTGTGCCTTAGACCTCCTTTTTAGTGGAAGTTCTAGAAATTTCCACTATAAAGAATCAATGGATTTGAGGTGGGGGAACCCAAAAGGGACCCCCTCAAATTTTCATCCCCTTTCTCTTGGAAGTAATTTCAGGGTATGAGACTTTATAGCTTCCACTTTGTGCTGATTTTGACATAGGAAAGCCTGTTTGGGACTTATTGCCTTTCATAAACTCTTGGGAGATCTGAAATGGGTTAGACCCAAAGGGTCCCATACTATTTTTGAATAACCTTTAGTTTGGGACAAAAATATACACCTAAAACTAAAAAGTTTCTAAATTTTTACCTTATGGTAGTTATTAATGGATGTAGAGGATCTTGAAGCTCCTAGGACCTATTAAAAAATCATAAGATAATGAGACATATTGTGAGCATTTCATCAAACTAGGAACTCTTATAACTCATTCACACACCTTTCTATCGAGTTAGAAAATTGAAATTGAAAAATATTGTTTTGGCTAAAAGCTTCAATAATCCATTAATGATAGTCATTTAAGGCTAAAGCAGGAGAGAGATGACTATGGACAAGTCATACTCAAACACCTCCTTTCTCCTTTATAAAATATGATTTTTGATTAATGACTAATTTTTAGCCTTTATTGATTTCCATAAGGATTTCTTGGGCTTCCTCACCTTTGTTTAGATTCTTTGGTTGAGGTTAAATTTATCCAATGATTATAATGGAGTGATCCATCCTCAAAATACTTATTTGGGATATTTTATACCACGTTTTAGGTCATATGAAGACTATAAAATCTTTAGTTTACCTCTTTTATTGTTTTTAACTTAAAAATCTAAAATTGAGTCAATATATGACTTAAGTGTGAACTGAGACTTATGATTGGTTATATTCACCTGGAGATGCTTTTGAGCATCATAATGAGTTAGATAAAATATTTGGATCCAATTATTTCTCTAATCCACCTCACATTTATCAAATTTTATTTTTGGGCCTTATTGAAGTCTTAGGATGCACCCTAGCTAAGCAGGGGATTGTTCATGTCCTCTTACTCAAACCTAGTCCAACATGGGAATGACCCTAGGCTATGGGTTATATAATATTGGGTTAGACCTATAGGGTTTTTAACAAGGTTATCTCCTTTCATGTATCGCTTATCTCATTTCCATTAAAACCTACTAATTACTGGGGTGAAAAGGGAGTGAAAGATAACCAAAAGGGAAATCTAAGCTAATGTTGGTGATACACCTAGAATGATTGTTCATCCACTCTTACTTGGGATTATAAAACACTAATGAGACAAAAAAAATAATTATATCTATAACTCCTAAGTATCTTATGCATCAATGTTTCATACAGAGGTTTCATCAATTGATCAAAGCTTGAGGGAAGTGATAGAATAGGCCTGATTCAAGGCACTAACCAATCAATGCATCCACTATTGGCTTCAATCAAATGACATAAAATACTAGACATGACCTACATAACATGACAAACTACCAACGAAGTGAGATTAGGACTTGAAAAGGGAGAAAGATATACCATATATGCAAATCAATTCACATGAACACACTAGATAAGCATAATGAAATCTTAACACATTCTTCTATTCCTCTTAAGAGGTTACAAAGCTCAATCTTGGTGGAGTCTAGTCATGCCCAAGAGAGGGATCTAAATAAATATATCCAAGCTTGAATTTATAGTAGAGTGGGATGAGAGAGAGGGGAAGGGATGCATGAGAGAGTAGAGAAGGAGTCATCAATGATCAAGATAATAGCTATACCAACTCCTTGAGATCTCCGTGTATTAATGTCACTATATCTTTTCCTAGCATGGAAGGATGGATCATGAAGGTTAATACCACTATAGGAATCAACCACCCCCACCACATGAATCTTTCTCAATGTCCTATACATTAATGCCTTTCACTGCAAGGACAAAATCCTCATATTCATGCACCTAATAGAGCCATGATCAAGTCTACTTTTGGGTAGCTATTTGTTAGAGCTATAATTGTGTTAAAGGATAAAACACTCCACCATATCTCATTTATGTATACATATACTCCAACATGAATATAGATCTTTACTATAGATTGAAAACCAATCCAATTTATTGTTTTTTTTATAGTTATTATATCGATGTAGATCCATAGGTCACATAGCTTCATTTTAGACTATACTAGGTTTAAACAAACCTATCCTACATATAAGATTTAATGGTGATATAGCTTCACCATTAAATACCATGATTGCATAACTATGTCTGCTTAATGATGTTTTACTATGCTCTGATGGTGGTATATGCCCTTTGAAACATTTACTCTTGGTTTGACTTGAACCATATTCAACCTTTACTTAAAATCTCCAGGATTTAACTTTTAATATCAACCATCGATATTAATTTGGGCTTCCCACATTTCACAAATTATTAGCTCCACATTTGTTTTAGGATATTACTATTATTTTCATCTACTTCATGCACTTATGCCCTATGGTGGCCTCACATTTTATCTAAGCTCATTAACTTATTGACCTTACTCATACCATTGATCTTTCTATGTATGAATGAACATAAGCCATAGATATTATACTAGTTTAATGTGCTTAAGACACTTGTGAACTACAAATTTTTCTTAGGATCTAATGATAATTTGACCAACCACTCACCATTAGATCCACTTTGTATGAGTGAATGCACTTCACTGATCTACCTAGACCCATTGATTCGATATTTATCCATGTACCATTAGATATAGATTTTGCTCTCAATATTATGCCACTTGTCAGCCATGCATTCATCTTTAGGAATAGTTAAATTTAAATGACTATTTTTTATAGCTAAAATTTGACATCTCCATGCACATCCCACTTTACTAGCTCAACTTTGAATGTCTATATCTTGAGATAGAAAGCTCATCAAGATATGAAATTTTTAGATCATGATTTAGGCATGAAAAAATTAATGTACATGTGATATTTTAGCCTTAGAGGCTTCCTAAGTGGATTTATCATATGTGTAACTAGATTGACCCATTCATTCTTACAAGATGTGTTGTGATGGTTTGGCTATCTAAGATCACCAAATTCATAGTTTAAGATTGATTAAAGTGTTTTAAAATATTAAAAATGACAAGTTATCTTCTCCTAAAATCTATCTACTCTTTCCACCATTGAATCACCCTTCAATTAAGACTCTGCTCAGCTTCTCCCTCCTAACCTAAGTAAAGTTTTATATGTGGCCAAATTTGGCCAACATCTTTGGTGACTCAATTGGGAAGCATGCTTTATATGCTTGAGAACCCAAAATATTACATGACTTTTGGACTTATAAACAATGAAAAAATAAAACCTTGAATGCAAACAACCTCTTAACAAAGACAATAATAACCAAAATAAGAAAATAAACACAAAAAATAGGAAAACTTACCTAAACAAAGTAAGGACAACAAGCAAATGTGCCATGAAAATGCTTAGAGGAACTTTAAAAAAACTACCTTAATATGTAAAACTTAAATCTACATATACCTTTCCTCTTGGATTAAAAGGAAAATTTGATTGTCCATCTTGAAACTTTGAAACATGTCTGCCATCTCTTGATGGCCTCTTCTTTTAGATTGGAGCAATTAGATGTTCATGACCTCTTGATAAGTTAGATACACCTCTAACTTACATTCTAAGTTTAATGGATTGAATAAGTGGATTTGATACCCAAACATATTCTTCCCATATTATTCTATTTTCAAGTAATGTTGTCAATTCTTATTCATTAATTGGCTACCAATGATCTAAGGTATCTTCCATTATGCCTTCATTATAATCCTCATGAACAAGCAACTTGTTAGGGTCTTCATTATTAACCTCTTGTGTCTCTTTAGACATGATAGATGATAAGACCTCTTCATTTTATTTGTGTTAAGAAACAATGATATAAGGTATTAGATCAACAAACACTTGTTTATTATTATCATCTTCATGTACTTGCTCTTCTTGTGAGCCAACTTTAGTAGTTGATTGTTATTTAAGATATTTAATAAGAAGTGTAAGACCTTTAATACCTTAATATTCTTTGTAAATATACATATATTGCTGCCAAAAATCCTCATCATTACCTTGATGTTTATCTTACTTGGCTAGGTTGCACTCATCAATGGTCAATTATGCAAGTTATTGAGAATCATCTTGATGGGACATATGGTATGTGATCAAGAGGCTCTTGAAAAATAATGATCATTGGAAAATATAAAACTTCTTCTTCATGGATCTCATCTTTTAGTTGCACTAGTTCTTGCAACTCATCTTTTCTGACCTTATGGAAGAATGAATCATGTTTGTTCCTACCAAGAGGTGTCCTAAGAACCATTTCCTCCTCAAGATCATCTAAATCATGATAATTAGATAAAATTTCAATATAAATTTGAATTTTTACCTCTTTAATAATGGGTTCTCTCTCCATAAGTGGCATAAAAGTTTCTTGGAGTGACTCCAAGAGAGATGAAATATATACCTTATTTCTTTCATCTAGCTACTTGTATTCAATAATAACCACTTCCTCATTCTTTTATATATCACTGTTGATGATATATATGAGGTAAATGACTTAGAATATTGAGGAGGGAGAGGAGGGGATTAAGTATATTTGGGTTTTCTTGATTGCATGACTTGACTCCAATATAGAAACTTGGGATCATGGTTTTCCTGCATAGTGTGCATTGTGGCTTGAGTAATGAAAGGAGGTATGTGTAGTTGAGTTGATGTTGAATTTGTAGATACCAATGTATAATATATAATTTTATATATAGATTAAATTTTCCTATTAAATGAAGTTTCAAAATTAGACCTCAATTGCTCATGATGGCTAGTTCTTTCAACAGAAACTTGCCTTTCTTCCTGGACTCTCCCTTGGATAGATTTACATGAGGGGAAGGTTGAGAGGAGTTAAATAAAAATATGATGAATTTGAAATGAGTTTGGTGAGGGCTTATGAGTTATCATGGGAAGTTCATAATGAGGTTGAAATGGAGTGAATCAAGGAAGACAAGATGGGTGATGAGGTGTTTGATGTTCTTCATGGGCTGCCAACTTCTCCTCAATCTTGGAGATGAGTCCATCTATGTTAAACATGACACTAATATTTATAGAATAAAATATCCTAATGAAGGACATCCACTCCTCCTTTCCCTACTAAACTAAAGTCCTAACCCCTCTAATGACATTCCTTGGAATTTCCTACCCATACCCCTTCAACATATCAATGTTTATCATATTCCTCTCCTGGTCTAATAGAGCTTGCTTATGGCTACATATATAATGCATTGGGGTATGAGTAGGATATTTGGGAATGTTAGAACACTACCATGACTAATAAAGAGGATAATTAGGTTGTAAAGGGGGTATATGAGACTCATAGAAGGTTTTATTATCTTGGTAATAAGGGGGCTCATCCTAGGACTAGGAAGGGGAAATATTATGATGGATTAGTTATTCATAGGGAGGATTAGTGTAGTTTTACTACATGTATGACTAATATATGTCCTCATACTTTTGGTGAGGATCATAGTGTGGTTGATCATGCTTATCATAAGGTTGATATAGATCATGATAGGGCTGATAGGGGTCATACAGATCATAACAAGATGTATATGGATCATATTAAAACTATTGATGATGAGATGAAAGATAGAACTCTTCTCTATAGGCTAACATAGCTTAGAAAACATGAATATAATTGAAACCATGAAAAATAATGTGCTGCTTACCTTGAAATAAGGAATAATGAATACTTGAAACTACTTTTGAAGATGAATGTGACACAGATTTGATTTAATAGCTAAAATTATGTCCCTTTAGGTATGCCAAAAACTATTAGAGGCCTAGGCTACACCCTAGCTGAATGGGGGATTGTTTAGGTCCTCTTGCTCAAACCTAGTCCAACATGGGAATGACCCTAGGCTATGGGTTACCTAATCTTGAGTTATACCTATAGGATTTTTAATGAGGCTAGCTCCTTTAATTTATCACTTAGCTCATTTCCACTAAAACCTACTAATTATTGGGGTGAAAAGGGAGAGAAAGATAATTGAAAAGGAAATCTAAGATAATGTTGGTGATACACCTACAATGATTTTTCATCCACTCTTATTTTAGATTATAAAACACTAATGAGATAGAATAAATGACTAGATCTATAACTCCTAAATCTCTTATACATTAATGTTTCATGTAGAGGTTTCATCAATTGATCAAATCTTGAGGGAAGTAATGGAATATGCCTGATTTAAGGCACTAAAAAATCAATGTATCCACTATTGGCTTCAATTAAATGATATGAAACAATAGTCATGACCTACATAACACGAAAAACTACCAAATAGGTAAGATTATGAATTGACAAGAGAGAAAGCTCTACCAAATATGCAAATCAACTCACATGAACACACTAGATAAGCATAATCAAATCTTAACACAATATTCCATTCATCTCAAGAGATTACAAATCTTAATCTTGGTAGATTCTAGTCATGCCCAAGAGAGGGATACAAATCAAGAGCTCCAAGATTGAATTTATAGTAGAATGGGATGAAAGAGGGGAAAGGATGTGTGGGAGAGTGGATAAGGATTCATCAATAATCAAGACAATAATTGTACCAACTCTTTGAGCTTCACATGTATTAATGTCACTATGTCTTTTCCTGGCATTGAAAGATGGAACATGAAGGTCAAGGCCACTATAGGAAGCAACCACCCCTACCACATGAATATTTATTAAGATTATCTACATTAATTCCCTTTAATAAAAGGATAAAATCCTCATATTAATGCACTTTATAGAGCCATGATCAAGTCTATTTTTGGGTGGCTATTTATTGGAGTTGTGACTATGTCTAAGCATGAGACACTCCATCATATCTCATTTATGTTTGCATCTTCTCCAACATAAATATGTATCTTTACTATAGATTTAAAACCAATCCAATTTATTGATTTTTGTATAGTTGTTATATCGTTGTAGATCCATAGGTTACATAACTTCATTTTGGACTACACTAGGTTTAAAAAATCCTATCTTGCATCTAAGCTTTAATGGCAATAGAGATTTACCATTAAAAAAATTGACTACATAAATATGTCTAATTAATGATGTTCAACCAAGTTCTAATGGTGGTATATACTCTTTGAAACATTTTCTCTTGGTTTGACTTGAACCGTATTCAATCTCTACTCAAAATATCCTAGCTTTGACTTTTGATATCAACTATTAATCTTGATCTGGGCTTCTCACATTTTTCCAATTGTCATCTCTGCATTCATTAAGGGATCCTACTATTAGTTTCATCTACTTCATGTACTTATACCACATGGTGAACTAGTATGTGATCTAAGCTCATTGACTTATTGACCTTGCTTGTATTGTTGATCTTTCTCTATATGAATGAATGGGAACCATAGATTTTCTATCAATTTAATCACTTAAGACACTTTTCACCTACACATTTACTCTTAGTATCTAATAAAATTTTGACCCACCATTCACCATCATATCTACTTTATATAAGTGAATGTGCTTTGCTAATCTACTTGGACCCACTGAATCAAACTTCATCCATACACCATTGGATCTAGATTCTGCTCCTGAGATTACACCACTTGTCAACCACATGTTCATCCTTAAAAATATTTGAATTTAAATGGTTATTTTATGTATCTCAAATTTTTCATCCCCATGCACATCCCACTCTACTAGTTTAACTTTGAATTCCTATATCTTGAGATAGCAAGCTCATCAAGATACAAAATTTGTAAAGCATTATTTAGGTATGAATAACTTCATGTCCATGTGATATTTTGGCCTGAGAGGCTTCCTAAGTTGATTTATCAAATGTGTAACCAAATTGACCCATTCATTTTTGTAAGATGTGTTGTGATGGTTTGGTTATCTAAAATCACCAAATTCATACTTTAAGCTTACTTAAAGTTTTTTAAAATCTTGAAAATGACAAGTGATCTTCTCCTAAAATCTATTTGATCTTTTCACCATTAAATCACCCTTCAATCAGGACTCTACTTAGCTTCCCCCTCGAGACCTAGGCAAAGTTTTAATATGTGGGCCAAATTTGGCCAATAAGCCTTAGGGCCATGGGGCTAACTAGGATGGCTTAGAGATCTATAGGCTTGTTTATTATCTAGTAGGTCATTTGGAGAAAGTGGGGTCAACATAATTACATATAAATCATGTGACCACTTGTACATTGAGATCCATGTCATTTATGCATGTGAGGTTAATTGGATATATTATGTATCTTGTTCCACATCATTGTATAGCCAATGGGTAATACGATTATGTAGATTGTGTATAGCACATTTCTCAAAAAATAATTTTTTTGCTTATTTTTGTGTGTTTTATTATGTCAGTCTTTTTGGGCATGATATTTTGGTATCAAATCATGTTTTTTACATTAAGAGATTTAGGGATCATTATTCAGTACCACATCTTCCATAATGAACCCATGTGTGTAATTAGTGGGTGTTATGCCTCATTGAGAAGGTAAGAATAATATACATGAAGAGTTTTATTAACTATGGAATCTTTGAACAAGTAACAAACAATTAGCTTCTTGATTGGGTATCTATAGAGAGACCCAATAGGTTGAATAGGTCCTTATACTCATGTAGTTCTCCCCTACTTATGTGATTGTGTGTGCATAAGGATGTAATGTGTGATAAATAAGTACATAGAATAACCTAACTTGTAACTTGGTAAATATGGCTCATGGGATGATCCTTAAGTAATTTAAACCTATAGATGGTTTGTTTATATGACTAATATGGAAATAGGAGAAAATAGGGAAATTTTTCTCACTTAAATTTTTGATTAAATGATTTTGATATTTTACTTTATGAGTTTGGTTTGTGATAGGTGAGGAATGAATGAGGGTTGATATTTTATATAAATCAATACATTTTAATAACATATCACATTAAAACACTTAGGCTGACCATAGGGATACATTTTATTTACAAATTTGGATGACTTTAGGGAATTGGACACTTGAGTCAACATAGGTGTTCGACCAAGATGCATGTTTTTAGGTAATCGTAAAATAGGCACATGTATAGAAATTGAAAAAATAAAATTCATACAAGTTTATAACATTTTGAGCATGATACAAGGTTTGAGTGATTAGAATAACATTGGTTAGACTAAGAGATAAGTAATTTGGCACACAGAGAAATTATATGTGAGCCTTTCAGCAATGGGAATGGTATAAAATTTTATGGTACATCCATGGTATGTATTTTCCATGTGTATAAGACTAAGGTGATATATAATTCATATATAATGTCTACATTCCCTCCTTTAATCTAGTAATGAAATTACTATTTTAAAGGAAAAGAAATGCATACCTAGGTATGTATAACACACCTTGCCTTTGCATGATTCCAGCTTGAGTGATTTATTAGTGAATGACATGAAACCAAGAGCATGATAAAACATATAATTAGTGTATATAATCTAAAATTAAAAGCATTGAAATGGATGAAATTTAAAGAGAGAAAAGTTTAGGAGTGTACCTGTGTATCGATGAATCACCTTACGCATTGGAAATTTAATTTTAAAACATGTATCATTATGAACCATTAGAGTTGAGATTAGGACAAATGTAAATTTATAAAGAAAACATATATATAAATATTATAGGACATATGCCCCCAAAATTGAAGAAAAGGTGAGTTTCTACCTGATAGTTGATATTAGCTCAACCATGCAACTCAATCATACTTATAACCTAGTGAGTGTGAGTGAACCAAGTCAAATCACACTATAAACTTGGTGAATTTGGATGATGTAATCAATTCCAACCTATAAAATTATAAATTTTGAGTGATTTAATCACCTCAACCATACCAAAAAGTGAACCAACTAGTGTAGTAGATTGGCTCAATATAGTCCACAACAGTCTAACCTACTTAGAAAAAGTCCATAGAAGTGTTTTGAAATCTAAAATATGTTTCAATTTTGTAATTTAGGTTACATTTGCATATAATATTCACCTTATGTATGTATCATGATGAAACATGGGTATAAAAATGGTACCAATGTATAAAATTCTACCACAACTGTGTATTTGAATCATATAACTATGAATTTTTGGCCAATTTGTAAATTGTATATGTAAAAAAAGTTTTCATAACATGCCCCAAATATAATATGAAACTAAAAACTAGTATAAGTGTGGAGAAAATGTTTCCAAAACAAGAACCCATTATATTTTAAATCTATAATACTGTGGAACAAATACCTTTATGACATGCACACACTAATATTCCCCCCTTTTGAGGTGAGGAGAAGTAGAAACTGGTAGATACCTTACCTCAAAAGTATAAGATAACCATGCAAACTATGAGTGTATCATGTGACATATAGGTTAAACATGTCTAGGTATATATATCATTGAATCATGAAAAATGTGTTCACATCAAGTCCTAATATACATGATATAGATCATGGTAATGCATATATAGTAATAATACAAGCTCAACAAGCAATAAAGCACACACACAAGAGCACTCTAAAGTGAATAAAAATATAATGATCTAAAGAGACATCAAATAAAAGGAATGTTAAAATGTCATGCAATTTAAGGGACATGACTTGGTCAAATGTATACAAATTAAGGAATGACATATTCAAATGTCTACAAATCATGACATATGCAAATATCACAATAGGCAAATATAGGCATGGGGGCCAAAATTAATGGATCATATTCAAATGTTCAAACAAGTAATATAATGCATGATGATTGAAATAAAATAAGACACTCAAAGAAGTGAAAAAAGGAAATCATGGATAATAAACAACCAACATAAGCATATAATATTAATCCCTATATAAATGTGTTGGAAAAAAAGTCAAGTACATAACATATCAAGTACACTTTGAAAGATATAAGCATGGATAAAGGCATGTGTAAGTATATAAACTCAAACATAATAATGCAAAATTATCATAAAATCATATAACTTGGGTGCATCATGATCAAATAAGTGGATGCCCCTAATGTCCACATGATATGAGTAGAGGGAAGGCCTAATATTTGAAAGTGCAAAAATTATGTATCTGTGTATGCCTGTATCACACTCAAACGATGCATGAACAAAATATGAATATAAAACATATTATATGATATCTACCAACATGGAACCAACAACATATATTCTAAGGAGCTAATAGAACATGTAAATTCTGAAAATATATTTAGAGTTTTGATTTTTTGGTATTTATTTTTGGAATATTTGAAGATTGTATAAGCTACCAAATTATTTCAAGAGGAGGATAATAATATTAAAGTAGTGGTAAATGAATATAATTTTATAAATTAAATGTGTCATATGTGTGCATATCAAAATTATAAATTGTATCATGTTCTTATATCAATGGGATGCAATGATTAATATACTACCTCTTGTTCTCTGGTGATGCTAGATTTAATAAAAATATCATTCCAAGATGCCTTTTTTAAATATTTTTAAATATATTATATGTCCTTTGACTTTAATGATATGCCATTACTTGTATTTGTGTGCACATTTGATGTTAATACTTTATGAACATCCTAAGTTATATGGTGAACCTTGCCTTTATTTGTATTTGGTTTTATACTTTCTAGATATGATTCAATCGATATGTATCAGGTCCTATAGATATAAATAGATCATGTGGTAAGGTATCAAGTGGATCAAAATAAATATTTCTCAATTTTTTATCTTCCATATTGGTATTAGGAATAATATCACCACTATCATAATCATTTGGAATTGTTCCCTTTTATTGTTAGGTATTTATCAACAAAGGGATCTCACATGGTTTAGTTTTTGGTTGTTTGAATATAATTGGTTCCTTTTATAATTATGTATTATTTAGTTTATTTGGCACATTTGGTAACGTTATTTTATCTATTTATTTGTTATTTTGATCCTTATCTTACATTGAATTATATTTTGTCAACAATATTTGTTATTTTGGCACTTAAGGTTTTTGGATAGGTTTTATCCCTCATGTGTGCTAAATTAGTCATTCAAGTTAGCCAGTCACTAATAGATCAAATGATGCAAATAGTGAATAACCTAGGTAGTAGTGAGAAGATGATAAGGAATGTGTTATCATGATAGAGTGATGAAACCAAGCACATGTAGATGTTTTTAAAGACTTGTAAGACATTTTCATGTTTGATATAAGTTTTTAAAGTTAGTGTATATAGTGAAAAAGTTGTTCACAAGTTGACCTATCTAGTTCAGATGAGACAATGAGATATAAGGTCATGAGATTGGTCTGTAAGATCAATATTTACCATTTGAAAATATTACATTTATATTTGAGAATGGTCTAAAGATATCACAAGATAATGTACATGAATCATAATTCATTAAAGATATTTATACAAGTGTTGGATGTCTGAGTCACCATGTCTGGTCTTTGAGGAAAATTGGTAGTTCTAAGTGAGTGAGTTGCAGAGGTGTTTTTGAGGCTTTTTCCCCTACGTAATGAAGTATATTGAACTTTGTGAAGTTTTTGAGGTCTTTAAGGTTCTATTTATGTGATTTATTATCATTGTTGTGTGGCCAAATAATGTATTATCTTTATTTGTTGAAGAAACACCTTTATGTGTGTGTGGAGGCCTATCGTAAACAATAATAATGGTGTGCTTCAAGTGGTTGTTGAAGCTAAAAAGTGTCATGGACCTAAGAAAATATTAGTGGGGGTCTATTTGAGTGGTATATGAAGTGTTCCTTCCATATGTTGAGTTTTCAAGTGTTCCAAGGAGGTCAAAGGGCAACATGTACTAATGAGGACCTAATTGAATTAGGTATCCTTAAGGCATAAAAGAGGTTTTGGTATTTTAAAGTTATGGATTACCTATTTTAATGATTTATTCATGTATGAAACATGTTATAAGACATATTTAAAGGGTAATACAAGTGTGCAAGTGTGTATGACTAAAAAATAGGTGTGTGATCTATAGGATTATATAAGAACAAGGTCCAATAGGCCTAATGTGTGTGTGTGTGTGTGTGTGTGTGTGAGAGAGAGAGAGAGAGAGAGAGAGAGAGAGAGAGAGAGAGAGAGAGAGAGAGAGAGAGAGAGAGAGAGAGAGAGAGAGAGAGAGAGAGAGAGAGAGAGAGAGAGAGAGAGAGAGAGAGAGAGAGAGAGAGAGAGAGAGAGAATGCAAGTGAAGGATATAACATATTGAAGAGATAAAGGAGGTATTATAGACCATTATATGGGTGTATATAAACTATTATGAAGATATAAAATGGGTACTATAGTTGAATATCAAGGTTATATTATCTAATCTATCTTGAAGAGACCTAGTTGAGCGAAGAAGCCTAAAAGGTAATTTGAGAGGGATATAAGAGTGATAAGAGATAAATAAGGTGATCTTCATCTATTTTGTGATAAAAAAGGTCTCCTAAATATGATAAAAGGTTTTATGTGGTTGAGTTGGTGCTAAGTCATCTAGGGGGTTGGTTCCTCCTTTAAAGTTTGTGCTTGTTAAAGCCTAGTTGAGTGGGTACTTGACTAGTTGGGGTTGGTGCTCCATGTGGAGTTGGTGCTTCACTAAATATTAATTTTTGTATTATATGAATATAGTAAATTTTTATAGATCAGTGAGTTTTCTTCCCCTTGAGGGTTTTCCACATATGTAATGTGTTTCATGATCTTGTATGGTTGCATTGGCTTTGCTAGATGTTCATGTTTGTATGAATGGTTCATGTATGCTTAAGTGGAATTGAATTATTGTTTTAAATAAATTTATTCACCCCCTATATTAGTGATTTTTCTTCCAACACTTAATTTCCTTCATACTTAAGTGTGTCTTTCACATTGAATCATCTATACATGAGGTATAACAACTCAAGATACAATGCACAAAACAACCACAAAATATTAAATTATAGATATAATATATATATTAAGGCCATTAATTTATCTAATATTAGTCATGAATATATAAACATCCACCAATATTCTATTAATCCTATACACTAAGAATACTATGAAATATTTCTCTATAGTCATAACCTAAACATTTGAATGGTAGCTTAATAATAATAATGGCTCACACTCAACCTGTAATCAATAATTAATACATAAATACAATAAGTATAGTTGAGAATGATTAATCTTTGGCTTCTATCCAATTATAAAAAGAAACAAAAAATGAGTAGACTATAGTTGATGACAAGATATTCGCTCTAAGTGCAACTTTGGCCAATAAAAGGTGGGTTCACCTCCCAATATTTTTCCATCCTTAAGTGGCTATTCTAGGCACCCTCGATTAGGATTCCTAGCTATAGGCATGTCACATCATGGTCCAAGATAAGTAAAGGAAAAAATCAATCAAGATGTCTTTGGGTTAAGGAGATAGCTACTCACAAGGTGACAATCCAAGCATCTCTTAGTAAAGAGGTTACCAACCTTGAATCTATTTTTAGAAAGTATAAAACACAAAAAGAGAAAACATAAGGATCATAAGGATATAACCCATTAGGCATAAAACCACTAATATAAATCATATAAGTAGTCATAAGAGGAATTAGACAACCTACCATCATGTTTAACATGAGATACATAAACCTTCCTCCTTCATGAAGTATGTGACATTTCAAGGCATCATAAGTCTTACATGATGAAACCATAATATATAGTTAAGAAGAAATAAAATAGTTAGAACTATCATGGAGGAATATCTCAACTCCAAACTACCACACAAGGGGTAATATCACTATGGGTGTCCCAAGCAAAACCATAAGAAAATAAATAAAGATAATAAGTAATCCAAACAAACATACTCCTATCAAACATGATAACACAATCAAGAATTACAAAGACTTCATTTACTCAAACAACATAATAGCCAAGTCAATAAGATACCTAGAAAATGATCCAAGTCCTTCCATGGATATTTCTTAAAGGTTTCTACTAGTTGAGTCTCTCCATTTCCATTATTTCTACTTGTTTCCCTTCTCTTCTTCCTTTACTCCTAGGGTGGTTAAAAATTACAAAAGGCCCAAACCCTTTTCTCAGAGATATACCCTCCTCAAATAGGCAATATCTCCTTCTTATAACCCATTCAAAACCTAAAAAGTGTTTGTTCTTCCCTTGAATCAACCAACCACTTTTTATGGACAACCCATGCCTTCATAATGGGTGATATTTTATCTATCCATAATGGTGCATGATGGATCATATAAATTTATATGATTGTTTCTAATATCAACCTAATAATTCCCATTAGTTTAAGGCAATGACTCATTAATGGATGGCCTATAATCTACCACTAGATAATGTAGATGTTGGTCTACTTCACATCATGCATTAAATATGACAAGTGCAAAGGTAGTTCAACCAACCCAACATAGATTACAACCACTATGACATGTCAAGTTTTAAAAGAGAGGCTAAATGTTATACATGGCATTCAACTTAGATCAGTTAAGGTTTATATAAGATATGGATCAAAGATATGATTATACAAGATAAAACTATGCTTAACATAGTCCTTGTTCTTGTGTTCATAGTGACATATTCCTACACACTTATTACACCCATGAAATCCTCTATGATAATAGCCAAAGCTTGTAATTATATCATGCTAGATCATTTAATATAACCACTATAATTATCTTACCAAGTAATTCAAAATGTCATGAAGTGATATTATTATATAACTTTAATGCATATGCAATTTCAATTAAAACCTAATGTAATAATTTAAGCATTGATAAACCAACATTTTAATGTGTATAATCCTCTTACCTTCACAGTCAGAACCACCAATGGAGTATAGCCATTTGTTTATCATAATCACATTATTTTCTCATGAGGGTCCTTACATTCTCCCCCCTTAAAAAGGGCATCATCCTCGATGCTAGGCTATTTTGTTCATCCAACAAGGTTTTTAAGTCCATTAGACTATTGGAACACCATCCTGAATTACCTGTGTGCCACCCCAGGTAGGTACCCAAGGTGACCATTTAGTTGTATAACTAAAAGACATTCTTAAATGTGAAGGCCGATTACTACTTGAAACCAATCACACAATTCATTTGTATTTCCAACAACACTTGAGTTTATTCTTTCATCATTTGTAAGGATATTTAATCATATATGAGGGTCTAACCCACACTGAGACAATATTATGAGTCATATTTTAATTTTAAAGGTTTATACAACCCTAGATTATCAATATTTCGATTCTAATTCTCTTACTAGATTTTAGAATGGTGTGATATAATTAATTTAGTATTTTCAACATAAGTCATGAGTTCTATTTTTGCATGGATTCTTCTTCACATAATTTTCCTAGTAATGTTCATGGGAGATTTGAATAACCTACCATCATGCCCAATATAGGAAGACTTCAACCACTTCCATCATGACAACCAAGTAAGGGTATAATAACCTTTCACCATGCCCAATACAAAAGTAATTTGCCACATTAATATCATGATAATCATGGGAGAATAAAATAGCCTTATGCTATGTCCAACACAAGAAAACTTTGATATTATACCAACATGAAGATGTTGATCATAGACACCATCAATCATGTTTACAAAATTATATAATAACACACACATAAGAATAAAAGCTCTTCATGCAAATAAGGGGGAACGACTTCTCCATTTCCCATAATTTTCTTGCAAGACTGTTACTGACATTTCAACATAATGAGAATTTCCTAAAACCAACTCATAAAGACACTTCAATCCTTGATCATAATACTTTGAGATTCCTCCTAGCAAAATATCTCCATTTTAGAGATGAATGCGGTTCAATTAGAAACCCAAACCTTACTACATGATATTTCATTGATTACATTAGATGCTGGATGGATTATAATTAATTATTAAAAGATCTAATTTATTCTAATGTAAACTATACTATAAAATTCCTCTATCTCAATCCATTCAGACTCATAATTTCTCTACTATAAGCATGATAGTTTAAGAGATCCTTGAATATTTAATTTATTCTTAGATAAGGATGATGATTGCTAATATAAATAAAAACCATTTTTCTAAAATATACATCAAGCCTTGGTCATATCATTATGAGCTCATATAAAATTATCAAAAACATAAGAATAGCTACTGTGTTAACATAGCCAATGACATTTGAAACATAGAGGATCTTTATAGTAAGTAAAGAATGGGGAAATGCATCCCATCACACCAATTATTCTATAAAAGAATACAAGCATGAGACTATCTCCCTTTTCCATATACCATGCCATTCATGAAATATTTTAAACAACATGCTACCATACCATTTAATATATGCGGGTTTTTAGGATCTTGGTATACTGGCTAAGATATCATGTGAAACTCAATATATAGGAGGTTCTTAGGACATCAGTCTAATAGCCAATAAAATTATGTGTAGATCAATATATATGAGGCCCTTAGGAAAATGATCCACTATCCAAGAATTAATGTGCCAATTAATATGTATGTGGCCCTCAAGACATCAATCCACTAGCCAATAATCAACATGTTAATCAATATGTATGTGGCCCTTAGGACATTGGTCCACTAGCCAAGAATAAATATACTAATTAAAATGTATGGGGACCTCAGGACATCATTCTAGTAGCCAATAATCAATGTGTTAATCAATATGTATGTGTCCCTTAGGACATCAGTCTATCAACCAAGAATTAATCTACCAATCAATATATAAATGACCCTCAAGGCATCAATCCACAAGCCAAGAATTAATGTGCCAATAAATATGTATGTGGCCCTTAGGACATTGGTCTACCAGCTAAGAGAATTATGTGTCGATCATTATATGTGTGAACCTCAAGACATTGGTCTACTAGCCAATATAGTCAATACGTAGATATCCCTAGACATGTCAAAGTATAAAAAGTAAGAGATAGTTGATACATAGATGGCCTTAGTCATGTTAAAGTGTAGAGAGTAAGAGATAGTCGATGCACATACATCCCTAGGCATGTCAAATCATAGAGAGTAATAGATAATCAATGTGTAGATGGCCCTAGGCATGTCAAAGCATAGAGAGTAATAGATAGTCAATGTGTATATGGCCCTAAACATGTTAAAACATAAAGAGTAAGAGATAGTCAATACACATATGGCCCTAAGCATGTCAAAGCATAAAGAGTAAGAGATAGTTGATGCGTAGATGGCTCTAGGTATGTCAAAGCATAGAGAGTAAAATATAGTTAATTCATAGATAACCCTAGGCATGTAAAAGTGTAAAGTGTAAAATACAATCAATAAGATATGTTATAAGCTATTCATTTTCCCCTAAATTCACCCTAAGTGACATAAATGCACATACTAAAACATGAAACCAACATAATTACTCATCACAATCATGTAAATAAACATCATCTAATCATGTAAGGAAAAAATAAATAAAAGGGAGACCAATTATTCTCAATAATGAAACTAAATCCAATAAAATTCATCAACAAATTCCATGATTAACCTTTAGCTTGAAATATTCAAAGTCAAGAATAAAACAATGCTAGTTTTCAAGCAATAAAAATAAAAGCTCAGATAATTTAAAATAAATTCAACAAACACATTTAGAAAAAATCATATCATAATATGGTCACTATGTGTCTCTATGAAACACTCAGGGGAAAAAGGAATAAGGTAAGAGGGTAGTGATGATACACTATCCATTACTTAACAAAATTCCTCATGGAGCCAATCACCAATTTATCATGTTGAATTCATTGTTGTTTAATTATGAGTAATAAAATGTAGGAGGGTGCTACACCACTACCACTACTCAAAATGATACTATCACATTTAGGAATAACATGTAGGAGGGCACTATACCACTACCACTACACAAAATGATATAATTGAGTAGATGGTACCCCGTGCCTTTGTAGAGGACATACTTATAGATAGTCCATATTCACAACCTACAAAGGTGTGATTTAGCATTGAAATTAGGCCTTACCTACTTTAGCATGATAATATATATATATAATTCCACTTGTAATTAGGTCCCACTTGTATGTACAAACATAATATTTATGTAAAGAGAGATGCAATGATATCATTTCAAGAGAAGGGCAACTCTACATCTGTCACTTTTGATTCTTATTAACACACAATGCTATGTAAGTGCCCAAGGATATTAGTAGTTCCAACTATAAAAATTGATAAGTTATCATTAAGATAATATTTATTAATGCAAATGTATTCTTTCAAAGTTTATATCACATAACATTTAAGTAATCATGATTATCTTCTCTTCTAGGCTTTCATTCAACCAATAAACATTATTATATATACAAATTTATTAATTGATTAATTTATCATCATAATTCAAGAATGTGTGAGGTTACCTTAATCCATTCCATATGTTTCAAAACTAGGAATATACCTCTGTAACCATTTTACATGCACCCATAAACAACCTCATAAGTCTAGGTATGCTCATATATGCATAACAAGGAAATTAACATCTTAAAGCTATTCAAATATAACATGTTCTTTTCATGAAAGAATAATTATACAAAGACATACATGATCTAATTATTTTCTAGGAGATTCATCTTATTTCACTAAAGAGATGCAATATTACCACTTAACTGGTTAGCATAAGGCAATATTAAAGCAGGCCATCACCTCAATACTAGAGTTTTACCATATCCTAGCTCATTAAATGGTCCTAATGCTCTAAACAAAAAGAGACACTTTCTTTATCATTCCCATAATTTAAACATACACAATCAATGTATCCAAGGAATTAATAATTTTAAAAAAGAGGTCATAATAGCCCTTTTATAATTATAAGTTCAATTAATAACATTTGAGATTTAGTTCTAACATACCAACCAACATCAATCAAATTTTCAGTCCATCATTAACATGGTATCATCATAATAGAATTTCATATATCAAGTTAAAAACTATAATATACAAGCATCATGTTCATCCACATATGTAAATATGTCTATAATTAACATATATATCTACCACCAGGTGTTCCTTAACAAGAAGGCCCATTGTCCTTTCAAAGATAATAATTTATCATAGGAATTTCATGGTTTGTTAGAATAGAAAGATCAACATAAGTGTTTCTAGGGATTATAATTTTTTTTCTTCAAAACCAGTCCATATCAAGACTTGAGTATCCCTTGATCAAGTGTTTTTCAAACAATCTCATGCATAATGATCAATATATCCACAACTAAAACATACACCCCCAAAAGACTAATTTTTCTTAATTGTTCTTTCAAGGCCTACCCTAGGTTTGCATTAAGAGATTTCATAGATCGAGATCATGTTTGAGTATGCTACCTCTTACAATACTACCCAATCTATATCTTTCTCCTCTCTTGATGATGAAATGTTGAAGACTACCTAGCCTACCCATGTCCTTGCTAGGGTGAAGAGGCTCATTTTTATAACATACAAAATACATTTACTCTAGCATAACCATTACTCATTATAGGGTCTTATGAATTTGAACATGAATTTCAAATGTATACATACTTTAGGGATCATAGTGACACCTTACTGCATTATTTTTCATTCCTTCCTTTGGTGACATATTGTTTACACAATTCAAGGTTTAATAGGGTCAACAAGCAACATGCATCACATTAAATTTACACAAATTAATATTAACTAGAGTTAGAAAGGTAATGAACTCATGAAAATCATTGCTATAGCTCCCAGAGTTTAACCCAGGCCTTGATACCAAAATGTCATGCCCATTTTTCTCTCTCTAAAAGATAAGAAAGCCATAATATACTATAAACAACACCTAGAAACATAAGAACACACACCAAAAATAATTCTAATTAAATGCAATAATTAGCTAGAATTATTGTCACTCAATGATTAGGCACAAGCTACTAGCTGAGCTCTAAGCTCACTCGATCAAACATCCACAAATTTTAACATAAACTTACATCCAAGGATGATGTGTTGTGACATTGAGATGGTTCTCAAAATTGGCTTCAACCACTATTGATGCAGTCAAGATCTTTGTGGTTGATTTGGTAGGCTATAAGTCTATGCAAGCTTCTCTTTAGGTTCTTAGGGCCACTCTTTCCACCTTTCACTTCCTAGAAAACCTTAAAAAATCTCCACATGGTGAAATTTTTTAAATCCACTACCTTTCCAATCTATTAGGTAGTTACAACTTCTTTGAGACTGTAGAGTAGTAGGATTATGTCACATGGTAGCATCTCACTAACTCACTGACTCACAAGCTTCACACTTGATATTGATGTATCCATAAATACAAAGTAACAAGATTGTGCCATGTGGTAGTATCTCATTCACCTACTTATCCATGAGTTTTGTGCTTAATACAAACATCTTCAGGATAATAGAGTGATAAGATATTACCAAATGGCCATATCTTGTTCAACCACTTACTTGTAGGTTTTTCACTTTATACAAACATCTCTAGGTTCATAGGTCATTGGGATGATGTCATGTAGAAACATATTGATAGCTCACTAGCCTATAAGAATCACTCCTTGTACAATCCTCTCTAGGATTTTAGGTCATTGGGATGATGCCATGTGGTAACATTTGCTATCTCGCTAGCCCAAAGGCATCATTACCTATACAATCATATTTAGGATCATAGGTCACTAGGATGATGCCATGTGGAAATACCCTACTATCTTACTATCTTGACACCACTTGTATAGAAAACCAAGATGATGTCACTCCTAGGTTATCAAGATGATGACATGTGGCTTCTTCTAAACCACTTCACAAATTTTTTGAGAATGACCAAGGAAAAATTATAAAAGAAGCCAAGAATTTAAATTGATATGGAAAAAAGGGTTGTAAAAATATCCTATCAAAATGGCTAAGACAAGTGTTATGAAAGCAAGGATGCATGGGGAAATCATCAAATAATCAAGGCAAATTTTATGCAAGGTAACTTTCCCAAACAACTATAACAAAAACAATGCTTGACTAAGCTAAAATTTATGAACAGTTAGAAGCAACTAAGGGTAATAAAAGCTGAAGGAACAAAAAACCTATGTAGAATAATTTGGTAAGGCTAAAATCAAATGATTTAAGTGAAGTGTAGAAAAAATATAAAACTAACTATGAAGCTGATTAACCAACAAAACAAGAATGAGTCTAAAACAATGAAATAAATAGATGTCGAAGCTTAAATAATATCTCAACACTAAACCAATATTCTCATTGGTTTAGTCAAATATCCAAAAAACATCAAACAAGCTCAACCTAAAAGCTAACTCATCTATTCATTAGAATTTAAATCTTCTAGTATTATTATAGACATCTCATCCATTAAATCAAATATAAGAATCTTAATCCAAGGATTTACTAAGGTTTAAAGATATAAATTTTAGGATTGGACTTCCAAAACCTTGATAATCAATAATTAATGTTTACAAGGGTATTTATGATTGCACTCACCTAGTTGCCTTATATTATTAATATTTTAGTTCAAGAGCCATGCTCTATTATTTCTTCTCCTTTTATTACAAGAGCATTTTGATATAGGAAAACTCTAAAGAAAAAATCTTATTCAATAATTTAATAATAACTCTTCCAAAAGACATTTTTACTAGGGTAACATCCATACTTAGACTTCTAATCATACTATATTTTTTATTCCAATAACATTGATTCATTTATTTAATTAGGTTTCTCCCTCATAGGGGTAGGCATAAACCTTGAAGATAGACATAAAATAATATAGGTTAAGACTTACCCTTTGCTATCCATATAAGGTTGATTATTATCAAGCTTTAAACCAATAAAACACACATCTCATTATATTAAAGAGGGCCATACATGCCAAGGAGTATTGCTCCTAAAGTCGATAGTTTTCATCAGGAAGATCTATAGCTAAATCCCATTGAGGTTCTCCATGACACTCCTTATAAGAGTTGTTAAATATTTTATCTTTCTTAGCTATTACATTATCAAAGGTTAGCCAACCACAACTTAACTGGATGAGTTTAAGAAATATCATGAATGGGTTTATATACACAAATACATACAAGTAGCACACAATTTAAATTTACTATCAAAGGCATAGGTAGATTACTTACTTGCCTTCATACTTAAGTGTGTCTTCAATATTGAATCATATATACATGAGGGATAACAAAAACTCAAGTTAAAATGCATAAAATAACCATGTAATATTCAACTAAATATATAATATATGTATTAAGGCCATTAACTTGGCTAAGCTCAGTCATGAATATACAAGCATCCACTAGGATTATATTAATAATAACATTTATACTAATATCTAGAACATTCAACTAGTAGCTTAATTATAATAGTGGCTCACACTCTACCCATAATCAATCATTAATACATAAATATAATAAGTTTATATGAAAATGATTAATCCTTGGCTTCTATTTAGTTATAGAAATAAAAAAAGCATGAGTATATTGTAGCTAATGATGAGATCCTCTTTACTCCAAGTGAAATTTTGGCCAATAGAAAGTAGGATCACCTCCCACCCTTTTGCCATCATCTCACAGATACTTTCGGCACCCCTAAGTAGGAATCCTATCTCCAAGAATGTTCATATCATGGTGCACGATAAGTAAAGGAAAAAATTAGTTAAGATGTCTTAGGGTCAAGGAGATAGTTACTCACAAAGTGACAATCCAAGCATCTCTTACTCAAGAGTTTACCAACCTTGAATCTATTTTTAGCAAGTATAAAACACAAAAAGAGAGAATAAAAGGATCACAAGGATATAATCCATTAGGCATACAACCAATAATATATATTCTATAAGTAATCATGAGAGGGATTAGGAAACCTACCATCATGTCCAATATGAGTGACCTAACTCTTCATCCTTTATGAAGAATGTGACATTTCAAGGCATTATAAGTATTACACAATGAAACCATAATATCGAATTAAGTAGAAATACAATAGTTAGAAATATTTTGGAGGAATATTTGAACTCTAGACTCCCACACAAGGGGTAATAACACTATGGGTGACCTAATCACAATCATAGGAAAATAAGAAAACAAAATAAATAAGGTAAGTATCCTTAGTCCTCTTGAACGTGATAACAAAATTAAGAATCACATAAACTTAATTTAGTCAAATAAAATGATAGATGAGTCATTATACCAAACAATCCAATCCCTTCTATGTATCTTTTATTAAGGTTTATACCAGCTGAGTCTGTCCCTCTCTAGGCTCTCTACTTATTTTCCTTTTCTTCTTCCTTTATTCCTAGGGTGCTTAAAAATGCTAAAAGTCCCAAACCCTTTTATCATATATCTACCCTCCTCAAATATAAATTATGTCCTTTTTAAAAACCAATTGGAATGTGATAAGTGTCTATTCTTCCCTTAGATTGACCAACCACTTATGATGGCTAGCCCATGCCTTCATAATGGGTGATCTTTTGTCAATCCATAATGGTGCATGAAAGCTCATACAAATTTATACAGTTGATTATAAGATCAACCCAATGATTCCAATTGGTTCAAGGCAACAACCCTTTAATGGATGTCTTTCAAGCTTCCATTAGATAATGTAGACATTAGTCTAATTCATCTCATTCATTAAATATGATAAGCACAAAGGTGGTTTGACCAACCCAACAAAGATTAAAACCACTATGACATGACAAGTTTTAAAGGAAATGATGAATGGTATATTAGGAATTGAACTTGGATAAATTAAGGTTTAAACAAGATATGGGTCAAAGATAGGATCATGCATGATGCCACTATGCTTGGCATAGTCATTATTCCTTCATTGGTAATGACTTATTCTTGCACACTTATTACACCCATGTAATTATCTATCCTAATAGCTAAAGCTTGTAATTATAGCATGATAAATCATTTACTTAAACCAATGTAATTAGCTTACCAAGAAATTTACAAGGTTATGAAGTGATATTATTATAGCACCTTAATGCATATTTAATTTCAATTACATCCTAACATAATAATTTAAGCATTTCTAATCCTCTTACCTTTGTAGTAATCAATACCAAAGGAGCATAACCATTAGTTTAACATAGTCACATTGTTTTTTAATGAGGGTACTTTCAAAATTATCCTTATCCTTAAGGGATATTTAGTGTTGGGAATACATTTTTGTCTACTTGGTTATCACTTTAATTTTTGATATAACACTTAGTATTGATCAATATTACTTAGTGTGATTTTCCCATGGAATGACACTTATTTTAGTGCATTATACTTTCACCCTAGAGTGGCACTCATCCTTTTTCTCAATATGTATATAAATGATTGGAACTATTACTTACATGATTATATCAATGATTATTTAGGTTTTAGTTTCTTTATTTATGGAAATATTGGTATCATTTGCTTGTAGAAATATTTTAGGAAGATTTGAGATCAGGTGTTTACCTTACTATTCTCATATTTCATTTTAACCTCATGGGTTATTTTAATTTAAATCTTAAAGTATTTTTAAGCCACTTAAGTGGCCCTATGTTGACTCAAAACTCAGATGGATTGAGAGATCAATTTTTTTAGAATGCCTTAGAGTAGATTTTATATATTTTGGCTGATAATTTTACCCTTGGACCAATAAGAAGTTAGGAGAGTATTCACATAGGCCTTGGAGGATTTTTGAGGCAGCTCATGTGATATTCATGGCATGTGATAGTGATATCATTTATTAAAATATGGGCTTGTTTTCTTTCCCACGTGGGATTGTAAGTGGAGTTAAGGAGGGAGATGACTTTTTGACCATAAACCAAGGGATGGGAAGGGACACATGTCACCTTCCCATTGGATTTTGGATGGGATACTATAGTCTATAGGAGGAAGGAAATAATTCATTGTGAGGACTCTTATTCTCATTTTTAATTTTTTAAAAACCATAAGTGGAGGAGAGAAAGAGAATCTTGGAGGAGTTTAGAAAAGAGGTGATTACTGGTGCATAAGACTTGTAAGTGGAGTTATTGAATGGATCCAAGAGGCGGAGCCAAAGTAGGTTCACTTACCCATTTATAATTTCAATGTAATCTTGTTAAAATTATCTTATCCCTATTGTTAAGTTAAATTTTAAAGAGGGGTGAATCCATTTAGCTTACCCTTTCCATTTTACTTATTTTCCATGGTTTGTGCTAGGGCTACCATGCAGTTTTGATTACCTTTTTGGCTTAGAGATGTAGCACTCACCCTAAATTTGTTGGTTATTTTTATAAGATTTATCTTGACTTAAAATGGTACTATTATTCTACCCAAATTAACTTATATCTAATTATTTATGTATGAATCCTTACATGGGTTGAGGAAATGAAATATTTTCAAAATTATCATCCTTCCATACTAAGGGCATAGAGTGGAAATTATCATCTACAATGGAGTGAGTAAAAGACTTGTTATGTTTGGATTATTGAGGTTGTTTGAGTGTTAATACTTCATTTATGAGTGTTGTTCCTTGATGTGATTTATATTGTGAGCATTCCTTGTCTAGTATGGCTACTACCTAATACATCGTTTACCAACTTGTTTACTTAAACCATGATGTGGTGATGCTTAGATATGGGATTATTAGGCTCGAGGGTGCCTAGGGAAATTGTTTGATGATGGGAAAAGGATGGGAAGAAATCTCCTCCTTTGTTTGGACTTGTAGTTACATATGGAGACCTTGTGAAGACCCTCTTGTTCAATTTTTTATATGCTTGTAAAGAACTATTTTGAATATTTGAGAGCCAAAATTATTGTATTTATTTTAGATAAAAAATATGTTTATATTGGAATGAAAATTTATAACTAGCTCGACATTTGTTATCACTTGCATACCCTTTCTAAATAATGTATTAGTTTTTTAAATCAATGGAAAATATTAATTTGTGTTTGAATTTTAATTTTGAATTCTATATTGTAAATATGTATCTTTTTTGTTACAATGGATAGAAAATAAATGTTTTATCTTTCTTAAAATGAGAAATATACAAATTTATGTGAAGCCAAGAAAGGATATATGAGTTTGAATATTTTTTTCAAAATTTTAAACTCACATATATTTAATTAAATACATTTTAATAAAAAATAAGTTTTATTAGGATTTTGTATCAATTTACAAAATATTTTTGTGTTACCATTTAAAAGTTATGAATTTTTAAAATTTCAGTACTAAAACTCAATTTTCTCATTTGTAACTTATGCCAAATTCACTTAATTTAATTGTACATTATAAAATAAATTTAAGTGCACAAGTTTTTTATTTTATGAGGTAAAAGACCTAGTTTTATAGAGATCAAGAACTATAGTTAAATCTTATAAAATAGAGTAACAATCCCCAAGGGTTGAAATAACAAAATGAAATAAAAACTAGCAAACTATCCCTATAGGAGGAAAAATAGTAGACAAAAAACAAAAAAAGGATTAGGAAGGGGGACCTTTTGATGGTTCCTTCTCTTATTTGGTCTTATTCTATGGTGCATCCTGCTTGTTATTTGAAACTTTAGCCCTTGTTCTTTTACCTGGCCCTTCAGTGTCATCTCTGGGTAGGATCATTTATGGTCCTTTTTATACCTATTCATGCATTGGGGTCATCTTGATGGGAGTAGTTTTAGGGATATTAGGAGGAGGGGTCTCCACCACCATCATGTGTTGCTTTGTAGGGGTCCTATCCACCTTAGTATAATGGGAAAAGGATTGGACTATTTTTTTTAGCTTATATTCAAGGCATTTCATTCTTGTATGAGTCATAATAGATTCATCCTAACCTTATGCAACTTATTATTAAAATTTTCCAACTGCTCTTTATTGTAAATGATCTCCTCTATCAAGAGAAATTTTCTTCTCTTGACTACCTCCCCTGATTTACCCTCATATAGTAGGATAAATTTCGGTTTAGGGATAATTAGTTTTAGAGGGGGATCTTCAATAGAGATTTTAGATAAAGAAATAACTTGGGGGTACTAGTAAATAGATGGTAGGAACCTGAGGTAGGGTCTTCCTCAGGGGAGTACTCCTCAATAGAGGACCCCACTAGAGGAATGTCCCTACTCACAAGGCTTAAACATTATTTACCAAAATTAGGATGAGGCCTTGGTGTAGTATAAAGTTATATTTATTAACCTGATGGGTGAGAGTAGTGCTCTCTAGAGACTTGAGGAGATAAAAGGAGAGGCTAATTTTATACCTCTAAAAGTGATTTAACAACAAAAAGTGATGAGAAAAAATTAATTCATGCTTACCTTCAAGTGTCAAGTATTTCATAACTTGTAGGCATACTTTGGGTCATTGGCATAGGAGGTCAATGTAGGGAAAACCCTTATTGTCCATCTTGACAAACTCATTAGTATGGAAGAAACTTTGAAGTAGCTCTTGATTTTTTAATTGATATTTATATGCCTTTAATCCATGACACAAAATTCTTATATCTTCCTTGGTAAACTCCTTCATGACCATGATTTTGAAATCTCATCTCCATAACTCTCTTATTCCAACCAACAACAAAATCTCTCACTACACTTACATCATGCTCGATTATCCTCATCATTAATTTAGTAAACCCACCTGATTAGAGCTTATTACATACTTTATTTATGCCTCACACTTAAAAATAGGAGGTTGGTTATAAATGATCCCTATCACTCCCCATTTTCATAGTGCCTATCGAACCAAGGATGAAGTTTGGTAGCTTTTGGAAATGCTTCATTTTAATGGTTTGAAAAAGACTTGAAAGGCACACTTCCTCCCACCTTTTGAAATAAATTCACCTCAAATTTTCATCATGATGGATCATAAAATTTGAAATCCATCTCTTGATGAGAAATGTTCATGCATGTGGCATCTTATGTGCTAGTTGGTTAAAAGAGGGAGGCCTACTCCTATATTAGAAAGCAAATTCAACACCCCATTCTCTTTATGGTAAGTAGGGATAATGTGGAACTATGTCATCCCACTCAAATTCTACTTAGAATCATCAATCATAGATTTTATTGTATGGGAGGGGGTTATTTTACCTTCAAGGGAATTTAGAATATTCAGGGAGATCCCCTCCATAATGATTATTTCCATCTTAAGGTTGGAGGATAGTTAGATGACCCATAATTCTACCTTAGATTTAGATACATGATTCATATATGTTCTTAAAGGGCATGCATAGGTATCAATGAGCATCCCCTTTGAATCCTTTATGGCTCCTCCCCCACCTACAGATCTTAGGTTTCCTTGTGAGGCTCCATCAAAGTTCAATTTAACCCAACCTTCAGGTGGAGTCTTCCATCTCATGTGTTTATGATTTAGATCTTTGGATGGGGATCTTATTTTAAAAACCACATCCTAGTTTCTAAATATTATTTATGCTAAGGTGGGTCCTAGATTTTTATCCATGGGTGAGAAGGATTTCAAATTCTTAGTTATGGCATGACATAGTTGGAGAAATACTCCTTTAGGCTAGTGCCTTTTATTTGAGAAAAGACTATCATTCTAGGTTTTCCAAACACTCTAAAACTAATGTGGGAGAGCCAAATACCATAGGAATTCTAGGGATGAGATATTATATGGTGGTTTTCATTACTTAATAAGGTTAAACACATTGTTAGGTTTAAACCATGAAAGGTTAAATTTATTTAGAATCTAATTAAATAAGCTTGAATCAAATGGACAATTCAAAAATAGATGATGAACTGAATCCTTAAATTTCTTGCATTATGGGCATCTACTGGGGATTATCAATCCTCTTTTTACTAGGTTATCCACTATTATGATCTTATCTTGGGCTTCTAGCCAAAATAAAAAGTTGACCTTAGGGGTTAGGTGTTTTATCCATAAATCTTTCTAGTAGTTCCATTCATTTTCTAGGTTCAAATAATTGGTGTATCCAAAGGATACTAAGTACATACCACTGTCTTTAGCTTCCTATAGAAAATGATCTTCCTTAGGGAATAAAGGAATGTGAACCTATCTAATGGAGGATTTAATATTTTGGATCACCTATGCTTCCTTAGCTATATATCCTTATATGGGAAAGACTTTATAACTCCTCAAACCTTCATTTTCAACCTAATAATATTTAACTTCTGAGCCTCATATTTATTTGAATATCACATATCAGTTGGCCCAAGTCTGTTATGATGAAAGAAGGGTAGTGGAAATCTAGGCATCTTCCTAGAAGTCTTTTCTCTCTATCCCCAATTTTCCATTATATTCCTTTTATAAGATATCCTCTAGTTGTTGATGGCTTTTCAAAAGGTAAATCCATCCTCAGGACCTTCTTCCCATAGAAATCTATCTACTGTGGGCCCTTTTAGGTATTTAGCCTTAACAATTATTGCCCATTCTCTATCTTCTTTCATAAGTCTCCATCCCATCTTTGCCAATAAGGCCCTGTTCATGGAATTAATGCTTCTAAGGCCCAATCCTCCATTTGATTTAAGAACATAGGCTTTTTACCAAGAGATAAGATGAAACTTAAATTGGTCCTTAGTGCCCCTCCATAAGAAACTATTTTGGAATTGTTATATGTTAACTAGTACCTTGGTGGGTATCTAAAATATGGATATTAGGTATAGATGGATACTCTAAATCAAGGATTTGAGAAGCTAGAATTTACCTACCTGAGTGAGGAGATGTCCTTTCCACCTTGTAAGCTTCCTTTGGATTCTATTGATGATGTGGTTCCATAGCTTGGAATGTATTTTACCTTTTAAATAATGAAATGCCCAAATAAATTGCTAGTAGTTTATTCAACTGGCATTCCAAAATTATTGCAATTATTTTTTGTAGGATGAATAATGTGTTAATGAAGAAAAGAGAGTTTTTACAAAAATTAATACACTAGTTTTAGATAGCTTCATAATTTTTTAAAATAGATTTCAGTTATTTAGATTCCTCTATAGAAGCTTCCCCTAAAATTATCATATCATCTATGAATTGTTCTTGGGTGATAGTCTTAGTATTGAGTGCCATTGAGATTCCTTTGATCAGGCCTTGTGTGTGGGCTTTTAGAAAACTCCTTCTCAGGGTTTTTTACACAATGATGAAGGGGTATGAGGAGAGAGGGTCTCCCGACCTTAGTCTTATAGAAGCTAAGAATAACCCTTTTGGTACCCTATTCATGATTATGGAGAATTTGGGGGTAGCTATGCAATTCTAGATAATTTTCCTTAGGTCTTAATTGAAGTCCAACTTTTCCAGGATCATCATTAAAAAATTCTAGGAGATGTAATCATATGATTTATTCATGTCTAGCTTAAGGAACATTCCTTGCCTTGGGGATTTGGAGATGGATTTAAGTGTATGAGTTAATCTTATATTAATTTTTTTTTAGGACCCAATGTAATTGTCTCATAATTTTTGGGTTCTTGGTTTTCTTGGAGTGGATTTTTGAAGTTTACTAGTTTGTAAGGTAATTGGCTAATATACAAGCCCTTTAGAAGGGCATTATACCCCTTTGTAATGTAGCCAATATTTTTATCTGATGGTCACCCATGAGACTGAGTGATAATTGTAGAAAGATCATAGGGGTGGAGTTTTTTTTCTAGTAAGGAAACCATAATCTCATTTAAGTAGAATTTAAACCATGTGGTCAATGTTTATGGTGGGTTGGGTGGTAAAAAGGGGTGGTTAATATATGTTGACCACCACCCTTGTCAACTATGAACATATGCTATGTGGTAAGCATTAAGCTAAGCCAATAAAATTTAATAATTAATATATTCAAATTATGTATTATTTGAGTTTATAGCTATGGATTTGCTAATGTTTGAACTTGGACATTATTAAAATTAAAACCAAAACTATTTCCTTATAAACGAACATTTTTTGTTCCTTATTTTATGAGAAACTATTAGCCTAGAGGTGGGGTGACCCTAAAAGGGAACCCCCTCAATTTTTATTGCTCTTTTGCATGATCCAAATTTCAAGACTTGGAACAACCTAGTTTTCTTGTTTTGACCTTTTTTTACTCAAGTGTGCCTTAGACCTCCTTTGTAACCTAGTGGACTAGGAATTGTAATTTCAATCTAGAGAATTAGTGGATTAAAGGTAGAGGAACCCAAAATGAAACCAATTAAGAATTTTCCCCTTCCACTTTGAAGTGGTTTAAGGTCTTGAAACTTTATAGTTTCCACTTTGTGTTGGGTTTATCCCAAGAAGGTATGTTTTGGCCTTATTGGCTATCACAAACACCTGGAAGTGACGAAATGCATTTAAAAAAAATGGGACCCCTAATTTTTTTAATCCCATTTAGCTTGAGACAAAAAATTAAATCTATTTTTTTAAAAAAAATTTCACCTTATGGTAACCATTAATTTCTATGGAGGAGCTTGAAGCTCTCAGAACTTGTTCAATAATTATAGGAGATTGATATGTCCTATGATCATTTCATCTAACTGAGAGCCTTCATAACTCATGCATAAATATTCTTATTAAGTTAGATTATCAAAGTTGTAAAATATTCTTTTGTCCGAAATCTTGGAGACTCTATTAATGGTAGTTGTCTAAGGTTGAGGAAGGAGAGGAGGATGAGTATAGACAAGTCATATTATAACACCTCTTACCTCATTTTTAAAATATGAATTTATGATTTATGAATTATTTTTAGCCTTTATTGACTTGCATAAGGATTTTAGGGTTTTTTCACCTTTGACTGGATTTGATGGTTGAGGTTGAATTGATCTAATGATTATGATGGAGTGCTACATCCTCAAAAGGCTTATTTATGATATTTTAGACCCATTTTGAGTTCATATGGGGAATATATAATCTTTAGTTGAGCTATTTTCTTATCTTTGACTTAAATATAAAATTGAGTTGATTTATGACTTAAGTGCAAATCAACCCATGTGATTGGCCAAATTTACCTGGAGATGCCTTTGAGTGTCACAATGAGTTAGATGTTATAGTTAGAGATAGTGGTTGATCCAATCCACCTCAAATTAATCAAATGTTATTTTTAGACTTTGGGTATGTGGGGCCTACTAGGATAGCTTAGAGTTGTATGCTTATTTATTAGCTTGTAGTTCATTTATAGCAAGTGGGGTTGGTGTTTAACCCTAAATTAGATTCTAGATTGAGTTATCTATGGTTAAATGGATGAGATATCCTAGGGCATAAAGATGATAAAATATATTTAAAATAAGCCAATTAGGTGATAAAATTAGATATAAACATATGTTACATTCACTAAATTAAGATAGGCTAAAAATAGTAAGTACATCTATGCTAAATATGGAAAAGACAAATAAGTAATGTACTTAGTTTGTTCTGATGATAATGTAGTTTTGGATCTATAATAGGTATAAAGCAGATTGGAAAAAAGTTATGGGAAAGTTATGAGATTCTAGATAAAATGCTTTTGGAACCACATACACTAGTATTAGCCTAGGATAGTTGTGTCAATGCTACTATCTAAACTTGATGCAGGTGTATTATATAAATAGCTACTATAAAAGGATGTGACCACTTATATGATTTTTTGGTGCATTTATAACTAGTTCTCATGAATTTGTAAAATGCTAGTTTTTCATCTTCATGATGATCTTGGGGAAAATGATTTACTAGGCACATGATGCCAAGTTGACCCTAAGTACACTCTATAAATGAGTGATGAATACATAGTTAATAATATGAAGAGGGACTCATACTAATGTAATTCTCTCCTATGTGTTGGCTTATGTGTGAATCATGAAAATATATACAACAAAAGAACAATAATGCCCTAGCTTATAAATTGGAAAATATAGTTATTGGGTTGGTCCTTTAGTAATTTAGACCTATGTTTGTGTTATCCATATTATTGATATGGAAATAAGAGAAATAGGTAATCTTTTTTCACTTGAGTGCTTGATTGAATGCCTTTTGTAATTTGCCTAGTGAGTACGTAAGAAGTTTCTAGGTGATGAATGAATGAGGGTTGATCTTATATTTATATCAATCCCTTTGGAGAAGTAACTCACATTAAATAAGTTAAAACCATTAGGATACATATCATTTGTAAATTTTATGACTTCAGGGCATTAAACACTTGCATCGAGGTAGGACACCTATGTCAATACATGTGCCTATTTCAGATGCTAGTATCTAGGGAGTAGGAAAGTAGGTATAAAATCAAAACTTGTAGAGGTGGAAGATAAGTAGGATTTAAGAATTTTTGGAAAGATATAAGGTTTGGGTCATCAAAATAATATTGGTCAAATTAAGAGCTAGGCCAAGGGACACAAGATGAAGTAGATACAAGACTTCATAAAGTGAGAAAGGTATAGAAATGAGAGGAACATTCAATGTATGATTTTACCAAGTGTACATGACCAAGGTGATATATAATACATAAAATAGTGTCTACATTTATTCCCCCTTTAATCTATTAATGAGATTTTTAGTTTAAAGGAAAACATTATGTATCTAGGTCTGTATAACACACCTTGCCTTTGCTTACATCCAACTTGAGTGATTTTCTAGTGACTAACTTATAACCAAGAGCATGTAAAAATACATAATAAATGAATATAATATAGAATTTAAATTATTTGAAATGATTTAAATTTAAAGAGTAAGGTTTAGGAGTACACATATGTATCAATGTAACCACCTTGCCTATTGGCAAGTTCATTTGAAAGATGTATCATTATAAGGCTCTAAAACTAAGATTGGGATATATATATATAAATCTATAAAGTTAATATATCTAAATAGATAAATATATATTGGAAGGCACATGCCCATAACCTTAGATAAAGGGTGAGTTTCCACCTGATAGTTGAGATTAGCTCAATTGTGTAACCCAATCATACTTATAACCTAGTGAGCATGAGGGAACACAAGTCAACTCATACTATAAAATTGGTAAGTTTGTATGATGAAATAAAGTCCAACTTGAAAACTTGGAAAAATTTAGTGATTTAATCACCTCAACCATACCAAAATCAAACTAACTACTATAATAGATTGTATTAATATAGTATGTAAAAGTACAACCTAGGTAGTAGTGCATAAAAGTATAACTTGGTGGGTGATGATAGTACCTGAGAGTGTTTTGAAATCTAAAATTGATTTTAATTTTTTAATATTAGGTACACATTACATAACATATGCACCTTAGATATGTCTTATGATGAAACTATGTATAACAATGGTACCAATGTATAAAATTCTACCACAACTATGAATCTAAATTATATAATTATGTGCTTTGGCCAATTCAAAAACTATGTGAGTGTGGAGAACATGATTCCAAGGCATTAACCCATTATATATGGAGAAATATAAAAAAACAAATAAGTACTAATGTAGAGGACATGTTTCCAAAATCTACCCCCATTGAATCTGCTTGTGCCAAATACTGAATGCATATGGAGAACATGCTTCCAAAGCATGCCTCCACTAAATATGAAACTATGAATGTGTGGAATCCATGAATATATGACATTAACCCACTTAATTTTAAACTATGAAGGTGTGGAATCCATGCCTATATGACATTCCCCCACTAAATCTAAAAAATGATAAAATTACCAAATATTGAATGAATGTGGAGAGCACACTTCCAAAGCATGCCCCCATTGAATTTGAAAACTATGCCAAATGTGAAGATCATGCCTCTATGACATGAAACCATTAATATTCACACCATTTAATGTGAGGGAATAATATAAATTGTTAGTTACCTCACCTCAAAAGGATAAGATGACTATATAATCTACAAATGGAATAATGTAGCATATAGAAGGAAAATGTCCAAGTAAATGTAGAATTGAAATGCATAGAAAAATTGATCACATGAAGGCATAAGGTGCATGATAAAAATCATGGAAACATATAGATAGTAACAATACAATCTAAAAAATAAAATAAAGTACACATACAATATCACTCAAAGGCAAAAAGGCAATGGTCTAAGGAGACAACAAAAAATGGGCATGTTCAAGTGCCACACAATCTAAGAGACATGCCTTACTCAAATGTCCATAAACTTAAGTGTGACATATTAAAATGTCCATAAAAAAAATGACATGTTTAAATTTTAAAGAAATCAAGCATAATCATGAGGACCATAAACAAAGGAGTATAATCAAATGCTTGAACAAGAAAGATAATAACAAGGTAAGACACTCAAAGAAGTGCATAAAGAAAATCATAAGAAACCAACATAAGCATATCATAGTAACCCATGGATTGAATGTGTTAGAAAAAAACATCAAGTGCATAATATATCAAGTACCATGTGTAAGATATAATCATGGATAAAGAAATGTGTAAGTACGTATATGAGTTAAGAACATGATAATGTAGAGTGACCATAAAATTATATAACCTATGAGTATCATGATCATATAGGTGGATTACCCTATTGTCCATATGACATGAGTAAAGGAAGGCCCAACATCTAAAATCAGAATAAATCATGTATATGTGTATACATGTATCACTCTCAAGTAGAAGCATGACACACATGTGTAAGTAGAAGTAATTGATATGCCACCATCAATATATAACTAACAAATATATGCCAAAGATACAATATAGCATGTAGGTGCCCAAAATATTTTTGGAGTTTTGAATTTTTTTTGGTATTTTTATATCCTTAGGTTGGATCATTTACATTGATGTAATGATAACTAAGGTAATCATCATATGTAATGAAACCCAATTGGAAATAATAAAGCTTAAATATAATGATCAAATTCTAATCAAGTTTTTACTTCTAGTTCTGACACTATAACTAATGTATCTATGGTAGTATCAAGTGTATCATATTCATATACTATTTAATAAGTATAATTAGGATCATACCAATATATACTATCATTGGCATCATAATCATGAATATAATCATTATTATAGGAAAAATGTAATGTATTAGGTTGTTCTTAAACATTTGATATACCTTTTGGAGTATTTGTATATGAATAAGGAAATGTGCCATACTATGGTTGTGCCTTTTTAGTTTTCCATTATTTGTATTTGTGTAAACCTCAAATGTTAATACCTTATGAACATCTTGAGCTCTTACCTTTATCTTTATTTAGTTCTATACTTTATAGAGATGGATTCAATTGATATGTACCGGGTCTTGTAGGTATAAATAGATCATGTGGTAAGGTATCAAGTGGATCAAGATAAAGTGTGCTCAACTATTCATCTAACATGTTGGTATTAGGAATAATATCACCAATATCATTGTAATTTGTAATTATACCATTTATTGTTTGATATTGATCAACAAAGGGATCTAAAATGATTTAGTTCTAGTGGTTTGAATATTATTGGCTCTTTTTTAATGGCATTTTCTCTAATTATCTATTATTTTTACCCTTATCTTGATTTGAATTATATTTTGGTACCATATTTTCTATTTTGGTACTTGTGCTTTAGGATAAGTACTCATAATGTGAGTGATTTTATTAATTGATGTATCAATGATAGGAACACCACTATGTTTGTCACTTTGTATTTGGTTATTCAATTCAAAATAAAGATGTATGATGCCCATGCATTATATGATATACACAATAGCATTTGAATATGTGTATAAGATGTATATGAGGTAATTTGATCACTTTATTTTGGAGTATTTCTCTTAGGATTTCATTTGGTCTTTTAGTAACCTTTGGTATATAATATTTGGATAACTTGTTTTAGATGTGCTTTATTATAACTTTGGATTTGGATAAGAAACCTTATTTGGCACAATATTACTAGAGGCATATGTGAACACATTATTAAAACTAGAATATGTGGGATTTTTCATGTATGCAATTTGATTTTTCAACTCTTTTATTAATTTGCTCATACTATTGATTTGATCTTTTAGGGATTCATAAGCATAAACCTTAGGTATTTGAGATTGATTATCTTCATTTAAACCTATAGTTTTGGCCACCTTATGAATTAGATAAGTCATATATTGGAATTGGTTATAGGGATGAGAGATATCACCCTCCTTAGGATTAGGAGGAGTAAGAGGCTCCTTTGTATCCATTTTAAATGTTCTGAAAATTGATAGGAGAACAAGGTAAGAAAGACTCAAAAATGATAGGGATAAATAAATCATGATACAATGAGGATATAAATTTTTTAGACTATTGGCTAAGTTTTTGACAATATAAGATATATTTTTAAGGAAAAATAGGAAACGAGACAAACCCATAAAAATAAGGAAACAAAAAGTACAATATATGGCATGTAGGTCTAACTTTATGAAAAATAGTAAAATGTCAATTTTGACAAAGCCATATAATATTTTGGAAAACGAGGTTTTTACCTATATCAACATAATTAAAAAAAAATATGATTAATCTAAAATTTGATCTATTATGAATAAAAAATTATCCAAACAATGTGCAATACTTTATAGGGAAAACCCTAGAATATTCTCAATAAAGAATCATAAATTTTGATAAAAGAGAAATTTATTTCATATATTTGAGAGATGTTTTTGAATAAAATATTATTTTAGATGAAACATAGAACTTATTTCAAAATAATTATACCATTTTACTTGTATGCCAATATTTACTAAAAATAACAAATTATAAAAATTGAAAAATTTGTACCAAATTTTGGTGGTAAATTTTGTTTTAAGTATACCAACCTAAGTAGCAAATACCTTTGAATAATTTTAAAATGAACTTGTTTAGAAGATAAAATTCATTGATCAAGGAAGACTCCAATTGTAATCATATGCACATGAATCCATTGTGACAAGAGGATGGTAAAACCTTAGGGCAATGTTTTAGATCTAAAAATCCATCATAACAAGCTAGAATACTATGAGGATTGGAAGACCTAGATTACATTTTTTTTGCATTCACATGGATTAGGTTCACCAAATTTTTAACCTTAAAATTAATGTATAGATTTATTTATATATGGTTAAATGGGTAGATATAACCTAGGGCATATGTATGATACATTATCTCTAAAGTAGGCTAATTGGGTTCTAAATTCAAATATAAGTGTATGATAAATTCATTAAATTAAGATAGGCTAAAAATAGTAAGCACAACTATGCTAGCTATGGAAATGATAAAGGAGTAATGTAATTAGATGGTTCTAATGTTAATGTAGTTATGGGTTTGGAATAGGTATAAAATAGACTGGAAAAAGATTTTGGAACAACCATCACATTTTAGATTGGATGTTTCTTGACTTATGGACACTAGTGTCAACCTAGGATGGTTGCATTGATGCTACTATTTGAACATAAAGCAAGTGTCCTATATGAAATACATACTAAAAAAGGATTTAACTAACTATATGATTTGAGGTTTGTCTTTGCCTTCACTCTAGTGCATTTAGATTTGGGTTTGGACTGTCATTCCTCATGAATTTTTAAAACCCTAGTTTTTCATTTTCATGGTTATCTTGGGAAAAAATGGGTTATTAAGAACATGGTGTCAAGCTAACCCCAAGCAACCCTCTATCAATGAGAGATATATATAGTTAATACTCTGAAGAGGGCCTTAGACTAATGAAGTTCTCCCCTATGTGTTGGATTATGTGTGAATCATGAAAATATTTGCAAAGCAAGTACAATAGTGACCTAGCTTACAACTTGGAAAATATAACTCTTAGGCTACTCCTTAAGTACTTCAAACCTATGTTTATGATGTATTTATGACTAATATGGAAATAGGATAAAATAGGGAAGCTTTACTCACTTGATTTCTTGATTGAATGCCTTTTATAAGTTTCATAGTGAGTAGGCAAGAATTTTTTAGGTGAGGAATGAACAAGGGTTGATATTGTATTTATATCAATCCCTTTGGAGAAGTAAATTGAATTAAATTACTTAGGCCAACTATTAAGGTACATTTCATATGAAAATTAGATGAATTTAGGGCACTGGATACTTGTATAGAGGTTTGACACCAATGTCAACATAGGTGTTTATCATGGATGCTAGTGTCTAGGGAGCAAGAAATTAAGTATAGGATTAAAACTTGTAGATGTGGAAGATAAACAAGTTTTAAGCATTCTAGGCTAGATAGAAGGTCTAGGTCATCAACATAAGACTGATCAGACTAAGAGATAGGAAAAAGGGCATAAGATAGAGCATATGTGATATTTTATAAATTAGGAAAGGTCCATAACTAAGAGGAACAACCAAGGTTTGAGTTTACCAAGTGTACAATATTGATGTGTTATATAATCCATAAAATAGACTCTAAAGTTAGCATTGTACATCTCATTTTATGCATGTAAGTTTGTTTGGATGCATTGTATATCTCATGCCACATAATTGGATTTCTAATTGTAAATGCAATGGTGAATAATGTGTGTTCCACATTTCTAAAAAAATGGCTTATTTTTGTGTTTCATTGTGTTATTTTTTTAGGCTGATATTTTGGTATCAAATCATTATTTATACACTTGGAGCTCTAAGGATCATTATTCGACACTGATTCTTATATAATAAACTAATGTATGTAGTTTTTGGGTGTTAAATATTATTGAGGAGATAATGACAAAACACATGAAGAGTTCCTTTGACTATAGAATCTTTGCCAAAGTAAATGACATTTGACCTCCTATTTTGGTCTCTACACTAGAGAGACCCATGTTATATTTGTTTGAAATCCACCCATCCATTTTTATAGATGGGGTTGGATAAAGGCTTGGAAAATGGTTTAAACCAGGTATTATGAAGTCATTTGGCCATAAGGCCAAGTGACTATTAGTTCATGAGTGAGCTCTTATGTGCTAGGTTCATGGGGATTTCCCTTGACAATTGTCATTCATATCTTTCCTTGGGGGACTTATTAGAGGATTTATTAGATAGATTTATCTTAGTTATTAATACCACGAGTTTTTATCTTAGATAGACAATAGGGTGTCTTGTATGTTTAGGGTATTGATGGGACTTTCTAGGTTTAGCGACCCTATTTCAAAAAAATGTTACTTTGTCACTCAGATGGAGTGTGTAGGAATGTTGCTTTATGTTTCTCTCATCTAGAGTGATGAGATTGGAATGAATTAGGATGAATTATTGTAAGTTATCCCATATTATTTAGTTGTTGACTATTACCTTAAGAGTTATTCTAAGAAGAGTTTAGGCATAGTTCTACCTTAGACTAAAAGCTTCATTTTTGTGGAAAATATAAAGTTACAAATACTTGGGGATATACTTGGCCAATGCAATGGAATAAGAGCCTTGTATTATTACATATGGGTTTTCAATTGAAAATTATTTGCATATTTTTTTGTGTCTTTAGATATTACCTTTACCATATATGGTGGACCAGTGATACCATGTGGATGGCCTTATTAGAAAGCCTCCTATGGGTCACTTTGTTGTTACCTATCCTTATGGTGAATGAATTGTATCACCTTATAATAGTGAATTATAATTTTTTTAGCCACACATTTGAAATAATATCCATTAGAGTTAAATTTAAATTTTAGTTGCATAAGAACATGTAAGCCTTTAAGTCATCTTCGTACCAAATAGGTAGCATCATCGACTTATTGAACGTGATGTCTATGTTAGAGTGGTATTTTTAACTCTAGTGCATGTTTAATCAATACCCAAGGTGTACAAACCTATTTTGGATGTTTTTATCCAAATTTCATGGCCAATAACTTATTTAAGGTTATAACCATATTTACTTTAGTATATGTATATAAAATACCATTGTGTGGAACCAACAGTGGTTCAAAGGTGACCTTGTTGGTAAGGATCCTTGAGAGGAATGTGATTTTATTTTCCTCATTGATACAAAGGTTAAAGTGTACCTTATTTATTTTGGAGCATCTTGAATGGATTTATGAATCCTTAATAGGTTGAGTTCCTTAATAATAAGGAGGTATATTTCTCATAGAGAATATTTGATTCTTTGGTTATGACACCTAGTGGGTAGGTTTCCTATGAGTGTTGATAACATTTAAGTAAAAAAAGAGTCCTTATAATCTATAGGTAGTTACAATCCTATGTGGGTGTACATCCTTGTTGTGAAAAATGATTGTGATATGAGTTTACATGTGATTAATAATATCTATGCTACTTGCTTAGAGAATATAGTTTGACATTGATGATAATATCAAACTTTTGAGGGTGTAAACCATTTGAGGTGATCTTTATTTTTTTTTGTGTAGGCCATTACATCCCTTTATAGTACATATTATTTTTGTTATTCTTATGTGATTGTAAGAGACATTGTGTGGCATTTTTTACTTATGTTTACTTAAAAGTATTGCACTAACATATAGTAAGTCATTTTAATATATATATATATATATATATTGACTTTGATTAAATTTTATGGATGGTTAAATTAAAAAAATCTACACTTTAACTTTGAGTAAGTTAAGAAATTTAAAACTATAAAATAGTACATGTAAAAAATTCACTTAACCTTTTTGGTGTCACAATAGTATGATCCATGGTTGATTATCTAGATTTTGTGTTTAGTGTAGTACTCTTGAGTTAACATAGTATACAAAGAAACATTTTAGAAAAGGTACCTATTTTATATCAATATTTTTAGATACGGTTAAGATCCTTTAGGATTTAGAGGAGACATGCTTTATACAATTTTGGATTGTTAGGTTAAATTTTTTATTTCATGTTTATTCTAGTGATCCAAATTAATTTTATTTATATGTACTATACTCTCCTTATTATGGATTGATGTTACCAAGTTGTTATTTTAACCTAGTTTATACCTTAGTTGTAACTCATGTATGTATTTATAAATGTAAAAGTTCTTATGTGAACCTTTCATTTTAGTTTTTTTAGCACAAAATTACACCCTTGTGGGAGAGTTTTTCAAACTCTCACTCCTGGATAGCAAATGGGAACAACCCTAGGTTGTGGGTATCTTGTGATGGGGTTGAACCTCTAAAGAAGTCTAGTTCCTCTGGATGGATCACCTAAACTATTGATTCTTCTTGGAAAAGGGATAGAAGGGTTGTAAGGGATGACTAAAAACATAAACAAGGTGATGCACCAAACTTAAAGACACTCCATTTTTCATGAAATTAACACTACAGAAGCTCAAAGACAACTCTTAGTCACACAACCTATCAAACATGCCATTTTTGCATTAATATTTCTAAGACTAGGTCCACTAGGTAAGAGATGAAGTATAGAGGCATATGAAACTCACACAATACCTTAACTAATGACCAAAATCACAAATTTTAGACCTAAAACAAGTGTGGAAAATTGTAAAAAGGCAAGAAAAATGGATAATTACCAAGGAAATACACCCTTTCACTAAGCAATCATGCACAAACTAACTAGATCACTAGTTGCAAGTAAAGAGGTAGGAAAAATAAGTTGTTTTATTTTTTCAATAGGTTGTTCTTACAAAAATGGGTAGGGATACACCATTCCAAAATGAGGAGCATGATTATAATAAAGAGAAAAAGTCTCTTAAATAGAAGAAAGAGGATAAGAGAGGAGAAAGAAGCTATTATAAGGAAATAAATGAAGCTCAACCACATTACATGGAGTATCAACCACATTCATATTAATTAATCACTAATCTTCTCTCAAAAAATTAACCTCTAAAGGTCTAAAGGGTCTCCAAGACTTCTCACTGGCCTAGAAAGACACTAGAAGATGAATAATTTTGAGGGTAATGATGTCACATTCCACTACCTTGAGAAAAGTCATCAAAGTTTTATAAGCCTCATTGAATTCTTTAATTTTCTCCTCCATCCTCTAAACTCTCCCACTTGTACTTATAGAAGTTACTTGGCACATGGTTAGTGATCCTATCACTTGATGTTTGACTAACCTTGAGGGTTAGTTCAAATTCTTAAAAGAACATAGAGTAACTTGAGTCTATTTTAAATTTTATAAAATCCATTTAAAATCTTATAAATGCAAATGGAACACCATGGAACCTGAAATTATCCATTTGAATCTCCATCTTGACCATTAAAGACCCCTTGAATGCCTAGGCCACCATGATAGTCTTTACCCTAAAGCTTTCCAATGCCATTAGAAGCTTGTTTATGAGCTTAAAAGATATTTTACATTAAATAATATGATTTATTTATAATTTATGGTCATTAAACATACTTGGTTCTTCATGACTCCATTAATAGAGGTCAACTATTTTGAAAACCTTCAAAACCTGCAATTTTAGCCATTTTGGGCCTCAAAATAGCCCACACATGCCAAATTTATTTTAAAAATGGGTAAAAAGGTTATTATTGTATTTTATTAATGTTTTAATACTTTTTTAGGAACATTAGAGGGAAATGAGTCTTTTGAAAGGGCTAGGCAAGTTAAAACCTAAAATTAATTGTTTGATGTTTCTCAAAATTTGAAGGTGAAATAGTAAAAATGAGAGAGGATTATGTATTAAACTCAGGCCCCAAAATAAAATCCAAATTTAAGGTCCTAACTCTCTCCCACATGTGATAAATATTCAAAACAATTTGGCTTCTAGTGTGGTAAAAATGAAATTTGAAGGTTTAAGAGTGGGCAAGCTTCTTAATGATTATTCATAAAAATAGGGGTATTAATGGATGGATAAATGAAATTAATTGGAATTATATATATATATATATATATATATATATATATATATATATATATATATATATATATATATATAAACCTTACCTAACTCCTTATCCCCCCATATAACTTCTATGACACGTGCCAAGCAAGTGAAACTTGACCTTTGAGCTCTAAGACAATACTTAGTTGAGAGAGTAAAAAAGAGGCCAAAAACAAAATTCAAAATAAATTGGATTTTAAGAATTAATTAGATTATTTTAAAATTTAATTAATTTTATAAATGGATTAAAAATTCATTGGAACACCTTGAAAATATCAAAACTTGATTAGTCACTTGTTAATCCATCACTAGTCTTCTTAGGGCATGTATTGGCTTTGGGGTCTCTCTACCTGTTTTAGGTCTTCCATGGCATCATTGGATATTAATGAATATTTATGTGAATTATAACCTTATTTTTTAGCAATATTTATCATCCTTTTCCATAAAATTCTCATTATACTTACTTGGGAAGATTTTGGCATTTCTAGACCTGTGGGCTCTCATGGTGTTCTTGGCTAGTTCAAGCCCTTTAAGAGTATCTTGGCATAGTTGACCTATATGATCATAATTATTAGTTATAATTCACACTAATTATCACTTTTAATCCCATTAATTTCCCATTTGACCCCTATAATTCTCACTTTAATATCTAGTTTTGAGCAAAAACTCCATTAATGGAGATATGAGAACTTGATTTTTCTCTTTGATAACCCTCTTCTACCATTATTTTGAACATCATAAATTTTTTATGAGGTTTATTATACAATTAAAACCTATTATATTATTAATAAACCTAATAAATCCATAATATCATGTGAAAAAACTCAAAACATGCATCAAGGACTAAAAATTACCACAATGCTCCGAGATGTTTTCAACAAATAGGCATAGGAATATGACAAAACACTGGGTAATTAAGATAATTATTTATCCAAATAAATATTATATATATATAAAAACACTCATTATAACCAATTTTCCCAAATTTTATAACTTGATTTTACCTCTAGATGCCCTAAAACTCATTTTTCTGCTCTTGAGCACACTCAAAAATTGTGGATTACGAGACATAAGGAAAAAGAAAAAGGTGTATCTAGATATTTATGATGTATAAAGACATAATTTAAAAAAAAAAAAATTTAAATTACCCATATAATTTATAAAATCATCATATTTTACCATTAAACCATTTAAGTTCCTCAAAAATGCCTTTTTGACTGTCTACATTTGCATACCAAAACCCTGAATTTAACCAACTTGTACTTTTCCACTTTTTGAATTTAAAATTTGATGGAGGAAGGTGTATAAAATTTATGACTTATAATATTTAAAAAAACATTATTTTTAAATAAAAAATATCAAAAAATGTGATAGTTCCCTCAAAACCAAGCTTTGAGGGTTTAAGAAGGGCTTAAAACTAATTTTGTCTTTGATGACAATTATTGAGTTCTAGGGGTGAAATAAGGAAACTGAGAGAGGTTTATGGAGGTAACCCATGAAAATAAATATAATAAAAATTTGAGGTCCTAAATATCAATAAAATTACTGATGTCACCCCCTTTCTTCTGGTACTCTAGGCCTCTCTTAGCTCTCTAGGCCTACAAAACTAAAAAAATGACTTTTTTGACCTTTAAATGTATTAAAAATATTAGGAATTATTTAATTAACCTTAGGGTAGATACCATTATATCCCATGAAAAATTTGAGACCTTTAAACATTGTTATTTTATGAAAACCTTGAAATAACTATGTCACCAAGCTTTGGAAAATGCATGGTCTAGGGGGAAAAACACAAAATTTCCTCATTGAGGGTTAAGTGGAGTCTTAAATATAATTATTTAATGATATTGAACATGATTAACCATACAAAAAACATTATCTCTTCCACATTGGGTTTCTCACTGTAATAAGATTCTGAATCATCACAACACCCTACCAAGAACTCTCTAGGATGGTACACTACATCATCAAGGCATGATTAGAAGGAGAGAAGTCATCAAGGAAAATATAAAAGTAATTTAATTGTTGAAATGTCATATTACATGTAAGTAAATTTTTTTTATGTAGGCTAATTTTGTCTAACAGTTTTGGTGACCTCCTGGGAATGCATGCCTGTCTATGTAAAAGACTAGTTGCCTTGTCTGATCCATTAGGCATATGGGGTCACAAAAGTCTTTCTCAAATTTATTTTAAACTAATAACAAGGCTATATTTTTTTTATTGGTACTCTCTCAACAACAATAAAAAAATAATCAAGGACAAAAAATGTGCTCAAAGCACTCAAGGAAGGGAAACACATAATAGAAGGAAATGTGCACAAGGCACTTGGAGGAAGGGAAAAATAAAACACAAGGAGAAAGTACACATATAATATAATATATAAAAGTTTGAAAACTCACTAGTACCTTCCACCTAGATCAAATGGAAAATATTTTGGATCACCTCCTTCATGAGATGGGTCATGGTGTGAAAGAGCATGCTTGGGTGTCAATCTTACATTGGGTTGCTTGATTATCAATCTTATTAACATGATCTAAAGTGGATGAAAATGGAAAAACATGTCTCTAATGTAGACATATTGGTCTAAGTCTTAAAATATTGCTTTATGTTGGACTATATGATTACTTGTAATATTCTCACTTTATGGCTGTTTTGAATGTGAAGGTTGAATACCTAAGCTTAGGCAAAAGAGTTATAATTCATCCCAAAAGGTGGCTTCCTTTTGGTCATTTTTAAGAAGGGTAGTATTTTGAGGCTCTTTATTTGACCAATATTCTTCAAACCTAAAAACATCAGTACTACCTTCAAGTGACACTTCATCTCATGATTAATCAACTGCTACAACCTTATTCACCCATGGTAAATTGAAGTGGCATATTTGGCTCTCAATAGCCTCTTGAGGAGTTTAAATTTGTTTATCCACCACTTCTATATTATTGATTTGGTCACCAATACTACCTCCAATTACCTTAGTCCACTCATAATTACCTAACAACAATATATAGCTTGCTTCTAACACTTCAAAGTATTTTTTATAGTTACCTTATTCAACCATTTCTTACACATTTGAAGCATCATTGAGGATATCTAGTTGTAATTATACTACATCAAGATCCTCAACCTCACCTAGATGTTCTAAAAAATTCTCCTCTATCTCTTTTTATTACTCATTTATGACCTCTTTAACACAATTAACTAACTAATTGACTGCTATAACCATATCAATTTCTGTACCTTGCTCATCTTCATCTTTAACAATACCAAATGGAATATCTTGAAACAAATAAAAATATATTTTGCTCTCAGATCAAAATTGAATACACATCTCTTCAAGTATGAAGGAATTAATACTACCTTCAATTAACTTTACCTCTTGTGATTGGTCAACCTCTGCAAACTCATTTTGGTCTTCCATTTCTTCATTCATAGTAGCATCCTGAGGGCTTTTTATTAGATCTATCATTGCCAACTCATCAAGCCTTTCCTCTTCACCATGAAATGGTATAGTATGTACCTTATTCAAGAGGGAGATGGTGGGAGGGTGAAAAGGTTCACCTTGATTATAAATTAGGAGGGTATCCTTCCAACTAAGGACTTTCAAGGATCTTTTAGATGGTTATTGGGGAAGGGAGAGAGAGTCTTGAAAATATTGTAGAGTAAGCTCATTGAGATAATCTATGGTTGTTTGATTCATTTTTTGAACAACTAAATCCTCCTCCTCTAAGACTATTTCTTAGACTACCTCAATTAGCACCTCCTCTTTCTTCTCAATGCTCTCCTTGACTAATTTTCATGAGGGGAAGTATAGGGTACATCCACCTTCTTTTATTATTAAATGGGTATATAAAAGGGTCGTTTCAAAAGAGAGGGCATGACATACTCAGGGTCCCAAGTGTAGGGGGTGTCCAAGTTAAGATGTTTTTAAAATCTCGAGTGGGAATGGGTATAGGGGTGGGAAAGGTAAAACTAATTGGTTTAGGTTTGACATACTCATCCTCCAAATGAGTCAACATCTCCTCTATCAAGAGTATCCTTTCCTTTACTCAGTTCTTATCAAAGTCTAGATAATCTCCCTCCTTAATAACTACCCACACACTCCAAAACTCTTGCAAGAATTTATTTTTCATATTCATGACATAGATGGGGAACTCTTTTCCAAGGGCTACTTCTGCATTCACCTTCATGATAGATCTCCCATGGTCTAGAATGATTTACTTGACTCTTGATAAAGATGAGATTTGAAAAGGCTGAATAGGAGGATGAATTTAAGCATAAATAGAGGTAGGATAGGGAAATTTGGGTCTAGGATAGGCTTCTCTCATTATTAAGAATAATTGATAGTCATTTTATTTCTTAGCTTGGTCTTGCCTAACCAAACACTCTTCTTGAAACCTCAACTCTTGATCCTAAATAAAGGCTTGGTGTTTAAAATTTTCTTGTTGCCTATAACACTCTTCCACATATCACTCTCTCTCATTTATCTATCAAAATAGAGTCTTATCTCTATAAGACTCTTTTTTATTTGAGTAAAGAGAGACAAAATCTAACAAGGCTGATATACTAAAGCTTGAGAGACACTTGGGGTGAAGCTATAAACATTATTAATCTGATATGAAGGATAAGGGAGAAAGGAATATGTATTTTGATCAAGTAAGTTATAATATATACCAAATAATGATGATTAGGCACTTGGGATATTTATACCAGTTGATAAATACTTGGATTTATTTGTACACTTGCCTCTAAATGCTGATTGGTGAAGAGAATACCAAAATTCTTCACTCAGTAAAAAAATATGGTCCCATCGATCATGTTGAAAAATATTGTAGCATACAATTACATCTTTTTAGGAGTGTTTTTTAGGCTCTCTCACTCCTAAATACAAAATTGGAACAACCCCAATATATGGGTATCCTATGATGGGGTTGAACCTCCATAGAAGGCTGGTTTCTCTTGATAGATAACATAAATTATTGATTCTAATTGGAAAAGGGTATAAGGGTTACAAGGGATGACTAAAAAAATAAAAAAGCTGATGAACCAAACTTAAAAACACTCCAATTTACATGAAATTGATACTAAGGAAGCTCAAAGACAACCCTCACTTACACAACCTCTCAAACATGCAATTTCTTCATTAATATTTCTAAGACTAGGCCCACTAGGTAAGAGATGCCACATGGAGGAGTATAAAACTCACATAATACCTTCACTAATGACCAAAAACACAAGTTTTATACCTATAAAAATGGTGGAAAACCTATAAAATGGAAATAAAGATGGATAATTACCAAGGAAAGATACCCTTCCATAAAGTAATCATGCAAAAATTGACTAGATCACTAGTTTGAAGCAAAAAGGTGGGAAAAATAAATTATTTTATTACTTCAAGAGGTTGTTCTGATAAAAATGGGTAGGGATACACCATACCAAAATTAGGAGTATGATTATAATGAAGAGAACAAGTCTCTTAAATAGAAGAAATATGAGAAGAGAGGAATAAGAAGATCTCCAAATTAAATAAATGAAGCTTAACCACATTATATGGGGTCTCAACCACATTTGGATTAATTAATCACTGAGCTTTTCTCAACAAACTAACCTCCAAAGGTCAAAAGGGTCTCCAAGCCTTCTCATTAGCCTATAAAGACACTAGAAGATGAACAAATTTGAGGATGATGATATCACATTCCATTACCTTGAGAAAATTCATGAAAGTTATAGAATCCTCATTGAATTATTTAAGTTACTCCTCCATCCTCCAAACTCTCCCACTTTCACTTCTAGAAGTTACTTGGCACATGGTTAGTGATCTTGACACTTGATGTTTGACTAACATTGAGGGTTAGTTCAAATTATTAGAAGACCATAAATTAACTTGAGACTATTTTCAATTTAAAAATATATATTTTTATCTTAACCTACAAATGGAACACCATGGAACCTACAATTATCCCTTTTAATCTATACCTTGACCATCAGAGACCCCTTGAGAGCCTAGGCCTCCATGAGAGTCTTCACCTTAAAGCTCAACAATGCCACTATAATCTTGATTATGAAATTATAAGCTATTTTTCATGAAATATGATGATATATTTACCATTTATGGTTTTAAAAAATGCCTGGTTCTTCATGACTCTATTAATGGGGGTTAACTATGTTGAAAACCTTTTAAACTTGTAATTTTAGCTATTTTGGGCCTCAAGACAGCCCACACATGCCAAATTTATTTTTTAAATTGATTAAAAATGTGATTAATTGAGTTTCATAATGTTTTTATATGTTTATAGGACCATTGGAGGGAAATTTAGGAGGTTTCATGAGGTTTTTGGCAAAATTGGTCTTTTGAGAGGGCTAGGCAAGCTAAAACCTACAATTAGGTTTGATGATGGTTCTATAATTGTGAGGTTGAAATAGGGAAAATTATATAGGTTTATGGATTAAAATTATTCCAAAAATTTACATCCAAATTTAAGGTAATAAATCTTTCCCATGTGTGAGAAACATTCAAAACAATTTGGCTTCTTGGGTGGTAAAAAGGCAGTTTGAAGGTTTGAGAGTGGGCAAGCTTCTTAATGATTGTTCATAAAACTAGGGGTATTCATGTCTGGATAAATTCATGTAATGGGAATATAAAAAACTACATAAATCTTACATAACTCCTTATCCCCCCATGAAACCTCTGTGACACGTGCCAAATAAGTGAAACTTGACCTTCGAACTCTAAGATTGCACTTAGTTGAGAGAGTGAAAAAGAGGCCAAAACCAAAATTCAACCTCAAATGTAATTTAAGAGATAATTTTATTATTTTAAAATATAATTAATGCTATAAATTTATTAAATTTTATTTATAACACCTGAAAAAGATCAAAACTTAATTAGTCACTTTTAAATCCATCACTAGCCTTCTTAAGGCATGTATTGGCTTTGGGGTCTCTCTTCATGTTTGATGTCTTCCATTGCATCATTTAATACTTAGGAATATTTAGGTGTGTTATAAACTTATTTTTGGACCATATATATCTTCATTTTCCATCAAATTCTCATTATGCTTGGGAGATTTTGGCATTTCTAGGCCTGTGGGCTCTCATAGTGTTCTTGACTAGTTCAAGCCCTTTAAGAGTCTCTTGGCCTAGTTGACCTATATGATCATTAGGTCCTCCTTAACACTCATAATAAATTTTAATACCATTAATTTCCCATTTTAACCCCAAAATTCTCACATTAAGACCTAGTTTTGATTAAAAACTCCATTAATGGAGATATGAAAACTTGATTTCTCTCTTTGATAACCCTCCTCTACCAATTATTTGGACCATCCTAGAATTTTTATGAGGTTTATTAGAAAATAAAAACATATTTTATTTTAATAAACCTTATAATTCCATAATATCACGTGAAAAAAATCAAAACATGCATCAATGACTAAAAATTGCCACAATGCTCCATGTTCTCCTCAACAGATAAGCATATGATTGTGACAAAACAATGAGTGCTTAAACTCATTATTTTTCAAAAAAAATATTTTATATAAATAAAAACACTAATCATACCAAATTTAACAAATTTATTAACTTTATTGTACCTCTGGATGCCCCAAAACTCATTTTTCTGCTCCTAAGCACACTCAAAAATTGTGAACTGCGAGACATAGGGAAGAAAAAAAGGTGTATCTTGAGATTTATGAGGTATCAATACCTAATTAATTTTTTTTGGAACATGTAAGTACCCATATAAATTATAAAAGTATTATATTTTAGCATTCAACCCTTTAAGTGCCTCAAAAATGCCTTTTTTGACTATCTACATTTGCCTTCCAAAACCCTAAATTTGACCAACTTATACTTTTCCAAAAATTTCCTATAAAATTTAATGTAGGAAGGTGTATAAAGGTAAAATATGCCCCATAATATCTCACACCACATTTTTTTTGTATAAAAAATATCAGAAAATGCAAAAGTTCTCTCAAAACCAAGCTTTAAGGGTCTAAGAAGGGAATAAAACTAATTTTGTCTTTGATGATGGTTCTTGAGTTATAGGGGTGAAATAAGGAGTATGATAGAGGTTTGTGGATATAATAAATACCCCCAAATATGATAAAAATTTCAAGTCCTAAATATAAAGGAAAGAACTACTGTCACCCCCCTCTCTTTTGGCACTCTAGGCCTCTCTTACCTCTCTAGGCCTACAAAACTAAAAAATGGCTTTTTTAACCTTCACATGTATGAAAACTCTTGGGACATGTTTGATTAAAATTATGGAATATAACATGATGTAAATGAAATTTTTTATACCTTTAAACCTTATTCTCATAGGAAAACCTTGAAACATCTTTGGTGCCAAGCTTAGGAAAATGCATGGTTTAGGGGGGCAAAACACAAAATTTCCTCCTTGAGGGATCATTGGAGTATCCAATAGCATTATTTAATGATATTGAACATGATTCACCATCAAAAAAACCTTATATCTTCCCTATTGGTTTTGTTACTGCAATAACATCCTAAATCATCACAACACCCTGCCAATACCTCTCTAGGATGGTACACTACATCATCAAGGCAAGATTATAAGGAGAGGAGTCATCAAGGCAAAAAGAGAATTAATTGGCCTATTGGAATGTCCTAGTACATGTAATCAATTTATTTTTATTTAGGATAATTTTGGCCAACATTAGTGTAATTAAAATAACACCTATGAAACAAACCCATTTTATTTATATCACAGTATGGTGTGTACACGTAATATGTGTAACATTAATTATTCTATTTGCTTATTTGTACCTATGTAAATATGAACATATAAATTATTTGTTTTTTTCATCTTCCATCTATATGAAACTATTGAGGGTAATAAAATGACTTGTATTGAAATTTCATGAAGTGTAACCTTGGTTCATGTCTTTATGTTTGAGCATGATACAAGTATGGGGTTTGAGGGAGGTGTAGAGGCTTATTCGTGCTAGTCTGACTAGGTTATAGGCTAGGAAGTGGAGTTTATCATAGGCTGAAAAGCATTTTTTTCCCTTTTGTATGAAGTGGGCCTAATTATTTCAAGTGATCCCCATATGATTCCTGCATAATGGTCACCTTATGAGTATAGTGTCCCTCATCTCCCCTTTATGGTTATAAAAAAATAACCTTTGTGAGTACTATTCTATGTTGAGCCATGTGGATTTAATGATAATAATAATTTATTTCTCTTACTTCCATGAGGTAATGGGGACTTATGTGATGGTTATCTCCCATTGAGTGGCTTCCTTAGTACACATATTCCAAGTGATGTCAATTGTTACAATATTATTTTCTTGAAACTTATTTTAAATTGTTTGACAAAAAATTTGTTATGGAACAAACACCTTTTTATTATTTGGAAATTTGAGATATTATACAATCGATAAATGACTTGATTTTAATTTGAATTATGAGGATTTATTTTTGGTTTTAAACTCTTTTGAGGCTATTTGGTATTAAAATCATTTTTATGTTATTTTACTTGATTTTATTTATTGATCTATTTATTTTTATCAATTTATTTTAAGTTATTTATTGATTGTAAATGTTGATTTTCTACATGTTATGTAATGTGAAGAAATGTCACCTTTTGCATGGTTTGGGTCAGAATAAAATAATTTTTCAAACAATATATAGAGTAATGATGGGAACTTATAAGGGTAGGTTCATGACTTCATCCTTACCTCACCATATGTGGTGTTTGTTTTATGTATTTTGGTTGGTGGAACATAGTTATTTAGGCCCTTATACGTAGTACTTTGGCATGGTTGAAGGTGTGTATTCCCTCCCATAGATAAGAGATGGTAGAGCAAGGGTGATTTTATTCCCACATTCTTATTATCCTTAAGGGATATTTAATGTTTAGAATATATTTTGGCTACTCAATATTCCTCAGTATCACTCAATATTACTTTTTTGGTTTCGCCATGGAATGAAACTTATTTTAGCACATTGTACTTTCACCATAGAGTGATTCTCATATTTTTTTAATCAATATGTATATAAAAAATTGGAACTTTTACTTGCATGATTATATCAATTATTATTTGGGTTTCATTTGTTTTATTAGTGGAACTATGGCTATCAATTGATTTAAGTGGTATTTTAAGAAGATATGAGATTAGGTGTTTGTTGTACAATTGTTCATTATGGTTTCTGCATTGAAGATAATTCTTCTTGAAGATGGGGACAATATAATACCATACATGTGAAACTTGTGCCGTTAATTAATATTAGCACATCATTTACTTTAGAGGCATGTTTTGATTCCCATTTTCTCATATTATTTTATCCTTACCCTATTGGTTGTCATGAGTGGTGTCTTTTTTATTCCACAAGAAGGTCAATTTTTTGATTAAATTACCTTTATTGAGTTTGTTTTATGAAATTATCCATTATTCCTTGCCTTTTAAACACTTATATTTTTATATTAAAATTAATTTTGTGTAATGGGTTCAGGATGTGAGACCTCAAGATTTCATGGTGTGTACCGTTAGACTTTTAGTGTTGCACACACATCTTATTAAGACATGCCTTATCTATTATCAAGACACAAGATGTTATTGAGTCCTTATGATTGATACATAGATTAATATGATATGATATTTTATGTTTTGTATATGTAAGAATAATTATGATTATATTATATGATTATTCTATGCATTATGATATGAGTATCGATTCCATACTGCTAGAGATTTTTTATTAAATATGTATTTGATTGCGAATTTATTTAGATAAATGGTATGAGTTTATTACCATTGATATATGGTGCCTTTAATATGTAGTATGCACTTTATGTTGATTGAGATCATTTGTAATTCTTACATTTTGTAGCTTTGACTTCTAGGGTAGGGCATTTTATGTGCACAATGTTGTGTAAGTGACAAGGGAGGCCACCAAGATAACTAGGACTATTCTAGGCATGAAAACATAATCGATAGAGTGGTGAACATATACTTGACCTTACGTTTACCCAAACCAATATTTGTACCTTGCTATGGACCTAGTCAGAAGCATAGATGTCCTTAACCCAATTTTCACTATTCACCTCCCTTTGAATTTTATTCTCACCTTTCTTTTTAAACTTGGGATATATTTTTAAAATATTTATTTCATTTTTAAAGTATTTTTTAGCTACTTAATTGGCCCCTTTTAACTCAAAAACTCAGATAGGTTGAGAGATATAACTTTTTAAAATGCCTTAAAGTAGATTTTAGATATTTTGGGTTGATATTTTTGCCCTTGCACTAATATGAAGGTAGGAGAGTCTTACAATAATCCTTAGAGGAATTTTGAGGCAAACCATGTACCATTTATGGCATGGGAATGTGAGATCATTTATTAAAGTATGGGATTGCTTGCTTTCTAACATGGGCTTGTAAGTGGAGTCAAGGAGGGAAATGACTTATTGACCATAAGTCATGAGATGGGAAGGGACACATGTCACCTTCCCATTGGATTTTAGAGGGGAAAATATAGTCTATATGAGTAAGGAAAGCATTAATTATGAGGAATCTTCTTCTCATTTTGAATTTTGTAAAAACCATAAGTGGAGGAGAGAAATAGAAGCTTGGAGGAGGAGCTTAGAGAAGAGGTGATTGATAGTGTACAAGACTTGTAAGTGGGTTTATTTGAATGGATTCAAGGGTGGAGCCATGGTAGGTTCCCTTACACTTTTTCAATTTCAATGTAGTATTGTTAGTATTATCTTATTCCTACTCTTAATGTGGAGTTATCAAGAGAGGTAAGGCCATATTTCTTATCCTCTCTTTTACTTATTTTTCATGGTTTGTGCTAAGGCCACCATGTGGTTTTGATTGAAATTTTGGATTAGATATGTAGTATCATGATATATTTGTTGGCTATTTTTATTTCCTTTATCTTGAATCAAAATGGTACAATTTTTCTAGCCAAACAAGGTTGTAGTGAATTATTTATGTATGCATCCTTACATGGGTTTAGGCAACAAAATGTTTAAAAGGTTATTACCCTTCCACCCCAAGTGTAGAGAGTGTAAATTATCTTCTAAATAGGAGTGAGCAAAGGAATTGTTATGTTTGGATTATTTAGGTTGTTTGAGTGTTAATACTTCATTTATGAGTGTTGTTACTTGATGTATTTTCCTTATGAGCATTCCTTGCCTAGTTTGGATGCTACCTAATACATCATTTATTAGTTTATTTTCTTAAAACATGATGTGGTGATGTTAAGAATAAGATTTTTAGGCTCAGGGGTGCCTAGGGTAGTTGAATGATGATGGAAAAAGGATGGGAGGTGATCCCCTCATTCAGTGGGCCTTGAAGTTGTGTGTGGAGACCTTATGAAGGCCTTCTTGTTCACCTTTGTATATGATTATAAAGAATTATTTTAGATATTTTAGATCCATGATTGTATTTATTTTAATTCAAAATATGTTTATATTGGAATGAAAATTTATAATAAGTATTTAGAATTAGCATGATGTTCTTATTGCTTGCATACCATTTCTAAAGAATGTATTCATTTGTAAAAGTATTGGGAAAAACTAATTTTTGTTCAAATTTCAATTGTGAATTATATATTGTACATGTGTATCTCTATATTTTTATAGTATATAGAAAATAAATATTTTATCTTTCCTAAAAATTTGAAATTTACTGATTTGTGTAAAACTAATAAAGGATATATAAGTTTGAGTAATTTTTACAAAATTTAAGGACAAACTATATTTAATTAAATAATTTTTAATAAAAAATAGGCTTTCTCAGGATTAAATAGAAATTTACAAAATATTTTTGTGTTTCTATTTAAAAGTTAAGAATTTTTAAAGTTTAGTACAAAAAATCCTTTTTCTCCTTTGAAAATTAAGAGAACTTCAATTAATTTATTTGCATGCCATACAAGGAATTTAAGTGTTTAAGTTAATTTATTATTAAAATTATTTTTTTAGGACCCACTATAATTCATTTCACAATCTTTGGTTTCATGGTTTTTCCATAATGATTTTTTGAAGTTTACTAATCTGTAGTGTAAGTTGGCTAATTTATAAGGCTTTTAGAAGGGAACTATACCCCATTGTAAGGTAGCCAAAATTTTTGGCTAGTAGTCACCCATGTGATTGCATGATAATGGTGTAATAGCCCCTAAGGGTTAGCATTTATTTTCTAGTGGTAAAACCATGGCTTCATTAAATTAGTGGTTATACTATGTGGTTATTGATTATGTCAGGTTGGGTTACTACCCCACTACCCCCTCCTCCCCTACTACCTACTTTATTATTGAAAGGCAGTGGTCAACATATGTTGACCTCCACCCTTGTTTACTATAACCATATTCTATGTGGTTAACATTAAGCTAAGATAACCAATTTTAAGAGTTATTAACTTTAATGATTAATATATTCACATTAAGTATTATTTTTTATACCTATGAATTTGGTAATGTTTGAACCTAAACATTATCAAATTTAAAAATAGATCTATTTAATTATAGAAAAAATTATTTTTTCATTATTTTTTGAGAATATGGTAGCTCGGAGGTGGGGTGACCCTAAAAGGATACCCCCTCTCATTTTTGTTTCTATTACATAGGTAAACATGTTTCAAGACTTGAAATGGCATGGTTTTCCCATTTTTACCTTTTTATCTCATGTGCCTTAGACCTCCTTTGCAACCTAGTGGACATAGTTTTGTAATCACGATTATGAAGATGTCGGTGGCTCAGAGGTGTGGGTAAACTAAAAAGAGAACCCCCATCAATTTTTCATCCCCTTATACTTAAAATTGGTTTTGGGACCTGCAATTTCTTAGTTTTAACTTTGTACTTATTTTATCCTAGGGAGGAATGTTTGGGCCTTACTGGCTATCACAACTCCTAGGAGCTTTGAATTAGGTTAAACCAAAAAGGGGAACTTATTGTTTTTTAGTACCCTTTTATTTTAGATAAAAGTAAAAATATGATTTTTTTTAATTTTACCTTATGGTGGTCATTAATGGTTGTGGAGGAGTTTGAAGCTCCTAGAACATATTCAAAAATAATAGGACACTGAAACCTCTTGTGAGCATTTCATCAAACTATGCAGTTTCAAAACCCATGTATGCATCTTCCTATCGAGTTAGAAAATTGAAATATATTAATATGGCCAAAATATTGATACTCTATTAATGGAAATCATCTAAGGTAGAGGGAGAGGAAAAGAGAGATTATTATGGATAAGTCATCTTCCAAAACCTCATCCCTCATTTATAAAATATGAATTTGTGACTTATGACTAATTTTTATCCTTTATTAACTTTCATAAGGCTTTGCGGGGATTCCTCAACTTTGACCATATTTAACGGTTGAGATTGAATTAATCCAATGATTATGATGGAGTGCTCTATCCTCAAAGGGATTATTTGGGATATTTTAGACACCCTTTTAGGTCAAATGGGGACTATATGATCTTTAGTCTAGATATATTTCATTATCTTTGACTTAAATCTGAAATTGAGTTGATTCATGACTTAAGTGATAACTAGCCATGTGATTGGCTAGATTCACCTAGAGATGCTTTTGATCATCACAATGAGTTAGATAATATAGTTAGAGTTAGTGGTTACTCTAATACACCTCATATTAATTAAACATATTTTTTTGTCCTTGGTGATTTGCGGCCCACTTATCTAGCTTATAGAGTTGTATGATTTTTTATTAGCTTGTAGGTCATTTAGAGAAAGTGGGGTTAACATGGTTACATAGTGATCATGCAACCACTTGCACGTTGTAATTCATGCCATTTATGCATACAAGTTTATTTGGATGCATTTTGAATCTTGTGACAAATCATTAGATAAGTAATGAGAAATGTAGTTGTGTAGATTGTGCATTACGCATTTAATGAAAAAATAAAAAATTACCTTTTTTGTGTGTTTCATTGTGTCAATTTTTTTGGGCATGACATTTTGGTATTAGAGAATAGTTCCTATAATAAGAGCTTTAGGGATAATTTTTTGGCACCAATTATTCTATAACAAGCTAATGCATGTAATTTTTGGGTATTATGCCTCATTATGGAGGTAAGAAAAATACACATGAAGATTTTCTTGGACTATGGAATTTTTGGCCAAGTGACAGATGATTGGCTTCTTGATTTAGTCTCCACACTAGAGAGATCCATGTTAGAATTTATAGACATAAACCCATCCATGTATATATATGAGTTTTGATAAAGGCTTGGAATAAGGTTCAAACCAAGTGCTAGGAAGTCAGATACCCATGAGGCTGAGTGGCTGTTAGCTCTTGAGAGAACTCTTGTATGCTAGTTTGATGAGACTTTCCCTTGACCATTATTATTCATATCTTGCCTTGGAGGGCTTCTTAGAGGAGTTATTAGATAGATTGATCTTAGTTATCAAGACCATGAGGTTTGATATTAACTAGACAATAGAGTATTTTGTATATCTAGGGTCTCGATGGGATTTTCTTCATTTAGTGGCCCCATTTCAAGTAAATGTTGCCTTGCCACTAAAAAATAGTGTACAAGAGGATTTGTTGATGTTTTCCTTACCTAGTGTGATGATATTGGAATCATTTAGGATGCATTATTATAATCCATCCCATCTTCTTTAGTTTTTTACTCTTGCCTTATGAGTATTTCTAGGAAGAGTTTGGGTATAGTTCTAAATTAGGATAAAAGACTCATATTTATGGACCAAAGAGAAGTAAAAATATTTGCAGACATACTTGTCCCATACAAGGGATTGAGAGTCTCATATTTTACATATGGGTTTTCAATTGAAACCCATCTACATACTTTTGAGTGTCATTAGATTTTTCCTTTACCTTGTATGGTGGACCAATGATATTATGTGGATGGCCTTATTAAGGATACTCATATGTGTCACTTTATTTTTACCTATTCTTGTGGTGAATTACCTTTATCCCCTTTTGGTATTGATTTATTCCTTGATTTATCCACACATGTGAGAGAATATCCACTAGAGTTGGATTTAAATGTTAGTTTATAGGAACATGCAAGCCTTTGAGTCATCTTGTCACCAAATAGGTGCAGTCATCAACTTAGTTAAAGTGAAGACTATTTTAGAGTGGTAATTTTACATCTAGTGCATGTTTAATCAATACCCAAAGCCTAAAAATCTAGTTTGGATTTTGTTATCCAAATGTCATGGTAAAAACTGCATTGAGGTTATGACCCTATTTATTAGAGTATTTATATAGAAAACACCCTTGTGTGGAACCAATAGTGGTTCAAAGGTGACCTTGTTGATAAATATCATCGAGAGGAATGTGATTCAGTTTTCCTCATTAATATGAAGGTTAGATTATACCTTCCTAATTATAGACCATATTGAATGGATTGATTCTTCATAGATAAGTTTTGATTCTTTGGTGGTGGAACTTATTGGGTAGGTTGTATATGATTGTTGATAGCATTGATAACATTGATTCTCTTAATCAAACCCTAGTTTAGAATCAAGATCACAAAGAAGCCAAATTTTCACATGAACTAATAGTTTATCAGTGACATCAAATTTAGTGAAAGGAAGCCATCTATTTTTAAAGGTTCACCTCAATTCACCAAGGTCCTATAGATTGGAGGTGATCCGATTGTATCATTATATTTTTTCACACCAAGTTACAACACAAGAATGGGTGAAAAATCTATGTGATAATAGGTTTTGGCACACCTGATGGGACCCAAAAATTATTACTAAGAGATTGGTACTATTCTCAATAAGCATTATACAATCCCTATACATAATTTAAAAGTAGTTGGCAACTCTGCTAGCTTATGAATTTAGGAAATCAAGGTTTACGTATGGGAAATATATAAATGAGATCATCTAATAAGGGTAAGACATGATTTTTAAGAATTATAATTTCCATATAAAAAGAAATCAAGATTAGTAATACCTTACATGAGAGTATATCCTATAAATCTTTTTGCATCCCCTACAAATATTCATAGTAGTTTCATACCTTCCATTATGGATTTGAGAAATCAAAGTTTTGTAGCCTTCAATATAGGAAACCCACTTTAGTTATCCTAATATGATGATATACCCACCTAGGATTTAAAAGCCTTTCATATTTTACTGGTGAAACTTCCACCACTCCATGGAACATATACAAGATATTGCTAACATTTTATCAATCCATAATGTAGTACAAGATAATGTTGTAATAAGACTTCTTGTATCCTCTTTTAAGGGAAAAGCCTTATAGTGGTATAGAGGTCTACCTACCAATTCCATTCATGTTTAGGATGACTTAGTAATTTCACTATGTACTCAATTTGAAGACAATAGTGACCACCTATCCCTAGTTGAACAACTAACTATTATTTAACATGATCCTGATGAGTTCATGAGTGATTTCAATATTTGCTTTCAAAACATATGGAATAAAATTATAGTATTGGTCAAGACATCCCTAAATAATTCTTTCCTATATTACATAAAAGCTTTAAATAGTGACATAGCTATCATGATCTAGTCAATGGGTGGCACCACACTCCCCAATGCCTATGAAATTATAATAAGAGCAAAAAATTGCCTAATTCAAGCTAGAAAAATTACCCAAGTCCACCAATGCCTCTATTTCTAAAAATAACTTCTAAACAATCTAAAATTTACCTAAATCCCACCATAATAAAAAAACAACTTTAACTCCCACTCCTACTGATGATTTATATGAGGTTAAGTCACTACTTAAGAGATTTAGCAATGAGTTGGTAGTAATGAAAAGGTAGAAATCCTAGAAATACTAGCCTTATCAATAATATAACAAAGCATACCAACCTAATAGGCAGACATACCAAGGCAATTAATAGCCATAAAGTCAAAATATACAAGAAAAACCTCCAAATATTTGTGCTCTACCTACACCAGGTACTTCTAAATCTATTTTACCTATTCAAAATAACTTGGCTTAAGAGTACAAATGGTGTTATCCTTATGATCAACCACATAATTATAATGCATGTCCTAATGGGGTCATCAATCAATAATTTATGGTGCAAATCATATAAAACACACAAGAAAAAAAAATAAGCCACTTCCCAATAGAAAGATACATAAGAGCCTGCTTAAAATGAAGCTACTCTTTTGAACTAGCAAGAGGAGGACTTTTGTGGTGTAAATTAGGATGAATCATTTTTAAATGGTTATAGTTTGGTGGCAATAAATAAACATTAAAATAAAAGGGAAATAGAAAGTGATCAACCCCTAGGGTAGAATAAGCTACAATTTATAAAATTATATAAGAACCTGCAAAGGATAACATAGTATAGAGGCCACCCAATGTGCTAATGGGCCAATCAAAATCAAAATTGTTGACCCCAAATCTCATGAAAGAAGACATAGCTCTCATAAAGGCACCAATAAAGGCTATCAACATTTGTTTTAGTATTGTTGAACAAATGAAGAAAACTAATTTGAATGTCACTACATGGGAAAACTGTCCATTTTAGCACAAAGGGACTTGCTATAAGAAGCTTTGAAGAACTTCTAAATAATAGACAAAGTCTCAGATAAGGGACCTAATGTTTTATTTAATTTATGTCAACAAAAAAATAACACCAAAGTAAACAAAAATGGTAAGTCTCCCCATTTCTACACAGTAGGGAAACATCTCATTCATAATTGCATGGTAGACTCAAGGGCTGGCTATTTTATTCTACCCAAGAAAATAGTTGATGCTCTTGGTATTAAATATATGCCTATCTCAAAAGGTGTGGTTCAATTGGATGGGACTAATGTTCAAATAGTTAGGCCTATAAAAGGTTTAAACCTTACCATCCATGCATGTCCAAGATTTTTAATTTCCTAATATATCTCAGTTATTAATCTCCCCCTTATTTTTCCATCTTCCTTTCATGAGACTTCACTATAAAAATAGGAGGGTATTTATCTATTGACTGGTCTCACATGTTTCTTAGGATGAGATATGGAATAAGAGTAATAATAAGAGCTAAACCAATCACTAAAGACCACATTGATCCATACACTCCTACTCTTATGGATACAAGTTGTGCATTGTAAGATCAAGAAGAAGAGCTCAATCATGAAGCTATAACACCTATGGAAGATATCATAGACACTCATTTGGATTAATGGGGATCAAATATCCAATTTTATCCTTATGTCTATGTATAAGAAATTGGGTTGGGTACATATTACATTCATGAAAATGATACAATCATCTCAAATCTTGTAAAACCAGTAGAAGACCTTCAAGGAATGTATAAACTATTCGATGGCTCAAAAAGAAAGAATGGTGTGGGTATTATTTTTATCTATCCACAAAATGAGAGTTATTTCTATTCTTTTAGACTTTAATTTAGTTGCACAAATAATGTAGCTAACTATGAATCACTAATTCAAGGTCTCTAACTAGCCAAGGAAAGAGCGATAAAATCACTACAAGTATTTGGTGATAGTGAGTTGATTGTTCACCAAGTAAGATATAAAAGCATAAACAAGAATAACTTGCTAATATCTTATAAACATAGGGTTTGGGACCTATTAGAATACTTTATCACTTTAAACATTCAAGCAATACTAAGAGCATATAATAAATATGTCGATCGTATAACCTTGGTATGGTTCTAGTATACCTACCTAAAAAAATAAAGAAGAAAAATTTCTAGCATGTAAAGTTGATAGTGAGGCCATCTATTCTTGATAATACAAATAATTGGAAAGTCTTCGAGAGTGATCAAAAAATTGTGAATTTTTTGAGAGAAAAAGCTGAATTATGTGATAGAAACCAGCCAAGACTCCAAGATTAGTATGGAGATAAAATCATTCATTTGAAGACAAATAAATCACCTATGGGACTTTTTAATTTATAGAGTATCTTCAATTTATATGATTAGTTTAAAGGTAAAAATAAGAATATCATGATCAATGAAGAAGACTATGAGCTAGTAGTCATTTCAAAGGGCAAAACATTGAAGATTGGAAATGTATGCATTGATTCTAAAAAATAGGATTTTTTTGAGTTGTGTCAAGAATTTGATGATAAATTCACTTAGAGTTATCAAGATATAAGGGGTTTTCACCCTAGATTATCCCAATACATAATAGAGTTTGACTTAAATACTAAGCCTGTTAGATAGAAATAGAGGCCAATCAATCTGAAAATAGAACCCTTGATAAAGAGTGAGTTATCCAAATTGATAGAGGATAATATCATTTTACTTATAAAACACTTATATTGGGTTTCTAATTTGGTATCATTTTCCCTTCTAGATGGTTATTTTGGATATAACCAAATCTTAGTATAGGAATCAGACTAGTTTAAGATTTCCTTCACTATAAAATAGGGCACACATGCATATAAAAATATGCCTTTTGGTCTGACTAATGTTGGTGCTACATTATAAAGAGCCATGGCTATGGATTTTAGATGTTTGATAAATGAGATGATCCTAGTATACCTAGATGACATCACTATTTATTCAAAACATGCTGATGCATACCTGGATCACCTTAGGAATTTTTTTGAAAGGTGCAGAGAATTTGGAGTTTACCTTAATATAAAAAAGTACATTTTTTTAGTTCATGAAGGGAAACTACTAGAACACATTGTTTCAAAAGAGGGTCTTATAATAGACCTAAAGAGAATAAGCACTATATCTACATTATCACTTCCAAGCAATAAAAATAGGTTACAAAGCTTTTTAAGAAATATCAAATTCATAAGAATATTTGTTCCAAATTTTGCATCTATGGTTAAGCCCCTTACTAATATGCTTAAGAAAGGTATCATTTTCATCTAGACGTAATAAGGAAAATATAATTTTGAAGCCATCAAGTAGGATATTTCTCAGGCTCATACCCTAGTCAAACACAAATATGAGAGATTTCACTCTTTATGATTTTGGAGGGGAAGGAAACATCCTAGTTATTCTAACACAAAAAAATATAGAATAGTTAGAACAACCAATATCTTTCTTCAATAAATCCTTAAAGTATTATGCATAAAAGTATATTTTCATGGAGAAACAAGTAAATGCTATAATTAAAGATCTGAAAAAGTTTAAGCATATGCTCTCCAATAATAAAATTCATTTGATGGTTAGTCACCATAGTGTCAAAGATTTCCTGTTGAGCTAGGAAATAAATGAAAAAAGAGAAGGATGGATCACAAAAGTCATGGAATATGATGTAAGCATAAAAATTACAAGCCTTGTAAGAGGAAAGGGCTTATGTGAATAACTAGCCTCTAATATAAAGACTAATGATGTGGTATTTAATGTAGTATTTACTCAAAATACATCCCAACCAACCATTCCACCTCTATTCAATAGATGGATCCATGACATGACCATCTTCTTATAGACAACCAAGTACCCGTATGATTTTTAACAGTCTAAGAAAAGGTATTTTAGACTCCAATCTATTCCTTATGATCTTATTGATGAAATATTATTTAGAAAAGATATGAATGGATCCATGCTAAGGTCTATTGAGCATGACCAAGTCCCCAAGGTGATTGAGGAATTTCATAATGATTCATCAAGTGGACACTTCTCTATAAGAACCACGACCATAAAAATAATGAGAGGGGGATATTATTGGCCTAAAATATTCAAAGATTCCCATCAATGGGTAAGAATTTTGAAAATAACGCTTAATTTATAGTCAAGCAAAGATTAACATCTCTCCCTCTCAAACTAATCCAAGCTAAACATCCATTTGCTCAATGGGGATTATATTTAATTGGCATGATCAATCCACCATTGAGTATAGACCAAAAATGGATCCTTACAATAATTGACTATTTTACTATATGGACTAAATTAGTTGTATTAAAAGATGCCATGAAGACATCTATCCTATAATTCACAAATGGCATAGTCATAATGTTTGGTGTTCCTTGTACCATTATCTTAGACAATGTCAAAGATTTTATGGGAACTCAAGTGAGTGAATGGGATATAAGGCAAAATGTATACCTGAGTACTTCCAATTATTTCCCATAGTGTAATGTTTTGGCCGAGTCTACCAACAAAAATCTCATAAAGATTATCAAAAGGATAATGGAAGACAACCAAAGGACATGGCACATAAAGTTGAAATCAACACTATGGGATGATAGGATCACTCCCAAGAGAGCCATTGGAAATTTTATATTCATGTTGGTATATGGAGGGGAAGCTATAGTTATGCTATCATTTGAGTTACCATCTATAAAACTCAATCATTAGTTGGAATTGATTGAGAATGATGAAATGATAGTATGATTGGTGGAACTCATGAAACTCAAAGAAGTTAAGAACCAGTAAATAAAAGTCTTGGAAGAAATTTAGGCTCAAACAAAGAGAACTTTTGACAAAAAATCATTTGACAATAACTTTAATGAATGAGCCATGGTTCTAAAATGGGATGTTGAAAGAGCTAAACTAGGCAAGTACATTGAGTTTGATAATAAATGGAGTGGTCCATATATTATAACTTAATGTAAAAGAACAAATGCAATCTAGCTATCCAAGCTTGATGGATCATAACTACCTATCCCAATTAATGGAATATACCTCAAATATTGCTTTTGAGATTAGAATTTGTTACAAAATACACTATATATATTAGGTTTAGTCAGTCTCCAAAAATAGGTGCTTTTGCATAATTCAACTCATCAAGAGTTTTTATTTCCTTAGTTTGTTCTATTTTCCCTATTTTGTTCTTGTTTAGGCAAATCCCAATTTTTTTCTTCACTAATTAAAGTGTGTTAAGCTTAAAATTATTCCATGCCCAATGAACTAGAAGGATACTGGAAAGAAATTGATTAGTAGGTAATCACCGCATAAAGTTTTCCAAAAATATTGATATTTGTCCCAAAAATGTCAAAATATATAGTACCCTAAGGGAAACCCATTATTTTTTTGGAAAAAGGCCTTAAAATGACCTAGGACACTCATTTCCCAAAACATGATAGATATCAAAGATCTAGGTATAATTTACAACTTGTAAACTTACAAATTACATCCAGACCTCTGCCTCCTACTTTACTCATAGCTGGTAAAAATTGGAGATTGGAATGTAATTTACAACTTGAAAATTGTAAATTGATTCCCAACCTCCACTTGAACAAATCATGAACATTTCAGAAGGGTAAATGATATATTCATATACTACATCATAATCATGTTTGACAAACATATGGAAAAGAAGAGATTATTTAATGCTGCTACTTTAGACATTACAAACTAGGGATCTTATTTAATTCAATTTTACACATACTCATACATCATAGTAGGAGGATTTAATGGTTGTCCTTACACCCTCCCAAGTATTTAAGCAACAAATGGGATTTAATGGAACTTATGAGGCAACTTGTAGAGACGCGCAAGTTATTATCAAGAAAACACAAGGTAAGAATCCATTTTCCCATTAGTATAGCGAGGTATACATGCCCTTCCTTATCCAAAGCCAAGTGTGTAGATATTGAAATGACTTAGATGAGCTTGAGGGCTCAGGAGGCAAGGCCATTATATGATGTAAATGGTAACATTACTAGTACATTAGGGATTAGAAAATATTTTCATGTTCCCTTACTATGAAGACTAATGGGAGGACATACAAGCTAAATAAGAAGTGAGACTAAAGGATTATTCTAGGTTTACCCTAGATTAGATCAAGGCTTTTAACATGGCACTAATCCATGAAGACTTAGTAGATGATGAATCTCTAGTAGACAGGGTCTATTATGACAATAAGATATTTTTCAACCCCTTTTAGCAGTTAGGTAGTCTATTCCCAAGTCATTCTCATTAATAGATAGAACCACCAATGTAAAAAATAGAACCATTAATTAGATGAGAATAAAAGGGGTCAAGGTGACCAAGGAAGTAGTGAACATTAGTGAGAAGTTAAGAGATATCAAGGAGAAGGGAGTGCCACTAACAATAGAAGTTTTCAATAATGGAACTCAAATAGAATAAGCAAATAGGCTAGTGGTATCTCATAAGAGAAAATATAAGAAAAAGGCTAAGAGAGGACAATCTAATAGCCAAGGAATAATAATGGATCAACCCATAGTGATTTTAGCTAAAGACATAGCTACCCTTGGAGCACAAAAAGTTCCTCCTCTTATCCCTATCATAGTTTTTCCTCCTATCTTTGTCATTCCATCAGCTATAACACCTACTCATCCTATCTCCACTCCATCATAACCTCAAGAAATTTCCCCTCCGTTTTCACCAACTCACCTATGCTAGTAACTCTATTTCCAATAGTTCAATTAACTCAATTGGACACCCAGGCTTCACTTCCACTCCCATCTTCCACAATTCCTCCCTCTTCCATAATTTCACTCCCCTATTCCATAATTCCTTCCATCTCATCATTAATCACAAATACCACCCCATTAATCACTAACACTACATAACAATATATAGCTTTAGATTTAGTCATCTTGACTACAATCCCACTAACCATCCCAACCACTAGGATAGCCACTACTTCATCTTCATATCCTATCACCCTTCCCATTTCATCAAACTTGAGTGTCCTTATAACTTTTATTGATTAATTCATGGATTTGGATTCCACACTCCCATAAGATCCCCTTTTTCAACTCCCTATGCCTACCCCTCCATTGGTATCACTTCCATCTTCCACCCCTAGTAGGAACATCCATTTTCATTGCACCCATTGATTCCTTTTACATAATAAACCTAACCACCACAAAAGAGGTAGAAATAAATAAATTCATTGATACAAAGGGAGCCATTCAACCCATAGATGGGGAAGAGATTTCCAAAACATCAACCAAAGTCTTAATAACCATATTATTAATAGACACAACACTCTTCATCATAATCACTAGTGAAGCAACTTTAGATACATATTCAAAATTGGTAGTGGTAAGTTAACAAGATTCCACTTCGAGTTGGCTAGTCAAATTAGTGGGGAAAAATGGAAGCAGTGGTATCCCCAAACACACTTGATTTTGGACTTGCAGAGTTATGAATGAGATCAAAGGCAACTCCCATAATAATATCAATAATTCTATATGATTTATTATGAGATATGTATATAGAGATTACAATCCCTCCACTAAACAAAAAAAAATAAGATCTAGTGGTGGGGGATTACCAAATATCAAAAGTTCAGCTTGGTCATCCTAAAAGAGAGGGATGAAAACATGATGTTAAATCAAGCATTAAATCTCTTTGTGATAAAATGGATAGTGAAAAGGTCACAAAGGATGAATTGAATAATACGATTGAATAATTGATGACTGCATTGAATAAGTTCATTGAGCCTACTACCCAACTAACATAATCTATTACTTAGATCATAGACAAATAAATGCTTGATATAGTAACAAAGATTGATAGCATGGGAAGGGCTATAAAGGACTAGGTAGAGGATCTCATTTCAAAGAGAAACATAGTCATTGAGTTATCAATGGACTACTACAAATCTCTAAAGGATGGATGGGCAACTTTGAAGGATCAAATAAGCAAATATCAAGAAGAGATAGAAAGGTTGAACCTATTCTACCCAAAGTTACATGTTGTGGACATGATTGAAACTGATACCCTCATTACAAAATATATATTTAAAAATAATGCATAGAATGAAGAATTGGATAGTGTAGCTAATTTTAGAATAAGTATACTCACAAAGAGTAATAATAAATCTAAGGATACACATGACAAGTTCACATATATTATCTTTGACATTGAAGACTTGCTTAATAAATCATCATGTCAAGAAACAAATCATCAATATCAAATCATTTTAGTACAATAATTTCAAGACAAATTCAAAGGAGTGGTTGAAGGAGTGTCAACATGAGACAAAACATTCAACTTGAGTTCCATTCACCATTTTATCAATTACCATAATACATTGGATCAAATGGGGAAAGAAACTCAAGTATATAAGGATGTACAAAGGGAACTCTCTGACATAATTACAAAATGTGAAATAAGCAACCTATATTTATTTGGTCCTGATGAAGATCATATCCTAGATATCTTCAATATTTTTGATGCTTATATTAAGAAGACACATGTAAAGAAAGACAAAGGGTCTTCATAGGGTATGGTTGTAGATTAATTATTTCAATCAAATATATTCTATATATTGTATTTCTTTGTAAAAATATTGTAAAGTTGCATGTTGAAAATTGTAACTATCATTTTGGTAGCTCTTTTTGAGAAAGAGCCACTTATAATTTCCAAGTATATTTTTGATAAGTTGAAAATTTATGAAAAGAAAAATTGTAAATTGCACTTTCCTTTTTGGCAAGTTCAAGTCACTTAGCTGCAAAAAGGCATGTTGTAGATTGCATTTCCACTTTTGTTAAAATTGGATGACTTAAACAGTTGTAAAAGTCCCAATTTAAAAATACAAGTTAGGATTTACAAAAAGTAACCTAAGTTATCTAAAATCTTTCTATTATTATAAGTATGAGTTCACTTTTTGGTACCTCATTACATGGAAAAGATATAACATATAAACTAAATATTATGAAGACATTTCTTGAAGATTCAATAAGTTCTCCCATTCCTCCAACAATTTTTTGAAATGCCTAGCAGTTGCATGTTCCTTTTCTACCTATTTACCTTGCCAAGGTCACCATTCTAGCTAAAGATCATGCCCCTTTGCATGGAGTTTTAAGATTTTTCTTGCTTTCAAACTGGGCATAGACTTTTTGATAACTACATCTCTTCCATGAGAATGTTTTGTATAAATATTGGTACTATGGTGTAGCCCATTTATATATTTTTTATCAGAGAAATTATTCTACATTTTGAATAATTTGTCTACATGTTATAACTCAGAGAATGAAAATAAAATTGAAGATTTGCCTTTCTTGTCTATGTTATCTTTGTGTATGCAAGGATATTTATTAAAATAGTGTATGCTTTCATTATTATTGAAGTAAAAAAAAATTCATCTATGGTATTATTTTTCCCTTTTGAGAGATTGTTTGATTAAAAATAAAGATTTTTTTCCTTATATGAGAAATACCCAAATATTGTCTTTGGTATCATATTTTATTGAGTTTGTGATCTAAGAAATTTTAATATATTTATTGTTATACTATGTTAATTCAAATAAATAATTAAAATACACTATAAATATCTGGTATAATCACCATTTCTAGTTTTGAAAATTCATTCCTAAAAACTCTTTTCTCTCAATCAAACCTAGTTTAGAAGCAAGATCACTAAGAAGTAAAATTTACACATGAACTGGTAGTTTATCAGTTGTACCAAATTTAGTGAAAGGAATCCAACATTATATAGAGGTTTACCTCAATTTAATAAGGTCCTATAGATTGGAGCTTATCCCATTGTATCATTATATTTTCACATAGTGAGCTACAACACAGGGATGGTTACAAAATCTATGTGATGATAGTTCTTTAGCCCAATTTTTTGTATCTTTACCCATCATACCAATGTTTGTCATTGACTCAAATGTTTATTTGTTAGTGAATTGAGAGTGAGTTGACTTTTCTAGGTAGACTTAGGTAGATTTGTAGGTATATGAATTTTCTTAAGGCAACCATCAACTAATCAACTTTGTTCTATAACTCATCATTAGTGACCTTGTCACTATGCATTATCTCAAAGAGAGAACTTATACTCATCTAGAAATCATGTTTTAGTCCTTATCTTATTATATTACCTAGGTGCACCTTATATATCTGATAATACCCCACCACTATATCTTCTTTTTAGTTTTTAGGTGGGGTACTTCTATCTCCACATATTTTTACCTTGTTGCATCATATGAGATCCTAGAGATGGTTTTTGGACCTCTATTTGGTCATTTGATTGCTTCTAATAAACCAAAATCTAGATTAATAGGAGACATCATCTATTTCCTCTTCTTTGAAACTGATTGTGAAAGCCAACTTGGAGTTACTACTAATGAATCCTATGATATTCTAATGGCCATTGTTACCTATGAGTCTAAAACTAAAGTTTCTACACTAGTGATCACCATAAAAAGTGTCATATCTACCTTTTATATTATTATTGAATCCTCAAATGATCGTTTAGCTATCTCTTTCCCATTTATGGGTTGCATAGTCATAATTATGTTAGTGGGCATTTCTATTTCCACCTACTTATTGGGGGTTTGGGTTAATGTGAGAATGGAAGAAGGCAAGGATACTTGGATGGGTAAAGTGGATGTGATTACAAAAGGTGTAGAAGTTAGAAGTGACATAGGTAAAGAGGTAGGAACGTGTAGTTAGAACAAGGGAACTTATGGAAGGGTGGAGTCTAAGGTGGCAAAAGAATCAATCAATGTAGTGGGAATGGCTAGAGTAGAAATAATGGGAATCATGAATAGATATGAATATGGGGGTATATCCATACCAATGGCTATGATGGATAGTGGGATTGAATTCAAATGACTAAGTCTATAGCCATGTATTATTTGGTGTGTTGGTGATCAATGGGGTAGAGGTGATTGTGAAAGAGGGAGGTATAGGTAGAGTTTGGATAACCAACTGTAATGATTGATTCATTTCCAAGGGAATCACTTTCACTAGTTGGTTAGATAAAGGAGAAATTACTTGCACTAGTGGGCTCATGGAAATAAGATGGGTAATTACTTACACTAGTAAGATGGTATAAATAGTAGATACAAGAAGAGGGTTTAAAATAGTTTTGTCCCTTGTGAAAACTGATAGTGGTTAATCCATTGGTTGGGTTGCTAGCACTTAATATTGTAAGAAACCTTTCTTGCCTTTTGTTTACTACATTTTATGTAAGATAACTATCCCCACATCTTAATCTATTTGAATTATACTAATGGAACCTTATACTTGAGTCCCATCACTAGAATCTTCTACTACTATTAACACTACACCCTTATCCTTTACTTCTCTTAACATATCTATGATATTCAAGGTCTCCTTAGTTATTTTAACCCCCATATTCCTTAACTAGTTCAATGTTCATTTTATAAATGGGGTGGTCCTATCTAATGAGGATAAGGATTATGGTGTAGACCACCTAACTTGAGGAAGAGGTTGGAGATAAATTTGATTATCATAATATACCTAGTTACTAGTTATTCCTCATCTTTCAAATCTTTTAGAACTAGTGTCATATTATAAGACCTAATTTGTTATAGGGTCATTCTAGAATAATATCTTAACCTAACATATTATTCATCTTATATATCCTCCCAATAATCTTCATAGAAGGGAATTTGGGAATATGAGGAACCCACTATACTATTAAAATCACTAGTCACACAATAGAAGGGCCTAACATTGAGAGGTCCCAAGGTCATCTGAGTTATCTCTACATCCACACATTTAGCCTTAGATAGATAAGGGCATGTGTATCTCCCTATATTGATAGGGAAGTGTATCCTTTTCTTGTGCCTACTTGATAATAACTTGTGGGTTTCCACTAGTTATCTCATAAGTTCCATTAAGGCCCATTTGTCACTTACATATCTTGGAAGTGTGTAAGGACACCCACTGAAAATACCAACTTTGATGTAGTAATATGTGGGAAAATAGATGAAGTATGATCCCCAATTTTCTATTTCTATTCTTGTAGCTTCAGAAATGCTTATCCTCCCTAGATCATGTTCAAACATGGTTATGATGTAGTAAATGAAGGCACCATTAACTCTTCTAAATTATTATTTTCTCCCCTTAAAAGTGAAGTTAGGATAGTAATTAAAAAATTTGTTGATTTGATCAGGCACTATGATTAATATCAGGAATGCCCTCCCTCTTATTAGAGCATATATAAGGTAGGAGGTCATGTAGAATTTATCAGTGGTTTGAACCTCTAGCAACTATCTATAGATAGAATCATTAACCATTTGGGCCTAGTGACTATATTGTTTATTTTGATGGATTACCTAGATATACTGGTACATTTAATATTGATAATTCTTTGCATTTGGACTCCCTATAACTCTATGTAAGAGTATGATGATATCCCTTACCTCATCCTTGAAGTCTATCCTAGCTACGGTCTTAGGCATTCTTGTGGTTGAAGATTTAGGGGGTTTTAACCACTATTTGTTTAAAACCTTTAAACAAGTTGATTTATTATCCTAATATAAATTCTTGAAGGAATCATGAGTAATGTTGATGTATATTTTGAATTCTAGGATTAAGAACACAATATCAATAAAATTTGGATCTTGATTTAAAATATTCTCCCCTTTATCATCCACTACTTCTCTCTTCCCAACATCATAATGTTTATATATGGTGAGCACAAGCTCAGGGTTTTGCACTAAGAGTGGGAAGGATGCAACCTATGGTAGACTAATGTCATAAATGATCTAAATCAAATTATTAGTGAATTTTGCATTGACTTTGGTCTAAAAGTCTACTAGGTCTCTATGACCTAGATCTATGTTAGTTATCTCATTGGTGTTTTAATCTAGGCTATATGGGACACTAGGTCCCTTTGAATTGAAATTCATTTATTTTCTAGATATGTACACTAGATAAATGGGTAATGGAAACCAACTATAGGGTTGGTCAATATTTGGCCTTATAATTACAAGTTATTTTTTGACTTTGAATTTGGTATGGTTTAGTTATGCTTTTGATGGGTTTAGATCCATCAAGAATATAGTGTGAAATAATAAGTGTAAAGTCTAACAAAATGGTCCAGTAGGGGTTTAAATTACAATTGCACTTTTAAAGTTTGATGGGATTTTAAATTGGAATTACACTTAAAAAATGTGACCAAAGGTTTGACGAGGTTGTAGTTTATAATTACACATTGGATCTCTGATAAGAACTTAGGGTATAGAAGTAAAGAGAATCCTCACCTAGTTTTAAATGGGGGTTTTATGTCTTTTTATAATTAAAAACTTTGTGGGGTTTTGATCTGAGAAGGCAAGAGGGATTTATATATTGTAATTGTGTAGGGTATTTTTTGGGAATATTTCTAATTTTTATAGGATCAATGAAAACCCTAGACTTTTTGAAAAAACTAAGGTAATCAACAATCTAGATAGATTTAACAAAAACTTTAACACATGAATGAAAAACTAGAAATTTTATGAGCAAATGATGACACTTTTTATGATTCTAAGAAAACCATAGCTTTTGGCAAGAAAAATCCTAAGCTTTTACTAAAAATAACAATGGAGGCAACTAAAATAAAAGTAGGTGACCTAGGAGAATACCATGGATGCATGAAAGTTGGCAATGGAAGTTATATTGGAAGTGGAAATGCTTAGATTAATGCTATGGTTCATAAATTTTCTTAGAGGATATTTAGTTTTGGTTTATAATATTGAAAATGATGTAAAAAACCTAATTATATACCAAAACATGCAATTAATACTAATCATGCCAATTAATGTTGGTAGATGGGAAAATAATGAGAAAATGAGTCATCAAAATCACTTTGTAATTTTTCAACTAGGAAATTTGTAATGTGTTTCCCATTATCTAAATTCTATTGAGAGGTTTTAGAGGTGGGAATTTGTTTAGATATGGGTAACAAGTTACACTTTGAAACTTTATAAAGTTTCAAAGTGTAATGAGAGTTTCAATTCCTGATGGGTCATGGTGAAAGGTGGGAAGTGGAGTTTGCATTACAATTTATAACTTTTCAAAGTTGTAAATTATAAATTGAGATCTAATTCCCACTAGGTATTGATGAAAAGTGGAAATTAGAGTCTAGATTATAGTTTAAAAATTTGAAAATTTTCAAATTGTAATGTGAGTTTTGATTCCCATTAGGTTTTAGGTAAGTGGGAAAGTAGAGGTTTGGGTTCACTTTACAACTTTGAAAAGTTTCAAAATGCACAAAAATATCTAGTTTTTTCTTAGGTCTTGGAAAAGGTATTTAGGCCATTTTAAATTTTCTTCTCAAAAACATTATGGGTCTCCCTTAAGGTATGAGGTGTTTTGAGTTTTTTAGCATAAAAATATCAACATTTTTGGTAACCTTATAGGGTGATTACCTGATAATAAATTTATTACCAATATAATTCTAATGCATTAGGTATGGAGTCATCTATAATTTATCACATAATACTAGAGAAGAAACATAACTAGGAATTGCCTAAAAAAAAAAAAAGAATAGGGAAAATAAAATAGAAACAAACTAGGGAAATAAAACTCCTAATGAGTTATAAAGTGTGTGAAAGCACTTATTTGTGGGAATCTAACTAAACCTAATATATACAAATGTTTGGAAATAATTCCAACCTCAGAATTAATATTTGAGCTATATCCCATTGAATGGGATGGGTAGCTTCAATCCATTAAGCTTGGATAACTAGAATGCATTAGCTCCTTTATATTGGGTTATGATGTATGGACCACTTCATATCACATCAAAATTTATATTCTTGCCTAGCTTGGCCCTTTCAAAATCCCATTTTAGAACCATGTCTCCATTAAAGATCCTATCAAATGATTTTTTGTAAAAATTTCTCTTTATTTGAGCTTGATATGCTTCTCAAACTTGCATTGACTGGTTTCTAACTTCTTATAGATCAATGAGTCATACCAACCACATGGTCATTGCATCATTTTAAATTAATTACAAATGATAATTGAGTTGCATAGATGGTAACTCTATTGATAATGGAAGTCTAGATTCCCTTCCATAGACCAACATGAATGGGGAATTGCCAATGGATCTTTTAGGAGTGATCCTATCAACCTAAAGTGCTGAATTTAACTTAGTGTTCCAGGTCCTATGGTTATCCTCCATTGTCTTTTTAATAATCCTTATGAGATTTTTATTGGTAGATTCAGCCAAGAAATTAACTTGTGGGTAATAATTGGATGAATTCTTTAAGTATATATTATGTATTGCTGCTCATTCACTTACTCGAGTACCCACAAAAGCTTTGACATTGTCTAAGATAATGGTGTAAGGAACACCAAATCTAGTGATAATGTTGTCCATAAATTCCAAAATAGACACTTCTATGGAATATTTTAATGTAACTACTTTAGTTCATATGATGAAATAATCAGTCACTATAAGGGCTCATTTATGGCTTGCACTTGATGGTGGATTAATCATGCTAATAAAATCCAATCCATACTGAGCAAATGACTGGTTAGCTTGGATTGGTTAAAGAGGGAAAGCTACTAATCTTTGCTTGCCTGCAAAGTAGAGACATTTCTCATAATTGTACACACATTTATGTGCATCTTTAAATAATTTAGGCTAATAGAAGCCTACCCTCATTATTTTTATGGTAGTGGTCCTCAAACACCTTAGGGATTTGATCATGCTTGATGCACCTCAACATAACTCCATTAATTTCTTTCCTAAAAAAGATCCCATTAACAAGAGAATAAGGAATAGATTAGAGCCTAAATTACCTCTTATTAGACTATTAGAGTTCATGCAGGTATTTGCTAGTTTTCAAGAAGATAGTCATGTTATTGATCTAACTATTGAATATATATAAAGTCATTGGTTGAAATGCCTGTTGAATTTATTTTGCATAAACAACTCTAATATCAGAAGCAACCTACTCACATAATCCTTTTCCTCTTACAAGCTTAGTTATTTTAATGATCACATCATATTCCATGACTTTTATGATCCAACCCACTCTCTTTTCATTTATTTCTTGGCTCAATAGGAACTCTTTTACACTTTGGTGACTAACCATTATATGAATCTTGTTATTTGAGAGCATGTTCCTAAATTTTTTGAGAGCTTTTATTACTGCATACACTTGCTTCTTAATAAAATTATACCTTTCCTCATAATCCTTTAAGGATTGACTAAAAAAGGGTATAGGCTACTCTACCTGTTCTTCATGATGTTAGGTTAGAATAACTAATGCACTACCTTCCCCTACAAAAGCATAGAGATTGAAGTCATTCTCATAGTTAGGATTTACAAGGGTAGGGGCTTGGGAAATAGCCTTCTTGATGGATTCAAAACTATATTTTCCTTCCCTTGTCTAGATGAATCTAACCCCCTATTTAAGCATAATAAGGGGTTTAGCCATGAAGGCAAAATTTGGAGTGAACCTCCTTAGTTTATCTTCCCTAGGAATCTTTGTAACCCCTTTCTATAGATTGGAAGTGCTACTGAAGATATAACACTTACTCTATCTGGTTCTATTTTAAGACCTTTTGAAACTATATGTTCCATAAATTTCCCTTAAAGAACTATGAATATGAACTTCTATGGGCTGAGGGAAGCTCCAATCTTTTTGTACCTTTCAATTTTTTTTGAGTTGATCTAAGTGGTTATTGGCCTATTTTGAATAAATAATGATGTCTATGGATACACATATATCATCTCATTGATCAAACCCTTGAAATAAAAATCCATATCCCTTTATAAATTATCACAAGTGTTATTTATAATGAAAGGCATCTTCTTGTAGGCATATGTGCCCCATTTGGTAGTGAAATTGGTCTTAAACTGATCTAATTCTTGAATTAGGATTTGGTTATATTCAAAATAACCATCTAGAAGGGAAAACCTCTCAAATATAGCTAAAGTTTGGAGGATTTTATCCATGGGTATAAGGGTATAATGATCCTTTAATTATGTTTTGTTTAGGTCCCAAAAATCTACACAAAGCTTGATTTCACCATTCTTTTTCCTAACAGGGACCAAGTTAGCAACCAAGGATGAGTGTTTGATAGGGAAAATGATGTTAGCTTCTATCAAATTTGAAAACTCACTCTTCATCAAGGCATATATTTTTAGGTTTATTAGTCTCTATTTTTGTCTAACAGGCTTAGTATTTGGGTCAAGCTCTATTGTGTGTTGGGCTAATCTAGGGTCAAAACCCCTTAGATATTTATAACTCTAAGCAAAGTTATCATCAAATTCTTGACATAATCTAATAAAATATTCTTTTTTAGAAGTGTTACATACCTTTATAATCTTCAAAGCTTTACCTTTTGAGATGACTATTGGTTTATAGTCTTCTTCCTTGATTGTGAGATTTTTCTTCTCATCCTTCAAATGATCATCAAAGTTGAAGATACTTTCTAAAGTAACAAGACCCATGGGAAATTTGTTACTCTTCAACTAAATTATTTTCTCCCCATATTGTTCTTGTAACCTTGAGTAATTTTTATTTGAGAATTTAGCCTCATCTCACAAAATGTTAACAATTTGTTGATCACTATCAAAAACTTGCTAGTTGATTGCATTATTAGGGACAAATGGTCTCACTATTATCTTTACATGCTAGATGTTATCCTTCTAAATATATTCAAGTATCTTATATTGAAAACCCACTTAGTCCATGAAATTACCATCCTTTTTTTGTGCTCTTAGTATCACTTGAATGTTTATAGTGATAAAATCTTCTAATAGGTCCCAAACCCTATGTTTGTAAGATATCAACAAGTTAGTCTTGGTTGTGCTTTTTGGTCTTACTTGGTGAATGATAAGTTCACTATCACCAAAAACTTATAGTGAATAAATTCCCCTTTCCTTAGCTAACTGAAGACCTCTAATCAATGATTTATATTCTACCACATAGTGTAATTGGACTGAAGTTTGAAATAATAGAAATAACTCTCCATTTGGGGAGAGACCAAAATAATACCTTCACCTACACCATTCCTACTCCTTATGTTGTTAAAGTATAATTACCAAATTCATTTGTGGTATTCATCTAGTTTCATAATATTTGGGATGATTGCATCATCTTCATGAATGTAATATGTACCTAGCCTTGTTTCCTTAACATAATCATAAGGATAAAACTAGAGATCTAAACCCCATTCATCTAGGTGAGTGTCTGGGATTTATTCTATGGGTGATTCAAATTCATGTTCAAACTCCTCTTAGTCTTAAAATGTACAATTCATATCCAAAAGGATAGGATTGTATGTTTCAATATGGTGTTTATCAATTAGATGTGCCATCATGGTCACTTTAGTCTCATATCTTGTCCTGAGCAACTTATGGGACCAATCAGTAGATAATTATCCTACCATTTTTGTAGTGAAGTCTCAGGAAAGCTAGATGGAAAAATAGGGGGTTATGTCAATAACTGATATATCTTGGGATATAGATAAGCTTAGACATGTATGGATGGTAAGTTTTAAACCTTTTATAATCCAAACTATTTGGATAGTAGTCCCATCTAGTTGAACCATGCCTTTGGTGATAGGTGTGTATTTAATACCCAATGCATCTAATATTTTCTTGGGCATACATAACTAATAGCCCCAAAGTCTATCATATAGTTATGGAAACAATTTTTCCCAACTATGATTGAAAGGTAAAAAGGGGTCAATTTACCAATTTTACTTGTTTTTGTGTCCATTTGAGGTTGACACAAGTTAATCTCAATAATAGGTCCTTTAACTAAGACATTATTTGTTAGTTGGAAGTTTTTTAGATCTTCCTAAAGAAAATCCCTCTATGCTAATATTGATAGTGCTTCCCACATGGTAAAATTCAAATTATTCTTTTTTATTTATTCTACAATACTAAAAGGAATGTTACTAATCTATACTAGTGCCTTTGTGGGAGCTACATCTTCTTTCATGAGATTTGGGGTCAATAATTTTAACTTTGGCTAACTCATCGACACATTAGGTGGTTTTTGAACTATGTTACTATTTGAAACCTATTATATAACTTTATAAGTTATAGCCTAGTCAAACTTGGGGGGTTGATCACCTTTTATTTCACTTTTTTTGGAGCATGTATTTGCTTCCACCAAACTACCACCATAGGTTAGTGCTTCTTCCTTATTTATGCCACAAAAATCCTCCTCTTGCTAGTTTAAAAGAGTGGTCTCATTTTGAGAAAACAATTGTACCTCTTCCTATTATGGAGTACCTTATTCTTGCTTCCCTTGGGGGTTTTATATGATTTTTATCATCAAGGCTTGACTGATGACACCATGAGGGTAAGCATTTTGATTATGTGGTTGGGCATAAAGATAACACCACTCATATTCCTGAACCATGTTATTCTAAACATGAATGATGGATTTATAAGTACTTTGAGTAGGTAGAGCATGGGTATTTAGGGGATTTTCTTACATTGTTTAGATTTGGGGTTGTGAGCTACCTTGGTATGGATACCTATTGGGCTGATATGTTTGGTTAGTAGGTTGATAAGTCTTGTAATTTTGGGACTTTTATATTTTTATGGATACCAATTCATTACCAAATCTTTTAAGCAATGACTTAACTTCATATAAATCATCAAAAGGGACAAGAGGCAAAGCTAAATGATTTTTTGTTGTGGGAATTGGGGCTAAAGTGGGTTGCATGGGAGGCAAATTTGGGAATAATGACATTAGAGACTGAGGGAAAATTTTTATATCTTGAATGAGGTAATTTTTATCTCTTATTTCTATGTCATAAGGATATAAGAGTGTGATGTCACCCATTGAATGAACCATGACATCTATATCACTATTTAAAGTTCTCAAATAATACAAGAAAACATCATTTGGGGTTGGCTTAACAAACACTAAGATTATATTCCACATATTTTGAAAGTGGAAATTAAAAGCACACATGAACTCATGAGGAAATCGTTTAATAGTGGTTAGATTGTTCAAATAGCAAGATATGATCACTCTTATCCTCAAATTATGTGCATAGGGTAGACCCTAGATCATCTCAAACACAGATGGAATTGGGAAACAAACTTCTATACCACTGTAAGGCTTTACCCTTAAATGATGAGGTAAGAAGTCTGATAGTAATATTTTCTTTTGCTATGTTATGAACTGAACAAATGTTGGAAACATCCTAAATTTTTTTAGTGGGTGTGGTGGAAATTTTACTAATAAAATATGGAAGGCTTTTTAGAGCCAAGGTGGGTATATCATCATACTAGGCTAACATAAGTGGGCTACCTCCATTGAATGGTATGAAATTATGATTTTTCAGAGCCATAGTGGGAGGTATGAAATAATTATGAGTATTTATGGGATATGCAAACAAATTTTTAGGATTTATTCTATGGTTAAGTAGAACTAATCCTAATTTCTTTTTATATGGAAAAGAAAATTCTAGCAAGTTAGTCCTCTTACCTTGAGTAGATGTTATTTTCTGTATCTATGGCATATGTAAACATGAATTTATTGAATTTTTAAGAAAATATATTCACCAGATGATCTTTAAATGTGTATGAATCTTATACAATAATTATGATAATAACACCAACTTCATAGCTATATCTTTGGGTCCCATCAGGCATGCCATAAATTATTATCAATTAGATTTTGCACCTATGTTATGTTGTAGTATTATGAGTTTTAGTACATGGAAAATCTAATGACACAATGGGATCACCTCCAAGCTACAGGACCTTGGTAAATTGAGCTAAACCTCTGGAGAAGGTTAACTTCCTTTCACTAAGCTTATTGTAACTGATACATGACTAATTCACTTCAAATTGTAGTTTTTTAGTGATTTTACTCCTAATTAAGGTTCAAAATTTTAAAGGAAAAGAGTTTAGAATGAATTTGAAATTGGAAAATGGTGATGCACCAAAGGGTTCTAGTGGAAATTAATGCTTGAGTTTATTGACATAATTGAAAAATAATATATTGAAATCTCTTTAAGCACAATATTACATAAGTATGAGATCAAAGGTAATATTGGTATTCTATCAAATAAGGAACACCGTTATTTATTTTTTGTTAATAAGATTTCAAAAGTGAAAGATAAATATCACAAATGATTCTTATATAACTGAAAAAGACTTTGATCATTCACAAATTTAATAAAATTTATACATACACAAAGATAACACAAAACAAGGAAGGCAAACATTTAGTCTATTATTATTTTCTAGGTTACAACATGTAGATAAATTCCTCAATGGCAAAAAAAATTGTTTATCAACAAAAAGATCCATGGGATATGTGGGAAATCCATATTTATTCAACAAATCACTCCCTTGAGAGTGAGGAAGTAAAAAACCCTTACACTAAGTTCTAGATTAAGAAATCAGGAAAAATCCATACAAATGTCACCATTCCTAGATTGAAAAGGCATCTTTGATGGATTAGAAGGAAGAAAATAACTCTATAATGGATGGGCACTTCACTAAGTATTGAAAGAGGAGAAAAATTTGTTGGAGTCTTTTAGTTAAACCATTTATACTTGAGTTGTATTGAAGAAATAACCCCTAATAAATGGGGCGCCTAACTAAACCATGACTTGGTAATAAATTGAATGATTTTTAATATTTGGATATTTAAAAACTAAACTTGCAAAACCTAACTTACAATTTACAGTTGAGACTTTTACAACTTTGAATTTATTCAACTTGACAAAAAGGAAAGTGTAAATTACAATGTGATATTTTACAACTAAATCCATTCAACTTGTCAAAAGGAAAAGTGTGAAATATAAGTTTGAATTTTTCAACTAAAACTTGATAGAAAGATAATTGAAAATTACAAGTATCTCTTTTTCAACTTAAAGTTAAGAGATGCCAAAATGATAGTTGAAATTTACAACTTAAAACTTTAAAATGTATCTTATAAAACTTGTATTTTATAAAATGTGTTTTCAAATAATCAAATAATCAATCCATAATAGTGACTTCTAAGGATTCTTTGTCCTTTTTCTCTTGTATCTTCTTTATATAAGCAATGAAATTATTGAATATCTCTTATATGCAATCTTCATTAGGACCAATTGTGTATAGATTACTGATGTCACATTCTATTAGTACCTTAGATAATTCTCGAGAAGTAGCTCTATAGACTTAGATATCATTTCTTATTTGATTAAGTGTATTAAGATACGTGATAAGTTGGTGGATGGAATTCAAATTGAAAGTTGTATCATATGATAACTCCTTACTAATGACCTCTTTGAGTTTATCCTAGATAACTTGAGTAAGAAGAGGTTTATCTTGGTAATATACTACATCACATGATAATTTACAAAGTGAATCTTCAATATCATACATTGAATCTATGGCCTTGTCACATGTTCTCTTGGCCTTATCAATATTTTTACTGAGTATTTTGATTCTAAATTTGGATGCCCTCACTAGCTCATCATGCTTTGAAGGATTTTTTATCTTTTAAGACATGAGGGTACCACTCTCTATTAGGTCAATGGCCTATAATTTAGGAAAATAGAGGTTTATCCTTTCAACCACTTCCTCATATTTAATTATCGCTAACTTTAAAAATGCAAGATCATTCTTGAATGCTTTAAAATAGTCCATGGATAGATCTATTACTCTATCCCCTTTGGTGATTAGTTGTTTAGCCCAGTCTTTTATAGCTCTACCCATCATACTAATCTTTATAATTACATCAAATTTTTATTTGTCAGGGAATTGAGAGAGATTGAGTTGGTTAAGAAGATTTAGGTTGATTTACTGTGTCTATGAATTTTTTTAAGGCAACTGTCAACCGCTCAACTTTGTTCAACTCATCTTTAGTGACCTTGTCACTGTCCATTTTATCAAAGAGAATTTATACTCATTTGGACAACATATTTTAGTCATTATCTTATCAGATGACCCAAGTGCACCTTAAATATTTAATAATACCCCACCACTATTTTTTTTCAGATGGGGGAACTACTATCTCCACATATTTTTCTCCTATTGCATCATAAGAGATCTTGGAGATGGTTTTTGGACCTATATTTGGTCTTTTGGATGTTTCTAATAGACCAAAACATAAAGTGTTGGGAGATATCATATATTTCCTCTTATTTGACACTGATTGTGCTAGCCAAATTTTAGTTATACCAATAAATCTTATGTTATTATTATGGCCACTATTACTTTTGAGTCTGTAAATGAAGCTACTACATTGGTGCTCACCATAATAAGTGCCATATTTCTCATTGATATTTTTTTTGAGTCCTTAAATAATGGTTTTCCTTTATCTTCCCCATTTGTGGGTTGAGTAGCCAGAATTGTGTTAGTGGGAATTTATATTTCTACCTCCTTCATGGGGGTTTAGGTTAATGTGAGAGTGGAAGAAGGCAAGGATATTTGGATGGGTGAAGTGGATGTGCTTACAAGGGGTATGGAAGTTGTAAGTGACATAGGTAGAGAGGTAGGGATGTGTGGTTGGAAAAGGGAACTTGTGTAATGGTGGAGTCTAAGGCAAAAAAATAATAAATCAATGTAGTGGGAATGATCAAAGTAGAAATAATGAAAAGTGTGATGGAAGATGAAGATGGGGGTGTATTCATCTTAGTAGTTGTGATGTTTTATGGGATTATAGTTTGAATGATTGAGTCCACAACCATGTAATACTAGGTGATGTTGATGATTAATGGGGTGGAAGTGATTGTGTAAGAGGGAGGTGGAGGTGGTGTTGAGAAAACCAACTACATTGATTAACTCACTACCAAGGGAATCACTTTCACTATTGGTTAGATGAAGTTAAAAATAATTGCACTAGTGGGCTCATGGAAATATGAGGGGTAATTGCTTGCATCAATGAGTTGGTAGAAATTAGAGATTTGATTACTTGTGTTGGCTAGATAGTAGAGACATGAGGAGGGGTTACTATAGTTATGTACCTTATGAAAACTGATAGTGATTGATCCATTAGCTAGGATGCTGGCACTTGGATGCTAGAAGAAGCCTTTATTGCCTTCTACTTTTGTTTCATTTTATTTGAGACAAATGGCCCCAATGTTTGATCTATTTGAGTTATACTAATGAAACCTTATACTTAAGTCCAACTACTAGAACCTTTTACTACTATTTCCACTACACCCTTATCCTTTACTTCTTTTAACCTATCTCTGATATTTAGGGTCCCTTTGGTTATTTTAACCTTCTTGCTCCTTAACTAGTTTAATGTATTATTTATAACTGGGATGGTCCTATCTAATAAGGAAAAGTATTATGTTGTAGACCACCTAACTTGAGGAATTGATTGGAGATAGATTTGATTATCATAATATACCCTATACACTAGTTATTCCTCATCTTTCAAATCTTTTGGAATTGGCACCATATTATAAGTCTTAATTTATTTTAGGGTCATTCTAGAATAATCTCTCAACATAACATCTTCTTCATCTTGCATATCCTCCTAATAATATTCATAAAAGGGAATGTGGGAATATGAGGAACCCACTATACTAGTAACATAAATAGTCACATCATAGAAGGGCCTAACATTGAGATCTCTCAAAGTCGTCTAGGTCATCTATGCATCTACACATTTGGCCTTAGATAGAGAAGGTTAGGTGTATCTCCCTATACTGACAGTGATGTGTATCCCTATCTTGTACCTTATTGATAAAAACCTATGGGTTTCCACTAGTTATCTCACAAGTTCCATTAAGGCCCATTTGTCACTTACAAATCAGGGAAGGGTGTAAGGACACCCACTAAAGCCACTAACTTTGATGTATGAATATGTAGGGAACTAGATGAAGTATGATCCCCAATTTGTTATTTTCATTGTTTTATCTTCAAAAAACCTTATCCTCCCTAGATCATATTCAAACATGGTTATAATGCATTAGATGAAGGAATCATTAACTCTTTTGAATTGTTATTTACTCCCCTCAAAAGTGAGGTCAAGATAGTAGTTGAAAACTTTGTTGATTTGATCAAGCATTGTGTTTAATCCTGGGAATGCCCTCCCTCTTACTAAAGCATAGACAAAGTAGGAGGTCATGTAGAATTTACCAAGGGTTTGGACCTATAGTAACTATCTACGAATAGAATCACTAATCAATTAGGCCTAATGAGTGTATTATTTATTTTGATGATTACTTAGATATACTAGTACATCTAATCTTGATAATTATTTGCCTTTGGACTCCCTGTAACTTTATGTAAGAGTATGACGATATCCCCTACCTCATCCTTGAAGTTTATCCTAGCTAAGGTCTTAGGCATTATTATGACTAAATATTTAGGGGTTTTTAACCATTATTTATTTAAAACCCATAAACAAGATGAGTTATTATCTTGATAGAACTTCTTGGAGAAACTAGGAGTAATGTAGATGTAGCTTTTAAATTTTGGGATTAAGAACATAGTATCAGTGAAATATAGATCTAAATTCATAATCTTCTCCCCTTTATCATTCACTACTTCTATATTCTCAACATCATAATGTCTATCCATGGTGAAAACAATCTCAAAGATTTACATTGAGAGTGGGAAGGCTGCATCCTATGGTAAACCACTATCATAAATGCTCTAAATCCAATCATTCTTAAATTTTACATTGATTATGGTCTAGAATTTTATTAGGTATGTGTGACCTAGATTTATTTCATTTATCTCATTAGTGTTTGAATCCAAGATGGATGGGACACTAGGTCCCGTTGACTTGAACTTCATCTCTTTTACAGATATGTACACTGGGTAAATGGGTAAGGAAAACCAACTACCAATTTGGTCAATATTTGGATTTACAATTATAGGTTATTTTTCCACTTTGAAATTGGTGGGGTTTAGCTATACTTATCCAAGGTTTAGCTCCGTTAGGAAGATAGTGTGAAATAGTAGATGTAAATTATAACAAAATGGTATGGTAGGGTTTTAACTTGCAATTACACTTGAAAAGTCTAGCGGGGTTTTAAATTGAAATTGCACGTACAAAATATAAAAAAAGATTTGGTGGGGTTGTAGTATGCAATTACACATCAGATCTCTGATGGGAACTTAGGGTATGAAATCAATAGGAATCTCCACCTAGATTTAGATGGGGGGTTTTATGTGTTTTTTTAATTAAAAACTCTATAGTTTTTTGGTCTGAGAATGTAGGAGGGATTCATGCCTTGTAATTACATAGGGGAATTTTTGGGAATATTCCTAATTTTTATGGGATTGATGAAAACTATAGAATTTTAGAAAAATCTAAGGTAATCACAATAGTCTAGATAGATTTAATAGGAAAATTTCAACATATGAATGCAAAACTAGAAATTTTATGAGTAAATGATGACACTTTTCACAATTCTGAGAAAACACTAAATTTTGTTAAGAAAAATGATAAGCTTTTGCTGAAAAGAATAATGGAGGCAATGGTATGGAAAATAAGGTGACCTATAAAAATACCATGGATGCATGCAAGTTAGAAATGGAGGTTGACTTGGAAGTGCCATTACATAGCTTCATTCTTTAGTTCATAAAATCACTTAGAGGAGGTTTAGTTTTGGTTTTCAATATTAAAAATGAAGCAAAAAACCTAATTATATATCAAACTATGAAATTAATGCTAAGAATGTTTGTTAACAATGGTAGATGGGAAAATGATAGGAAAGTGGGTTGTTAGAATCACTTTGTAAGTTTTTAACTTGCAAATTTGTAATGTGTTTCCTATTCTACACTTTCTACTAAAGAGTTTTAGAGGTAGAAATTGCTTTGGAGGTGGGTAATAGGATACCAATTACACCTTAAAACTTTATAAAGTTTAATGATAGTTATGATTCCTACTGAGTCATGTTGAAAGGTGAAAAATAGAGTCTGCATTACACTTTGTAACTTTTCAAAGTTAAAAATTGTAACTTGAGTTTTGATTCATACTAGGTATTGATTAAGAGCAAACAATGGAGTCTGGATCATAGTTTGAAACTTTGGAATGTTACAAATTGTAATGTGAGTTATGATTCCCACTAGTCTTAGGTAAGTGGGAAAGTGGAGGTTTGGGTGCACTTTGCAACTTTCTAAAGTTACAAAATGCATAGAAATCTCCAATTTTTTCTTGGGTCTTGGAAAAGGTAGTTAGTCCATTTTAATTTTTTTTCTCAAAAGATTTATGGGTCTCCCTTAAGATATAAAGTGTTCTAAGGTTTTTGGCACAAAATATCAATAGCGACCTAGTTATCACTTTGATTTTTTATTTGATGCTTAGTATTTCTCAGTATCATTCAATTTTATTTAGTGTGGTTTTCTCATAGAATGACACTTATTTCAATGCATTATACTTTCACCTTGGAGTGACACTCATCCTTTTTCTTAGTATGTATACAAAAAATTAAAACTCTTACTCACATGATTATATTAATGTTAATTTGGGTTTTAGCTATGTTATTGGTTTAACTATGGGTATCAATTAATTATAGTAGTATTTCAAGAAGATTTGAGATTAGGTGTTTACCGTACTATTCTTTATTATAGTTTATAAATCAAGGAAAATGATTCTTTAATATGGGGAGAATGTAATAACCCACATGTGAATCTTGTTATTTTAATCAATATTATCATATCATTTATGTTAGAGGTATTTTTTGATTCCCCCATGCTTATATTTTTGAGCCTTACCCTATTGGCTATCATGAACGACATCTTTTTTGTTCCACAACAAGGTCAATTTTACAATTAAATTGCATTTATTAAGTTTATTTGATGATTTTTATCCATTATTAATTATATTTTAAACACTAATATAATTTTAAAACTATAAAATGTGAGGATGTGACACCCTAAACTTTCATATTGCTTATTGTTAGACTTTTGGTGTTGCACACACATGTTGTTGAGACATGCCTTATGTGTTATTGAGACATAAGATGCTTATAATTAAAAAAGAAAGAGAAAAGGGTCTTGGGCCCAGTATAAAGCCACCCCATCAAAAAAAGTCTTAGATGAGACAAAAACAACACACTAATAGAAAACACACAACACTATAATAACAAACATAACAAAAATGGAAGATAACCAGAAAGCTGCATGGAACAAAATTAACAACATGGTAAAACAGATAAGAGATATCCCAGTCAAGCTCAAAGATTATGAGAATAACCTTCGGGAACTCATTAGGGAGAACATAATGAAAATGGAGGAAGTAATGTCCAACATTTGTGCTGCAGCTGCCAATATTGGAAAAAGAGCTAGCGAGGAGACCAAATCCTTGGAGGGGCCTAACAAAAGGATGAGACAAAGCTCAAGAAAGAAGGCTACACAAGATGGAGCCAAGTTGGCGGCAAGTACCACTCAGGATACTGTTGGGAAAGGTAAAGAAACTGTGAAAATGATTTTGGAACTGGAAGAATAGTCTGGTTCTTCTTGTTGGTTATGTTTTTTGGTCCTGTTCTCTGGTTTCTTTTTGTAATCTTCTATCTATGGTGTAGCCAGATCTATGTTAAATTCGGGTATTGACCAGTGGTCTCTCTAGTGGTTTCAGGTCCATTTAAAACCTATTTTTGCTACTTCTCTGTAGTAGTTTTTAGGTTCTGCCTGTGGTCGTTGATGCTTTATCTTTCTTTCCTTGTACTTGGGTTTTGGGTTCCCTTCAAAACCTGTTTTTACCTTAATCTAAAACAAACATAACAAAAATAAAATTAATACAACATAGAAAAGACTAGGGACTATCAGTCATCCCATATTTCACCAAAAACTCAACAATTCCTTTGTAGTCACCAAGACTATCCAATCCAACATTTTTAATCTTGTTGTCAAAGTCTTTCATTGTATCAAAAATTGAAGCCACATGACTAAGAGCCTTGGTAACATATTCTACCATAATCCTCCATTTTGTATGCATTTTGTCCATCTTGGTCTTGATCACCTTGACCAATTTTTCCATCTTGGTACACTATGAGTGGTTAATTTCCTTCTTATAACTACAGAATTCCACAACATCATCATCCATATCCTTCAAGTAGGGTTCATTCATCTCAAGAAAGTAGCTCATTCCTTCTATTTGATGTTTTGACTTAGAGGGGGTTTCATCAGCATCTGAGACACAAGATGTTATTGAGTCCTTGGGACTAAAAAAAGATAGTATATGTTATGATATATTATTTTTTGTATATGCAATAGTAATTATTCTTATATTAGATGATTATTCTATACATTATGATATTCTAAACACTAAAACTAAATTATCTAGCACTTTAGTCTTGTATACTTGATAAGTACTCATGATTTTACCCTTCAATTCTAAGACCTTCTTACTATCGAAAAGATCAAATATACTATCTTTTATGCCTATTTATTATCTCTTACTATGGACATATGTTGTTATGATGACCTAGACTTATTTACTATGAAAAATGATATAAACATGCTTATTATCACCCTCTATAAGTTTTAGACATGTACCTCTTTTCTAGCTTCTCAAACACTTGTGTCCCAACTAGACACCACTGATGATAGATTCCTATGCCAAACTAAGTTTCTAGTTCTATAAAGTCATTAAATTTTCAATTGTAAAACATCCTTATGGTTGGCCTAAGTGTTTTAATGTGATTTATTTCCAAAATGGATTAGTATATATATGTGTGTGTGTGTGTGTGTGTGTGTGTGTGTGTGTACATATATATATGTGTGTGTGTGTGTGTGTGTGTGTGTATATATATATATATATATATATATATATATATTTATATATATACATATATACACACACACACACACACACATATATATGTACATATATATATATATATACACACACACACACACACACACACACATATATATATATATACATATATACATATATATATACATACATACATACATACATACATATATATATATATATATATATATATATATATATATATATATATATATATATATATATATATATATATACATACACACACACACACACACACACACACACACACACACACACACACACACACACACACACACACACACACACACACATGATCAATCCTCATTCATTCTTCAAAAATCATAGACCTAAAAACTCACAAGGAAACTTACCAAAAACATTAAATAAAACATTCAAGTGAGAACATCTTCCCTACTCTTCCCTAGTTCGATATTAGTCATAGGGACAACTCATATATAGGTATTATGTATTAAAGGGCCATTCTATGATCTATTTTTTCTAGTTACAATCTATGTCAATCTATGTACTTGCTTATCACACATTGTATACATAAACAATCTAACACATATGAGAGAAATACATAAGTCTAAGGACCTCTTCATAGTATTAGATATGTAGGCTATGCCCATTTATATAAGGGTGATTGGATATAATAACACCATGTGCTGACTAACCCATTTCTACCATAGTCACTCTAAGGGTGAGAAATCTAGGGTTTGATCATTTGAAAAAGAGTGAAGCCTATGCAAAATATATGAATACACTAGAGTAGGGGTGAATAAAACCCCAAAAGGTTCCAGGTTATTACACATATATCTAGTTGATATTATATACTAGACACTTATGTCCAAGTCAAAAAGTAGCAACAACACAATTATCTAGATTCGATGTAAGTATTTGAGTCCCCAAAATGCAAAATTATATAATCTAACATTTGTTATAGGATATTGATCCAATCTAGTTTGATCCTGTTTTAGCTCAGAACTACATGCACATAGTAAACTAAGTACTCTTCTTTCTAATTAATTGTACTATCAATCATATCTATAATTTCTATTTTTATCATATATTACTATTATAAATTTAGAACATTGTTTATATGAGTTTATAAATTAATTAGCCTAACATAAATTTGTTTATCACCCTTGTGCTTATTCAGTTCTATATTATTATTACTATACTATATTGACCCATCTCAATATGGGGTTAAAAATTTGGTGAACCTATCAATTTATGCAAACCCTAGCTTATACTAGGTTATTCAACCTTGTGAAGTTTTTCATTACTATATTTTTTTCAATTTTACTCTATCATTTATATAAAGCCTAGGTGTAACACTATATTAGATGGTGTTTCTTTAAAACACCTAAAACTTCATCCTTGTTAACATAAGATGGATAAAAATAATGACATAACACATCTTATACCTCAAGAATATACCAATAAGGAAATTGAACCACATAATAAATAATTTATCATAAAAACTAATTCTGAGCATGAAAATGATACATCTAATAAAAATTATTAAAATGGACAAATAGACCAAGAGAAAGTATAAGCTCTTGATATGTTTTGACACCATATAAAGTGAAACATAAAGAAGCTTGATGAGATCCTAAGAACCACATTAGAAACTAAAAAATAAAAAAACATAGAGGAAAACTCAAGTCATATATCAATCATGTTATTAGAGTTATGGGTCATCCCCATGTACTAATAACCCTTCCCTTGGGAACCTCACCACTTCATACTTATAATGGGGGCATGGGTTATGTATTTACACCTTTGTTCCTTGAAATAAATCATACTATTACTAAATACTACATGGAAAACATTAATAATTCAACCCAATTACCCATTTAAATGCCTATATCCCCTCAAACTATGGGTACACTTCCTTTGGTGATTTTCCTGAGCTTAAAACCTTAATGACCAAGAGGTGAAATATATTTTCCAAAATATATTTTTTTTTAAATATAAGGTTAAAAATATTGAACAAAATTATAAAAAATCACCTTATGCTATTGATTCATAAGAGGTGTTGCATAACCCTCTTTCAATTGAGGTAAATTTGCATCCCTTGCTAATTAGTTTTTTGCACCTAAGTTCACATTTTATGATAGCAAGGGTGATTCTAAACATCAAATTTGATCTTTCTATGTGGAATGCATTGATTATGCCTCCAATTAGAAATTTTTTAATATTCCAAAGAGTCTCAAGGGCTATTCTCTAAGGTGCTTTTATGACTTATCAATCAAATCAATAAACACAATCAAACGTATTATAATTGACTTTTTGGCATAATTATCTATCAATATTATAGAAAAGGTTTTTTATGCCAAAATTTTAAAAAATAAAAAAGGAACCAATAAACTTATTAATGAATATGTATTAAGGTGCAAGACAATGTTGGCTAAAATGACCAATCTAATAGAAGATAAAGAGATTCAAGACATCTTCAATAAAATTTTACTTTACCCATTACATGAGTCCATTATTTTTAGAAAGTTAAAATATTTTTATGACTTATGACATATTTTCCATGATCATGAAATAAAAATTATCTCATTTAAAATACTTACTTATGTAGTAAACACACTGACTACATCAAATACCAGGTTTACTATTAAAACATGTTATAAGGTAAAACCCACATAACCTAAAAAGGAAACAACTACCACTTTTAATGTAGTGTCACAACAACCTAATTGGATTGTCCTATCCAATGCACTAAAGAGATAATTTACATACTTACCTATGTCTTGAAATTTATTACTTTCAAAGCTTGTGGAGTGTTAACTTATATTTCTCCATATTCATATAATGTTTGCTAGGATTAAATATATACCCAAAGGATATGATTCAAATGCTTATTATGACTATCATTGAGACACATGAATCTATACAAAATAATGTTTTACTTTGAATCATAATATACAAGACCTTATTTGTAACCAAAAAAATACATTTGATTATCCTCAAAATAAATCAAGTTCACAACCTGGTGATCACCAAAATTAGAAGATATTTACCAATCCTTTGTAATAACATTCTAAGAAGGAGCCAAAAGTCCAAATGGCATATAATTCACATCCTCCTCCATCAGATCATGGGCACTAATTAGATGGGTTTATTGGTACTTATACATGCCATACACCTCATATGTCTCAAAGACATTAAATTGATTTTGATGATAGTGAGATTGTGGATAATGACTCATATTTTTAGTCATTAATTTGAGCATACCTTGATCACTAGCATATACATAGTGTTATGATTGATAATGGTGTAAGAAATAATGTTTTCACCATGCAATTAATTATGCACTTGGGATATACACATGATGATTTACATCCTTTTAATAAAGCAATTAGATCATTTGATGAGGCTTCACAATAGGTTCTTGGTGAGATTGACCTACCTATTGACCAAATTTGACCCTGTAGGTCAAATTGGAACCCCTATAGATGAGGAAACTTTAGTAGTGTCTCTTGGAATTCCACATACTTATTCCAATGATTAGTTTGATCAGGGTTCCAAGAAATGAATAAAATCATTTCTCTCTTCTTTCACTAGGCTTGGCAAGAAAAAATGGTTTTCAAGTTTGTACTTGGTATGGTCAGTAGGAGAAGTTTTAGATAAATTGATATTGGGGGTGTATTATAAAATTAGTTAGATTACATGTGATGTTTGGTTTTAGAGGAATGGTGGTTTGTGCTTTATAAACCATTTTTAAGAAGTTAGATTATCTAATTTTCTTGCTAATATGTGCATCCTAAGGGTTTATCCATGGTGTTAATAAGCAAAGTTCTATTTTAATGTTGAATTAGTAGAGATAGGAAATATTAACTTAATTTACAACTTATCTCCATATCATCATTAAAAAACTAGCCCCTTGACCTAGCAATTACAGATTTTGAGTAATGATCAAAGGACTTTATATTTTCCTAACTCCAAGACTTAATATATATCCTAGTTTGATCAATAAATTATGATTCATCATAAACAAATGATCCAATAGAGTGTGATGAAGTAAAATTTAAAAAAGGACCTATAAGTTAGTGTGCAAGTGACAAGTGTCACATTTGAGAAGCTTGTTAGATAGAGACCCAATGAGCATATTTTAGTCAAAGTTAATGATCAAGCTTGTTAGAAGATCTAAAGTATCAGGCTTAATAATGTAAAAGAGATCTAATTGAGTGAATGGAATAAAATTCTATAAAGTGATCAAGGTTAATCGAAATAGTGACTAGTTAAAGATCAAACAATTTTGATAATATCAATAAAGTGAAAGTGATCCAAAGACGTAAGAAACAACAAGATAAGGTCAAAGTATCATAGTTTAATGAATAAATCAAGGTAAAGTTCATGAAAGTTAAAATATATAATTACATGTAGGAGACATGATATGGAAATACAATATCAAAAAATGAGTTAAATAGTTAGAGATCTTGAGGGGTTAACATGGCACAAGCACATGAAGCTACAGACTGACAATAAGATCCTCTAGATTAACATGCATTTGCCAAGTAGCACCAATAGGGAAAAGGCTGAAAATTAAAAGGTATATCTAAGGGCTCACATTTATATATATCTAAAAGATATGATGAAGTGAATGAGAGTCAATGTGTAGATGAGATAAGTCATATTTTGGTAGCCAATTAGAGAAAAGGTGATCCCAGGGTTTTTGATAGGGGTTAAGAATTCATTTTTAACCATGGAAAGTATGGTCTTGTAGGGTTTTCTTGATGAAATTAAAGCTCATTCACATGCCATGCAAAAGTATAGTAGATATAGTCAAGCATGGGGAACATAAGGGAGTGCCATTGGAGCTTATATTGATATCTGGTTTGATAAGTTAGAGCTTATAAGCTTCTTTCTTGTGACTAGTTCACTAGGTTAAAGAAGGATCCATGTATAATGAATTATCAATCCCCATAGAGATATAATATGTTTATTTGAACCTATTATAATATAGAAGGTACTAAATTATCCATGGGTCTATTTTACTATAATAACTATAGGAAAACCAATATCTTAGATTGGTTTTTGACTATAGGTGGGACATATGATCTAAATATAGAAAAGGAATTGATATGAAATAAATACAAAGGTGCCCATCATCAATAAAGTAGGTAATCTACCCCCTAAGTCATGGCATGATTATCAATCTCAAGACTCAAGGATTTGATCCTCATAAGTAGGGTAAGTCGACTTAGAGTCCCAAGATGGTGGGCTGGAACTTGATGAAGGTAGTTTTTTGAGCCAATAAGAATACTTTCATGCCACTTTTTATGAGTTTCATGACTTGGATTGAAATTTTTACTTCTAAACCTTACATGGTTCATTTCACATCCTTTTCTCATGAACATGTCGCTCATTTTTTTCTTATCTTGACAAGTGTCCTTATGACCTTTGGACTTATCTTTTCTTCTCTCTCTCTCAAGTTCTATAATATATAGCCATTTTGCCTTTATAACTTATGCTCCACCTGAATATGGAAAAGCCCTACTCATTTGCATACCATGGATAAATAAAGACTACTAATTTTTACCTCTTTTATGACTATTCATAGTGTGCTCACTTGAATTATTGATCTTGCTTAGTGATGACTATTATTTCCTTAGCATTATTGTCTCATTATCAAAACTAGTTGCAGTTTGAAAGCTTCTTCTTATAGATCATGTGAAGTGTTCTAGTGAAGTGTCAAGGTCGAGTGAGTCAGTCTATTCACTAGTGTCATTTAAAGTCTCTTATCTATTCCTCCTAGCCTAAACATTCATTAAAACCTCATAATGAAATACTTATATGAGAAGATTCAAATTAGAGAAGTGTATGTTTAGTTATTCCTTTGGTCTCATGTGTGACATACAACTGGTTGGTAATCATCAATAAATTTGGTGTATCACCTCATTTAGGATAGTTTAATTTTAATATTCTCTCTCCATTTTACCTTATAAACATAGGTGTAGTAGTGATCCAAAAGTGGTACATCAAGGGAGTTAGCCTTATCTAGAGATTCACCTCATTCTTAGGCTCACCCATAGCCTAAAGGTGTTTCAATTATGCCACTTGAATGAGGAGAGATGAGACATATCCTCAAAGGGTGTAAATAAAAATGACAATAGTTTTAGGCATGCCTAATGGGACTAGGTCTAAAAGGAGATGAAGAATGTTGGTATGCCTTTCCTCTTTTAGCTTTTGGAAATAAGAACATTAGTACCAATGGTGACTCTAAATCAAGCTTCTAGTTATGAGTAGACTAGGTATGTCTCAATGAATTTTATAATTAGTTTTTACATCTCATTTGATATATGAGGTTAATATGAATAGATATGGTGGTTAATCCTATTATTCACCCCTTATTAGCATCCCTAATATGATCTTCATGATCCATATGAGTCTTATCAGCCCTATCAAAGTTATGAAGAGCCTTGTCAAGTTTCTCATGATCCTTATCATCAAGGATATTGCCTTGATCCTTCATATGGATAACAAGCCCATCATAATACTTCTCTTCATCAACCCTATCATGACCCATCTATACCATCACTTAAGTGGAATTTGATAAGACTTGACAAGCATGCACTACATTTGAATTCATATAGATGTTATGGACAAGATGTCCCTACTCACTTGATTCAACATGTGAGAGAGTCATTGTAGTGAATAAAATAAGAATGGACACTTGTTGAGAGAGAAAATTAGAACAATCTCATAGATGACATGATGAATGTAGGGGGTTACATTTAAAACATTGAGGACAAGCTAAAAGGCCTTAAGGAATAGTAGGTCCAACCTCACCAAACTTTTGTGCCTACATATACACTACCTCAACCTTTTTATATGTTATTCATTACTCATCAAAAGAACTTTGAATGTTCTGAGTTCTTCATATGTTCCTTAGACCTTTCCTTCTTGGAAATGTATCCAAGTGAGCTATCAAATAAATGAAGAGCTTATTGTGGAACAACCTACTATTTGGGTCCAAGATTCATCTTTCCTCAAGAACCCCTTATGAAGTATTTCAAGGTTCCAAGCTAGAATCAAGTGGTGGGAAAAGTAAGGTAGGTCTAGAATTGAGAGCCCAAGATAAAGAAGGATATGAACCTTTATAAACCTCCCTCATATCTCATTAAGAGCCTTCTTGTGTTCCTAAACACCTTAAAGAGGATATATTTCAAGAGAATATATCAAAACAAATCAAAGATCTAGAGCTAAAGACAAGGAGAGAAGAGGAAAAACATGATCAAAAGGTTAAAGTAGAACCTCTACCTTTCCCATTTTGGATCTAAGTCAAGCAAGTCCAAGATCATTCAACCCCCATCCCTCACTCCTTAAGAACCTAGGTCATTTCCATCTTGGAAATCCATTTAAACTAGTAGGTAAAAGGAGGAAGTGGTGATAATGGAAGTCAAACAAGAGACCATGTAGCCCCCACTCCTTTACCCTCAAAATCTTAGAGCTTTTCCTTCATGGAGATCCATTCAAGAGGCAAAAAATCAAGAAGAAGAGGTGAAGGTGATCCAAGAAGAGCCACTTTAGGAGTAAAATTAGGTACCTATGGTAGCTTCTTTAGACCTTTCTCACCTTGTCAAGTATTTTCAAGGATTTGTTATGCCACTCTTTGAGAAAGAACCTCTCCTTTATGAGGAAAATCAAGATGTATATAAATGAGTAGGAAATGAATATAACTTGGGTGACTAGGAAGAAGAAATCATTATTGAGACACCCCTTATAAAGGGAAAGCATGCTTTAATTGTCCTTGATGATGAAACATGGAATAAATTCAAAATAAAGATTAGGTAGAGGCTAAACAAGTGCATGAGGAAGAAGTTACTAATGTACATGAGAAAGATGTCCTAGTTGGATAAGTTGGTGATGTTTTCCATAAACTCCTTTATAACACAAAAGAAACCATTTATCATGAAGAACAAGATCTTGTATGTGAAGGGCAAGCTGAAATTGAGCACATAATCATTAGCTTGACATTGAAAAAGGATTAGTACTGATTGACCAATTTGAAATGTCAAAATAAGGCTTGTATCCTCATGTTTTTGGTCAAAAATATGATATGCTTACTTTTAAATTTTAGTTTGAAAAGGATCAAATAGAACTACAAATTCATGAGAACAAATCTTATGATTTGTTTGATATCTTACATTTAGGTTTTTATTTACTTGATTAGGGCCCATTACAGGATAAGAGAAGTACTATCATCAAGCAAGAGGTAGTTGTTCTCTTAGGGGATGATATGTTTGAATTTTTCAAACATGGTTATCAACTTTTCTCTCCAACTTCAGAGATCTCTCTACTATTAGAAGCTGATAAGGAGCTCAAATGGCCTGAAAAAGTACAAGATTAGGTCCATCTCCCTTAGAGGTCAACCTCACAAATATTTCAAAGGAGACACATCAAACTGGCCTATGTGTTCATGATCAATAGTTCAAGAATGAGGTAGAATTGAAGCTAATCTTGTAAAGTCCACAAATTTGGAAGGAGTATGATGTGGTCTTAGACTCATGTCTATAATTCATGCACATAAAATTGGTAGTAGAGGAACCATTTGCTTCCCCAAGAAGACACGAGCATCTAATTGCTCATACTTGTAAAAGAGAGATATATAAAAAAAAGTATGCTTCAAAGATCCTATGTGTACAAAATAGTTTTCCATTTGACCCAAGTGGAAAATACATTTAGATTTCAGCCATATACATGTTAGAGTAATTTTCATGCATTCCTCTAAGTGTTGTTTCTAGCACATTTGTTTATTATCCTTCTTTTTTTTCAAGAGAGGTCAGAGAAAGATTGGCACCAAGTCAATATGTTAGATCCATGTAGAGAATACATGCCCAATGGACTAGACTAGGCATGTGGTTTGGGTTATTTTTCATAGACATGTATGTAACCCATATGAGTCACCAATTTATTGACTAAATTTGACCTTGCTAGTCAAATTAGGACCCTTGTAGATGAGAAAAATTTAGTAGTGTCTCTTACTCTTTCACACACTTTTTAAAATGATTAGTTTGATCAAAGGTTCCAAGAAATGAAGAAAACCATTCTCTCTTCTTTCAATAGGCTTTGCAAGCAAAAATGGTTTTTATGTTTGTACTCGGTATGGTCAATAGGAGAAGTTTAAAAAAAAATGCTCTTGGGGGTGTATTCTACACTTAATCAGCTTCCATTTGATGTTTGGTTGTAGAGGAAGGTGGTCTGTGCTTTATGACCCATTCCTAAGAAGTTAGATTATCTAATTTGATTATTAATATATGCATTTTAAGGGTTTAGACATGGCATCAACAAGAAATTTTTTACATTAATGTTGACTTGGTATAGTTGGGAACTAGTAACTTAAGTTATGACTTAAGTCCATATGGTCATTAATAAACTAGCCCCTTGACCTAGTAATTACCAACTTTGAGTAATGATCAAAGGACTTTATATTTTCCTAAGTCTAAGACTTTATATATATCCCAATTTGATCAATAACCCATGTTTAATTATATGAAAATGATCCAATTGAGCATGATGAAGTTAAATTTACAAAAATACCTCTAAGTTAATGTGCAAGTGATAAGTTTCATATTCATAGAGCTTGTCAAATAGAGACCTAATGAGTGTAAGCTGGTCAAAGTTAATGATTAAACTTGTCAGAAGATCTAATGACTCATGCTTAATCATATAAAGGAGATCAAATAGAGTGAATAGACTAAAATTATATAAAGTTATTAAGGTTTATCAACATAGTGACAAGTTGAAGACTAAGCAAGTCTGATAAGATTGATGGAACAAAAGTGATCCAAAGACATAAGAAGCAATAAGATGAGGTCAAAGAGTCAAAGTTTAATGACTAGGTTAGGGTAAAGTTCATGCAATTTCAAAGATATAACAACACATGGGAGTTATAAAATATAAACCCAATGTCATGAGGTGAGTCAAATAGTCAAATATATTGAGCGGTTGACACATGTCACAAGTGTGTGAAGCTACAGACTAACAACAAGATCCTATGGATTAATGCACATTTACAAAGTGGCACCAATAGGGATAAGGTTGAAAATTCAAATGTAGATCCAAGGGCTCACATTTGTTTATATCTAGAAGATTTGATGGTGTGAATGAGAGTCAATGTGTTAATGAGCCAAGTTAGATTTTGGCAGCTAATTAGAGTGAAGGTGAGCCCAGGGTTTTCAATGGGGGTCAAGAGTCCATTTTTGACCATGAAAAGTAGGGTCTTGTAGGGTTTTCCCAATGCCATTAAAGATTGTTCAAATGGCATGGATAAGTCTAAAAAATATATTCAAGCATGGGGAACATAAAGGAGTGCAATTGGAACTTATATTGATCTTTGGTTCAATAAGTTAGAGCTTACAAGGTTCTTTCTTGTGATTGGTTCACCAAGTTAAAGAAGGATCTATGTATAATGCATTCTCGATGCTTGTAGAGATATAATATGATTATTTGAACATGTTATAATATAGAATGTGATAAATGATCCATGGGTCTATTTTAATATAAATACCATAGGAAAACCAATGTCCTTAGATTGGTTTTTTGAATAAAGGTGGGACCTATGATCTAAATGTAAAAAGGGAATGAATATTAAATAAATGCAAGGGTGCCCATCATAAAAAAAGTAGGTACTTTGCCACCCAAAGCATGGCATGATTTTAAGTATCAAGACTCAAGGATTTGATCCTCATAGGTAGGGAAAGTGGACTCAGAGTCTCAAGGTGGTGAGATGGTACTTAATGAAGGTAATTTTTTAAGCCAACAAGAAGACTTTCATGCCACTTTTCAGGAGTTTCAAGACTTGGATTGAAATTTATACTTCCTAACCTTATATGGTCTATTTCACATCATTTTCTCATGCACACATAACTCATTTTATCAGCTTGATAATTGTCCTTGTGACCCTTGGAATTCTCTTTTTCTCTCTCTCTCTCTCAAGTTATATAAGAACTAGCCATTTTAGCCTTTGTAAATTATGCTCCACTTGAGTATGGTGAATCTTTACTCATTTGCATACCATGGATCAATAAAGACTAAATTTTTTTACCTCATCTATGAATATTCATAGTGTGTTCATTTAAATGATTGATCTTGCTTAGTGATAACTATTGTTTCCTTAGCATTGTTGTCTCATTCTCACACCTAGTTATAGTTTGAAAGTTTCTTCTTACAGGTCATGTGAAGTGTTCTAGTGAAGTGTGAAGGCTGAGTGAGTTAGTCTATTCATTAGTGCCATTCAAGACCTATTTTATAGTCCTCTTATCCTAAACATTCATCAAAACATCATAATGAAATACTTATGTGAGAAGATTCAGATTAGAGAAGTGTATGTTTAGTTAATCCATTGGTCTCATATGTGACCTGTAGCTAGTTAGTAGTCATTAATTAATTTGGTGTATCACCTCCTTTGGGATAGTTTACTTCCAATTTTCTCTCCTTTTTCCCTTACAAACATAGGTGTAGTAGTGATCCAAAAGTGGTATATCAAGGGATCTAGCCATATCTAGTTATTCACCTCATTCTTAGGCTCACCCATAGCCTAGAGGTGTTTCAATTGTGACACTTAGATTAGGAGAGCTAAGACATCTCCTCAAAGGGTGAAAATCCAAGTGAAAATATTTTTTTATCACACCTTATGGAACCAAGTCAAAAAGAAGAGGAATATTTTTGGTGTGTCTTTCCTCTATCAACTTTTGGAAGCAAGCACCTTAGTACCATTGGCAACTCCAAATCAAGCTTATGGTTATGAGTAGACTAGGTATGTCTCAATGAAGTTTCTAATCATTTTTTACATCTCATTTGATATATGAGGTAAATATGAATAGCTATGGTAGTTAATCCTATTATCCATCCCTTTATCAATAGCCCCAATATGATCCTCATGATCCATATGAGTATTATCAGCCGTACCATGAGCCCTATCAAAGTTATGAGGAGCCTTGTCAAGTTTCTCATGATACTTATCACCAAGGATATTGCCTTGATCCTTTTTATGGATAGAAAGCCAATCATAATACTTATCCTCATCAACCCTATCATTATCCATATATACCAACACTTAAGTGGACTTTGATAAGCCTTGACAAGCATGCACTAGAGTTGAGATCATAGAGATGTTATTGCCAAGACATCCCTACTCACCTGATTCATCATGTGAGAGACTTATTGTAGTGCATAAAAAAATAATGGACACCTATTGATAGAGAAAATTAGAACAATATCACATATGACATGATGAATGTAGGGAGTTACATTTAGAGTATTGAGGACAAGATAAAAAGCCTTAAGGAATAATAATTTTAACCTCTCCAACCTTTTGTGCCTACATATACACCACCTTTACCTTCTTATATGCCATCCATTCGTCCTCAAGAGACCATTCCAAGTTCTCCTTTGAATGTTCCAAGTTATTCATATGTTCCTCAGACCTTTCCTTCTTGGAAATATATCTAAGGGAGATATCAATGAAATGAAGATATTGTTCTAGAACAACCTACTATTTGGATCTGAGACTCTATCCTTCCTCATGAACCCTTATGAATTGCTTCAAGGTTGTAAGCTAGAATCAAGTGGTGAAGTCATGGGGTGGGCAAAGTAAAGTAGATATGGAATTAAGAGCCCAAAATAAAGAAGGATATGAACCTCTACAAACCTCCCTCATCCCTCTTCAAGAGCTTTCTTCTATTCTTAACCACCTTAAAGAGGATCTATTTCAAGAGAATATATCAAAGCAAATCAAAGAGCTAGAACTGAAGACAAGGAGAGAAAAGGAGAACTAGGATCAAAAGGTCAAAGTAGAACCTCTAACTTTCTTATCTTGGATCCAAGTCATGTAGTCAAGTAAATCTAAGGTCATTCAATGCCCATCCCTCCCTCTTTAATAACCTATGTCATTCCATCTTATAAATCCATTCAAATTAGTAGGCAAAAGAAGGAGGAAGTGGTGATTATGGAAGTCAAATAAGAGACCATGTAGCCCCCACTCCTTTCCCCTCAAAATATTAGAGCCTTTCCTTCATGGAGAGCCATTCAAGAGGCAAAGAATCAGGAATAAGAGGTGAAGGTGTTCTAAAAAGAGTAACTTTAAGAGTAAAATCAGGTACCTATGGTAGCTTCTTTGGACCTTTCTCACCTTGTTGAGTATTTTCAAGGATCTTCTATGTTACTCTTTGAGAAAGAACCTCTCTTCTATGAGGAAAATAAAGATATGTAGCTAAAGGAGTAAGAAATGAATATGACTTGGGTGACTAGGAGGAAAAACTCATTATTGGGACACATCGTGGAAAACACAAGCATGCTTTAGTTTTCCATAATGATTAAAAGATGGAACAAGTATAAAAGAAAGCTAAGCTAGAGGTTAAACAAATGCATGAGGAATAAGTTGTTAATGTACATGAGAAATATGTCTTAGTTAGACAAGTTGATGATGTTTTCTATGAACTCCTTGATAGCACAAAAGATACTATTTATCATGAAGAACAAGATCTTACAGGTCAAGGGCAAGCTAAAATTGAAAGCATGATCAATCATCAACTTAACATTGAAAAAGGAGAAATATTTATTGACCAATTTTAGATGTCAAAATAAGGCTTGTAGCCTTATGTTTTTAGTTAAGAAGCTAATATGCTTGCTTCTAACTTTAAGTTTGAAAAGGATTCAATTAAACTATAGCTTCATGAGAAAAAAAATTTAATTTTATTGCTATCATACATTAGGTTTTTCTTTACTTGAATGGGGTCCATTATAGGATAATAGGAGTACTATCATCAAGCAAGAGGTAGTTTTTCTCTCAGGAGATGACATGCTCAAATTTTTCAAACATGGTTATCAAAATTTCTCTCCAAATTCAGATATCTCTCTACTATTGGAAGCTGATAAGGAGCTCAAATGGCCTCAAGAAGTCACAAGATCAAGGCCATCTCTTTTAGAGGTCAACCTCATAGATATTTCAAAGGAGACACATCAAGCTGGCCTATGTGTTCATAATCAATAGTTCAATAATGAAGAAGAACTAAATTTATTCTTACAGAGTTCATAAATTTGGAAGGAGTATGATTTGGTCGTAGACTCATGTCTACACTTCATGCACCTGAAATTGGTAATATAAGAACTAGTTGCTTCCCAAATAAGACATGAACATCAAATTGCTCATAGCTTTAGAAAAGCGCTGTCAAGAAAAAGCAAGTATGCTTCAAAGATCCAAGGTGCATAAAATAGTTTCCCATTTGACCTGGGAGGAAAAAACTTGTAGATTGTAGCCATGTACATGTTAGATTACTTTTCATGCATTCCTCTAAGTTCTATTTCTAGCACATTTATTTATTGTCCCTATTTTATGTTAGTTTCCTTTTTAATAAGTGCCTTGGGTACTCTATTCTATTTTTTTCCTTTTTTGGTCCTTGTATTTGTTTAAAGAGAGGTTAGAGCAAGGTTATCCCTAGGAAAATATGTTGGACCAAAGTAGAGACTCCATGCCTAATAGACTGGACTAGGCACGTGATTTGGGTTCTTTTGCATAAATAGACATGCAACCCCTATGAGTCACCAGTTTGTTGACCAACTTTAACCCTACAGGTCAAATTGGGACCCCTATAGATGAAGAAAATTAAGTAGTGTCTATTGGTATTCCACACACTTATTCTAGTGATTGGTTTGATTAGAGGTTCTAAGAAATGAAGAAAACCATTTCTCTCTTCTTTCACTAGGCTTGGTAAGTAAAAATGGATTTCAAGTTTGTACTTGGTATGGTCAATAGGAGAAGTTTCAAAAAAATTGCTCTTGGGGGAGTATTCTATACTTATTCATATTATATTTTATTTTTGGTTGTAGAGGAATGGTGTTCTGTGATTTATGATCCATTCCTAAAAATTTAGATTATCTGATTTACTTGCTAATCTATGCATCCTAAGGGTTTAACCATGGTGTCAACAAATAAAGTTAGATTTTAATGTTGATTATGTATAGACAAGAACTAGAAACTTAAGTTATAACTTAATTCTATATCATTGTTAAGAAACTATCCCCTTGACCTACCAATTACCAGTTCTGAGAAATGATAAAAGGACTTTATATTTTCCTAAGTCTAAGACTTAATATATGTCCTAGTTTGATCAATAACCCATGATTCATCATATGTAGATGATATAATAGAGCATGATGAAGTCAAATTTTTAAAAGGACCTCAAAGTTAGTATTCAAGTGAAAAGTGTCACATTCATAGAGCTTGTCAAATAGAGACCCAATGAGTGTAAGCTAGTCAGAGTTAATGATCGAGCTTGTCAGAAGATCTAATGACTCATGGTCAATTGTGCAAAGGAGATATAATGGAGTTAATGGAATAAAATACTATAAAGTGATTAAATTTAATCTATATAGTGATGAGTTAAAGATTCAACAAGTTTGAGAATATCAACAGAGTGAAAACAATTCGAAAATATAAGAAGTAACAAGATGAGGTCAAAGTTTCAAAGTTTAACGACCAAGTCAAGGTAAAGTTTATGTAAGTTCAAAGATATAAAGACATGTGGGAGCTAGGATTTGGAAATATAATGATGTGAGATGATTCAAATATTTATAGAGATTGAGGGGTCAACACATGGCACAAGCACATGAAGATACAGATTGATAATAAGATCCTATGTATTAACATGCATTTTCCAAGTGGCACTAGCAAGGATAAGGTTGAAAATTCAAAGGTAGATCTAAGGGCTCATGTTTTTTCTTATCTAGAAGATCCAATGGAGTGAATTATATTTAATGTGTTAATGAGCTAAGTTATATTTTAGAAGAAAATTAGAGTGAAGGTGATCCTAGGGGTTTCAATGGTGGTTGATAATCCATTTTTGACCATGGAAAGTAGGGTCTTATAGGGTTTTCTCAATGCCATTAAAGCTAATTATAATGATATGGATAATTCTAAAAGATACATTCAAGAATGGGGAACATAAGGGAGTTATATTGGATCTCATATTGATCTCTGGTTTGATAACTTAGAGCTTACAAGGTTCTTTCTTGTGACTAGTTTTCTAGGTTAAAGAAGGATCCATGTATAACAAATTTTTTATCCCCATAGAGATATAATAGGTTTATTTGAACCTATTATAATATATAAGGTGATAAATTACCCATGGGTCTATTTTAATATAAATACTATAAGAAAACTAATGTCCTTAGATTGGTTTTCTAACTATAGGTGGAACCTATGATCTAAATATAGAAAAGGGATGAATATGAAATAAACACAAAAGTGCCCAACATCAACAAAGTAGGTAATCCACTACCCAAGGCATGTCATGATTATTAGTATAAGGACTAAAGTATTTGATCTTTATAGGTAGGGTAAGTGGAATTAGAGTCTTAAGATGGTGAGCTGATACTTGATGAAGGTAGTTTTTTGAGCTAGTAAGAAGACTTTCATGCCACTTTTTAAGATTTTCATAACTTGGATTGAGATATATACTTCCTAACCTTGCATGGCCCATTTCACCTCCTTTTCTCATGTACATGTAGCTCATTTTCTCATCTTTACAAGTTTCCTTATGACCTTTGGACTTCTCTTTTCTTCTCTCTCTCTCAAGTTCTATAAGAACTAGCCATTTTTGCATTTGTAAATTATGCCCCATCTAAGCATGGCAAACCCCTACTCATTTGCATACCATGGATCAATAAAGACTACTAATTTTTAACTCTTTTATGACTATTCATATTGTTTTCAATTGAATGATTGATCTTGATTAGTGATAACTATTGTTTCCTTAGCATTGTTGTCTCATTCTCACACCTAGTTATAATTTGAAAGCATCTTCTTGCAGGTCATGTGAAGTTTTCTAGTGAAGTGTCAAGGTTGAGTGAGTTAGTATATTCAATGGTGCCATTCAAGGCCTCTTATCTAGTCTTCCTAGCCTAAACATTCATCATAACCTTATAATAAAATACTTATGTGGGAATATTCAAATTAGAGAAGTGTATGTTTAGTTAGTCCCTTGGTCTCATGTGTGACATGCAACTGGTTGGTAATCATCAATAAATTTGGTGTATCACCTCCTTTAGGATAGTTTAATTTTAGTTTTATCTCTCCATTTTGCTTTACAAACATAGATGTAGTAGTGATCCAAAAGTGGTATATCAAGGGAGCTAGCCTATCTAGAGATTCACCTCATTCTTAGGCTCACCCATAGCCTAGAGGTGTTTCAATTGTGCCACTTGGATGAGGAGAGCTAAGACATCTCCTCAAAGGATGAAAATCCAAGTGATAACACTACCTTTATATATGGGTCCAAAATATGTGGTCACTATTTTTTCCATTATCCCTTACATAGGTATTTTTGATATGTTATTGGGATGACTTTGGATACATAGACTATGCTTAGTACCTTATAAAGTGCATGGGTGTGTTTTTTACATTCATGACAATAAGGTAATTACAATTTATAGAATTCTATATGAGCATACACTTAAACAAAAGAAGTTTATACCCAGATAGTTAATTATTAAACCTACTATGGTTAGTTCTCTATAATATGGCAAGTAACAAGTAATCCCCTTTCCTAGGTAGTTGGTATTTGAGATACCATTACATCAGAGACACATAGTGGATTCCATGGAATCATTATCTACTATAGACCATATTTAGATATATTATGCACCTAAACATGTTCTTATTACTAATACTTCAAAGAAACCATAGAGAATTTAGTGATGGGTTATATGAACCCCTAATCCTTATATTATATCTTCATGACCATGTAGTCTTATTATACATAAACATAACATTATAGATCCTATAATGCTAGATATTATACCTATACATGATCCTTGGTAGTATCACCAATTTATTACATTAGGTTCAAAATGGGGAGATACCTATGAGCATACTTTGGATTAGATCATAGGATAGTCCTTTATTTTATAATATTCCCAAAATACCAAAAAAATATAAATTAAAAAAATTAAAAAGTCCAAAAATATTTATAACATTTACATGTTCTATTAACTCCTTGGCATCTATGTTGTTAGTTATGTTTTGGTAAATAACATATAATATATTTATATATACACGTGTGTTTCACACATATTATGAGTGTGATACATTCATAACCAAGAACATGATCTAGGCACTTTTAGATGTTAGGTCTTCCCTCTACTCATGTCATTTAGACATTAGGGGTATCTGCTTCTTTGATCATGATACACCTAGGTTATGTATTTATATGATCATTTCCCATTATCATGTTTGAGATTATATACTTACACATACATTTATAAATACTTATATCTTTCATAGTGTACTTTATATTCTATGTATTTAACATTTTTTTCTAACACATATATTCAAGGACTAGTATGATATGTTTATTTTGGTTGCTTATGTTCCATGCTTTCCATTTATGCATTTCCTTGAATTTTTTTCTTGCATCATATAAGTTTTTTGAGCATTTGAATATGATCCATTGTTTATTTCCTCCATGAATTTGTTTTCCTACTTTAACATTTGAATATGTCATTGATTATTGCTTGGACATTTGAATATGTCATTGATTGCCTGGTGGACATTTGAATATGTCATGTTCCTTTGATTATGTGGCATTTGAACATGCCCATTTTTTGAGGTCTCCTTGTACCATTGTATTTTTATTTGATTTTAAGTGATCTTGCATGTGTGCTTGATTGATTTTTGAACTTTTATTGTTACTATCTAGACGTTACCATGATTCACACCATGCATCTTAGGTTTGATGTGATCACATGCTATGTAAATTATTGCTATATATACCTATATATAATGCTTCTATATACTACATGATCCATACATAAACTATATAGTTATCTTATCCTTTTAAGGTAAGGTAACTCTTAGTTTATAATTTCACTCACCTCAAAAGGGGGAGGCATATTAGTGGGGGAATGTTATATAGGCCTGACTTTCACACCTTCATAGTTTTATATTTTAGTGGGGGCATTAAAAAATGCATGACCTCCATGATTATTCAATACTCAACATTTTTAGATTAAATTGGAGAATGTTATGGAAATGTGTTCTCCATAATTACACCAATTCTTATATTTCTATATTTAGTGGGGGAATGTCATGGGAGCATGTCTTCCACACTTACAAAATTTAAAAATTGGCCAAATTGCATAGTTATATGATTAAAATACACATTTATGGTAATATTATATACATTGGTACCATTGTTATACCTAGGTTTCATATTGAGACATATATGAGGTGAATATGACATAAAAAAGATCACATTAAATTGTGAAATCAAACCAACTTTCAGATCTCAAATACTTATACAAACTTTTAGCATACACTAGGGTGCAATTTTGTGGATTGTTATTGAGTCAATATACTTTAGTAGGTAGTTCACTTTTGGCAAGGTTTAGGTGATTACATCACTCAATATTACCAAGTTTATAGGATGAAGTGATTAAATCATCCACCCTCTTTAGATTTATAGTTTGAGTTGTTTTGGATCACTCAAACTTACCAAGTTATAAATATGACTAGGTTGCATGGTTGATCTAAATCTTGACTTCTATGTGGAAACTAAACTTTTATCCAAGGTTGAGGGAAGTTGTCCTCTAATATTTATATATATTTACACTTATAGGTTTTACATTTTTCCTAATATCAACTCTAAAGTTTCAAAATAAATCATCTCTTTAAATCAAATAAATAAAAGGCAAGATGGTTGTATCGATACATAACTTAGTCACCAGTAAAGCACTCAAGTGGGACTCATACAAAGATAAGGTGTGTTATACACACATAGTTATGAATTTATTTTAATTTAAACTAGAAACTTCATTAATATATTAAAGGGGGAATGTAGATGCTAAATCTACATTATATATCACTTTAGTCTTGTATACTTGGAAAGTACTCATGGTTGTACCATTTAGTTCTAAGACCATCCTACTAATGAAAGACTCATATGTACTATCACTTATGCCTATTTATTATATCTTAGTCTATCCATATGTTATTATGATGACCAAGCCTTATATACTATGAAAAATGCTATAAAAATTCTTATTATTATCCTCTACTAGTTTTGGATATTTACCTATTTTATAGTTACTTGGACACTTGCATCCTATCTAGATGTCTATATCGATGCTAGTGTCATATGTCAAACTAAGTGTTTGGTTCCCTAAATTCATCATATTTGTAATTTTAATGCATCTTTATTGGTTAGACTTAGTGATTTAATGTGATATATTTCAAAAAGGGATTGGTATATATACAAGATTAATCCTTATTTATTCCTCACCTATCATAGACCTAAAAACTCACAAGGAAACTTACCAAAAGTATTCAATCAAGCATTCAGGAAAGAAAAGCATACCTAATATTTTATATTTCAATATTAGTCATAAGGACAACCCATGTATAGGTTTGATGTATTGAAATAACATTCTATGAGACATATTTTCCAAGTTACAAGTTATGTCACTCTATGTACTTGATTATCACATGTTACATATTGATACACAAATAAGCCAACAAACATAGAAGAACTACATAAGTTTGAGGCTATATTTAGAGTAGGAAAAATACATTGATTGGGGTAGCTTGACATTATGTTCCTGCTAACCCATTTTTCCCATAGTCATTCCAAGGGTGAGAAATATAGGGTTTGATAATTTGAAAAAGAATGACAACCTATGCATGATGTTTGAATGTATGAGAGTAAAGGTGAATGAAAACATATAAGGTTATAGGTGGTCAAACCTAGATCTAATTAGAATTTTATACTAGATACCTATGTTTAAGTCAGATAATAGTGTCGACATAACCATCCAGATTCAATTCAAGTGTTGAAGGCCCCATAATATAAAATTATAAAATATGATGACTATTCCAAGATCTTGATCTAGTCCACTTATACCATGTTTTATCATAGACATAAATACATATAGTACACCAATTACTCTTTTTAATAATTCATTATAATATCAATGAATAGTTATAATTTCTATTCTTAGCATATCCCAATATCATAAATTTAGAACATAGTTTGTCAGAGTTTGTAAATTACTTTTCCCATTATAAATATGTTTACCACACTTGTGTTTATTCATTTATATATTATTACCCATAGGTTATATTGACCCATATAAATATAGGGTTAAACAAAAATTAGTTTTCTTACACTATTTTGGTTGTCTATTTTGATGAGTATTAATTTCATATTGATAGGGCTTTTATTCTTAAACATGTATTTGAATGTGCATATATTTAGATAAATGATATGGGTTTATTACTATTGATAAGTGGTGCTTTTTATATATCATGTGCACCTTGTGTTGATTGAGATCACTTGTACTACTTATATTTAATAGCTTTGGTTTCTAGGGTAGGGAATTTTATGTGCACAATATTGTGTAGGTGATAGGGGAGGAAAATGAGGAAACTATGACTACACTATGCATGATAAAATCATGGTTGGAATGTTGAAACGTCTAATTGACCTTACCTTGACCCAAAACAATATTTTTACCTTGTGTGGACCTAATCAAAAGCATAGATGTACTTAAATTATTTTTCACTGTCACCCCCATTATATTCTATTCTCACATTTCATTTTAACATTGGGAGTTATTTTTAAATTTTTTATTTAATTATTAAAGTTTTTTAAATCCACTTAAGTAGCCCCATTTAACTCAAAATTTGGATGGGTTAAAGATTAAACATTTTAGAATGCCTTAAATTACATTTTAGATATTTTGAGTTGATTAGATTTTATATATTTTGGGTTAATATTTTTGACCTTAGACCAATAGGAAGTTAGGAGAGTATTCCAAGAGGCATTATAGAACTTTTCAAGTAGCCCATGTGCCATTTATGGCATGTGATAGTGAGATTATTTATTTAAGTATGGGCTTGTTTGTTTTCCCACATGGGCTTATAAGTAGAGTTAAGGAGGGAGATGACTTTTTGACCATAAGCTAAGGGATGAGAAGGCATAAATATCACATTCCCATTGGATTTTAGATGGGATAATCTAGTCTATATGAGGAATAAAATCCATCCTTTTGAGGAATTTTCTTATCATTTTGAATTTTTCAAAAACCATAAGTGGAGGATAGAAAGAAAAGTGTGGAGGAGTTTAGAGAAGAGGTGATTGCTAGTGTATAAGACTTGTAAGTGGAGTTATTGAATGGATTCAAGAGGTAGAGCCATGTAATATTGTTAAGATTATCTTATCCCTACTCCTAAGCATACTTTCAACAAGGGGTAAGGCCATTTGTTTTACTTTCTCCCTTTTACTTGTTTTCCATGGTTTGTGCTAAGTTGACCATGCGGTTTTGATTTTATTTTTGGCTTAGAGTTGTAACACCCACCCTAGATTTGTTGTCTATTTTAAAAACTTTATCTAGACTTAAAATGGTACTATTATGCTACCTAAATGGGCTTGTATTGAATTCTTTATGAATGCATCCTTACATGGGTTTAGGAAACAAAATGTTTCCAAGGTTCTTATTCTTCCACCCCAAGTTTAAAGAGTGTAAATTCTCATCAACAAAGGAGTAAGTAAAGGACATGTTATGTTTGGGTTATTGATGTTTCTTAAATTCTAATAATTCATTTATCAATGTTTTCCTTTGGTGCACTTTTCATTGTGAGCATTCTTTGCCTAATATGGATAATACCTAATACCTCCTTTACCAACTTGTTTACTTAAACCATGATGTGGTGATGCTTAAAGCTAGGTGTCTTAGGTTTGAGGGTGCCTAGGGTAGCTGCTTGATGATGGAAAAAGAATGGGAGGTGATCCCGTCATTTAGATGGCCTTGTGATTGCATGTGGAGACCTTGTGAATACCATTTTATTTATGCTTATAAATAACTATTGTTGGATATTTGAGAGCCATAATTATTGTATTTATTTTAGCTAAAATTATGTTTATATTGGAATGAAAATTTATAATGAGCATGATATTTCTTATTTATTGCATACCATTTATAAAGAATGTATCGATTTGTTAAAGGAATGGATTTTTTTTTTCAAGTTTAATTATGAATTCTATATTGTAAATGTGTATCTATTTTTTATAGGGGATAGAAAATAAATGTTTTTCCTTTCTTAAAAAAGTGAAATATACTAATTTGTGTGAATCCAATAAATGATATATGAGTTTGGATAATTTTTATGCAATTTTAGACTAATCTATATTTAAATAAATCAATTTTAATGAAACATAAGTTTTATTAAGATTATGTATCAATTTATAGAATATTTTTGTGTTATTGTTTCAAAATTATGAATTTTCAAAAATTTTGTACTAAAAATCATTTTTCTCATTTGTAAATTATGCCAAATTCACTTAATTTATTTCAAAATTATAAAATAAATTTAAGTGATTGAGTTGATTTTATATTAACATTAATTTTTTTAGGATCAAATGTATTTCGTCTTACAAATTTTGGGTTCCTAGTTTTCCTAAAATGAATTTTCAAATTTTACTAGTTTATAAAGTAATTTGGCTAATTTACAGGCCCTTTGGAAGGGCACTATACCGATGTTTAAGTTATCTAACCTTTTTAGCTAGTGGTCACCCATGGGACCATATGTAAATGGTGGAAAACCCCTATGGGTGGCATTTATTTTCTAGTAGTGAAATCGAGGTTTAATTTAAGTAGCGATTAAACTTCATGGTTAATGTTTATGGCAAACTGGGTGGAAAAAAGGGGCGATCAACATATGTTGACCATCAACCTTATTAAATATGACCATATGATATGTGGTTGGCATTAAGCTAAGTTAACCAATTTTAATAGTTATTCAATTTAATAATTAATATATTAAAATTAAGTATTATTTGATTTTGTATCTACATATTTGCTAATGTTTGAACTTGAACATTATCAAAATTGAAATTAAAACTATTATAGCCAAACATTTTTGTTCCTTATTTTGTGAGAAACTGGTATTTTAGAGGTGGGGTGATACCAAAAGGGACCCCCTCCATTTTTCTTTTTATTTCACATGGTCCAAGTTTAAGACCTAGAATGGCCTAGTTTTCCTATTTTGACCTTTTTAATCAAGTGTGACTTAGACCTCCTTTGAAACCTAGTGGATTGGTATTACAATCATGATTAAAAAGACTCAATGAATCAAATATGGGGGAACCCAAAAGGTACCTACTTAAATATTTTCCCCTTCCACTTGGAGGTGGTTTCTAGGATTGAAACTTTATGGTTTCCACTTTATGCTAGGTTTGTCCCAAGAAGGATTGTTTGGGCCTTATTAGCTATCATAGACACTTGGGAGCATCAAAATGGGTTTAAATTAAAGGTAACCCATAGATTTTTTGAAACCCCCTCATCTTGAGAAAAAAATTTAAATATGAAACTAAAACTTCTCTAAATTTTTACCTTATGTCAGCCATTAATGGTTATGGAGGATTTTGAAGCTCTTAGGACATGTTTGACAATTGTATGAGATGAATACCTCTTATGAGTATTTTTAAAAATAATAAACTTCATTACTCATGAATTAATCTTATTATTGAGTTAGATTATATAAATTGAAAAATATTATTTTGGTTAAAATCTTAGAGACTCCATTAATAGTAGTCATCCAAGGCTGAGGAAGGAGAGGATGGATGGGTATGGATAAATTTTCCTCTAACACCTCCTACCTCCATTATCAAATACTAATTTATGACTTATGACTTGCTATTATCCTTTATTTACTTCCATAAATATTTATAGGGCTTCCTCACCTTTGAAAAGATTCAATGTTTGAGATTAGATTGATCCAATGGTTGTAATGGAACGCTCCATCCTCAAAGGGCTTATTTAGGAAATTTTAGAACCATTTTGAGGTCGTATTGGGACTATATGATCTTTAGTTGAGTTATTTTATTATCTTTAAATTAAATCTATAAATAATTTGAGTTATAGCTTAAGTGTGAATTAAGCCCTATGATTGGTCAGATTCACTCAGAGATGATTGAGCATCATGATGAGTTAGATATTATAGTTAGAGTGAGTGGTTTCTCTAATCCACCTCATGTTAATCAAATTTTATTTTTAGGATTTGGGGATTTGGGTAATTATAGGCTAGATTAGAGAGTTTTAGGCTTTTTTGTTATCTTGGAGGTCATTTAGAGAAAGTGGGGTTAGCAGCGTTGCATAACAAGCACGTGGCCACTTGTACATTACAATCCATGTCATTTAGGCATGTATTTTTGTTTGGATTCATTTTTAATCTCATTACACATCATTGGATATCTAATGGGAAATGTAGTTTTGAATAATGTGTGTTGCACATTTCTAAAAAAGTGGTTTATTTTTGTGTGTTTTGTCATGTTAGTTTTTGGGGCATGACATTTTTGTATCAGAGCATGATTTATACACTAGAAGATTTGTAGATACTTTTTTTGTACCAATTATTATATAATAATTAATGTGATTAATTATTAGGTGTTATTCCTTGATGAGGACAAAATGAAAATACACATGAAGAGTTCCTTGAACTATGGACTCTTTGCTCGAGTAAATGATACTTGACTTCATGATTTGGTTTCTGTACTATAGAGACCCATGTTATACTTGTTGAAATCTACCCATCCATTTATACAAATAAGGTTCGGTAAAGGATTGAAAAAAGGTTTAAACTAGGTATTATGAAGTTAGTTGGCCATGAGGCAAAGTGACTATTAGTTTGTGAGATAGTTATTATATGCTAGGTTGATGAGACTTTCCCTTGACCATTGTCATTCATATCTAACCTTGGAGGAATTATTATATAGATTGATTTTATTTATTAAGACCATGAGGTTTGATCTTATCCTGATAGTATGGTGTCTTTATGTTTAGGGTCTATATGTGCCTTTCTAGGTTTAGTGGCTCCATTTTAAGAAAATGTTGCCTTACCATTCAAGTGCTCTATGTAGGAGGGTTGATTGCTATTTATCTCACCTAGAGTGATGAGATTGGAATGTATTAGGATGAATTATTATAATAAATCCCATAATATTTAGTTATTTACTCTTGCCTTACAAGTATTTTTAGGAAGAGTTTGGGAATAATTATACCTTAGGTTGAATGATTTGCCTTTATAGATAATAGATAGTTACAAAGACATGGGGATGTACTTGGTCCATGTAATTGATTGAGATCATCATTTTATTACATATGTGTTTTTAATTGAAACCTATCCACATACATTTGTGCTTTTTTAGATATTTTCTTTACCTTGTGTTGTGGACTATTAATACTATGTGGATGGCCTTGTTAGGGAGCCTCATATGCGTCACTTTTTTATTACCTACCCTTGTGGTGAATGACATTTATCCCCTTTTGGTAGTGAGTTATGCCTTTTTTTAACCACAAATTAAAAATAATATTCACTAAATTTGGATGTCATTGTTAGTTTTATAGGAACATGTAAGCCTTTGAGGCATCTTGGTACCAAATAGGTGCGATCATCAACTTAGTTAAAGTGATGTATGTATTAGAGTAGTAATTTTACCTCTAGAGAATGTTTAATTGATACCCAAGATATATAGATCTAGTATGGATATTGGTATCTAAATTTCATGATCAATAACCACCTTGAGGTTATGACCCTATTTCTTGGAGTATATGCATAAAAATAACCCTTGTGTGAAACCAACAATGGTTCAAATGTGACCTTGTTGATAAAGAACCTCGAGAGGATGAGATTTGATTTTATTCATTTCTATTAATGTTAGAGTCTACCTTGTTATTTCTAGAGAATCTTGAATGAATTGATGAATCCATAATAATTTGAGTTCCTTGATAATAAGGAGGTATATTCCTCATAGAGGAGTTTTGATTCTTTGGTGGTGAAAACTAGTGGGTAGGTTTCCTATGAGGGTTGATAAAATTTAAGTAAGATAATTATCCTTTTGAGCTATGAGTAGTGGTAACCCTAAGTGGGTGTATATTATCATTATTAAAAATGCTCATGATAAGAGTTTACTAATGATTGGTACCATCTATGCTAGTTTCCTAGAGCATATAATTTAGTATTGATTGTGATAACTGATTTTTTAGGGGTGTTGAATGTTTGAGGTGACCCTTATCTATTTGGGTAGGCCATTTCATCCTTTTGATATTATGTGTTGTGTTTATTATGCTTATGTTATTTCAAGAGGCATTGAGTTCCATTTTTATACTTATATTTAATTTAAAATATTAAAATAACCTATAACAAGTCAATTTAATATATAAATATATTACTTTTGATTAAATTTTATGGATGATTAAATTAAAAAAATACACAATTTAACTTTGATTAATTTAAAAACTTTAAAACTATAAAATAGTATATGCATAAAAGCTAATTTAAAATTTTGGCATCATAATAGTATGATCATGGTTGATTAAACAACGTTGGTGTTCAATAGTACTCTTAAGTTACCATGGTACACAGAGAAATCTTTGTAAATAGGTACATAGTTGACATCATTATTTTAAGATATGATGAAGATTCTTCAATGGTTCTGATTTAGAGGAGACATGATTTATACAATTTTGTATTGGCAATTTAAATTTTTACTTCATGTTTATGATAGTGATCCAAATTTATTATGTTGATATGTACTATACTCTCCCTGCTCACTATTATTAACCATTATGGATTGATGTTACCAAGTTTTTATTTTTACCTCATTTGTAAATCATACTATGTATAAATGTAAAATTTCTTGTGTAAAACCTATATGGTAGTGTGATTGTAAAACACCTCTAAAATAAATATATTTTATCTATATCATAGTATGTGAGTAAACGTAATGTGTATAATTATAATTATTATATTTACCTATTTGTACCTATGTAAATGTGAATGTATAAGTTATATTTACCAAGAATCCTTAGAGTAATTTTGAGGCATCCCATGTGCCATTTGAAGCATGGGATAATGAGATCATTTATTTAAATATGGGCATAATTGAATACCCACATGGGATTTTAAGTGAAGTTAAGGAGGGAAACACCTTTTTATGGATGGGAAGGGACACATGTCACTTTAGCATTAGATTTTAGATGGGGGAATCTAGTCAATATGAGGAAGGAAAACCTTCCTTGTGAGGATTCTTTTTCTCATTTTGAATCTTGTAAAAACCCTAAGTGGAGGAGAGTTATATGGGAGAATCTAGTCTATATGAGGAAGGAAAACCTTCCTTGTGAGGACTCTTGTTCTCATTTTGAATCTCATAAAAACCCTAAGTGGAGGAGAGAAAGAGAATCTTGGATGAGGAGCTTAGAGAAGAGGTGATAGATAGTGTACAATAATTATAAGTAGAGTTATTTAATTTATTCAAGAGGTGGAGCCATGGTAGGTTTCCTTACCCTTTTTTAAATTTTAGTGTAACATTGTTAAGATTATTTTATCCAAATTCTTAATATGTAGTTTTCAAGAGGGGTAAGGCCATTTTTCTTATCCTCTCCCTCTTAATTATTTTCCATGGTTTGTGTGAAGGCCACCATGTAATTTTTATTGCCTTTTTAGATTATAAATGTAGCACCCATCCTATATTTTTTGAAAATTTTAACAACCTTTATCTTTAATTAAAATGGTATTGTTATTCTAACCAAACATGCTTGCATTGGATTTTTTATGTATGCATCCTTACATAGGTTAGAGAATGGAATGTTTCTAAGGTTATCATCCTTCCACCCCAAGTGTAGAAAGTGAAAATTTTACTCGAAAAAGGAGTGGGTAAAGGACTTATTATGTTTGGATTATTGATTCTCTTTAAGTGTTAATAATTAATTTATGAGATTTGTTCCTTGATGTATTTTTCCTTGTGAGCATTCCTTGCCTAGTTTAGCTACTACCTAATACATCATTTAACAAATTGTTTGATTAAACCATGATGTGGTGATGCCCAAAACTATGAGTCTTAGGCTTAGGTTTGCCTAGGGAAACTACCTAGTGATGGAAAAAGTATCGGTGGTGAGCCCCTCATTTGGTTGGCCTTGAATTTGCATGTGGAGACCTTGTGAAGACCCTCTTATTCACTTTTGTATATGATTAATCTATTTTGTATAGTCGAGAGCCAAAATTTTATTTATTTTAGATGAAAATATGTTTATATTGAAATTAAAATTTATAATAAGTATTTAGAATTAGTGTGATATTTCTTATCACTTGAATACCATTTATAAATAATGTATCAGTTTTGAAAAAAATTGAAAATATTAGTTTGTGTTCAAATTTCAATTATGCATTCTGTACTATACATGTGTATCTATATATTTTTAAATTAGATAGAAAAAATATTTTATATTTCCTAAAAATGAAAAAAATATTTATTTATGTGGATTTCTTAGGAATCCTTATCATTTTATGAAATACTTTTATGTGTTACCATTTAAAAGTTACACATTTTTAAAGTTTTGGTAAAAAAACTCCTTTTTGTCCTTTGTAAATTACACCAAATTCACTTAATTTATTTTAATGTTATGCGAGTAATTTAAGTGACCAAGTTAATTTTATATTAAAATTAATATTGTTTAGGACCCAATGCAATTTGTTTCACAATTTTTGGTTTTTTCCTAGAATAAATTTTCAAACTTTACTATTTTGTAGGGTAAGTTGGCTAATTATAGGGACTTTGGAAGGACACCATTTTAAGGTAGCTAACATTTTTAGCCAGCAAATCAACCATGTGACTGCATGATAATGGTGGAAAATCACTAGGGGCTAGCATTTTTTTTGTAGTGGTGAAACCATAGTTTCATTTAAGTAGTGATTAAACCGCATGGTTAATTTTTATTGTGGGTTGGGTGGCAAATCCCCCCCCTCCCCCCCACTTGTGTTTCCCTACTTTCTACTTTATTATTAAATATGTTAACCTCTACCCTTGTTAACTATGACCATATGCTATATGGTTAGTGTTAAGCTAAGATAACCAATTTTAATAGTTATTAACTTTAATAATTCATATATTCAAGTTAAGTATTATTTATTTTTCTACCTAAGGATTTGATAATGTTTGAACCTAAACATTAGAAAATTTAAACCTACAACTATTTACTTATAGTTACATTTTTTTCCTCATTTTGTAATAACTTGGTAGCCTGAAGGTGGGGTGACCCCAAAAAGGACCTCCATTCTTTTTTATTGATATTCCCCATAATGTAAGTTTTTGGAATGACCTAGTTTTCCTATTTTGACCTTTTTTTTCTCAAGTGTGCCTCAAACCTCCTTTGAAATCATGTGGACCAATTTTTAAACCATGATTATAGAGAATCAATGGTTCACAGGTGGGGGAGCCCAAATGGGAGTCCCCATCAAAATTTTGTCCACTTCCAATTGAAAGTGGTTTCAGGGTTTACAAATTTATAATTTACACTTTGTGCCAGTTTTATCCTAGAAAGGACTTTTTAGGACTTATTGGATATCAAAAACCTTTAGGAGTACTAAAACATATTATCTCAAAAGGGGATCCCTACTATTTTTGAATTTGATTCAGCTTGAGACAAAGGTTTAAATATGAAAATGAAACAGTTCTAAAATTCTACCTTATAACAACCATTAATGGTTGTGAAAGAGCTTAAAGCTCCTAGGACATATTCAACAACCATAAGATACAATAATTATTGTGAGAATCTCCTCAAACTGGGAACCTTTAAAACCCATGCATGAATCTTCTTATCTAATTAAAAAATCAAAATTTAAAAATAATATTTTGGTAAAAAGCTTGAAGAATCCATTAATGGTAGTCATCCAAGGCTAAAGAAGGAGAGGAGGGATGAATATGGACAAGTCATTATAAAAAAACCTCCTCCCTCCTTTTAAAAATATGAATTTGTGAATTATGACTAATTTTTAGCCTTTATTGAATTTCATAAGGATTTTTAGGGCTTTTTCACTTTTGACCAAATTTGACGGTTGAGGTTGAATTAATCCAATGGTTGTGATAGAATGATCCATCCTCAAAGGGTTTATTTGGGACATTTTAGAACCATTTGAGGTCATATGGGGAATATATGATCTTTATTTAAACACTTTTCTTGTCATTGGCTTAAATATAATATAGATTTTATTTATAAGTTAAGTGTGAACTAAGCTATGTGATTGGATGGATTCACCTAGAGAGATTTAGTGTGTCATAATGAATTATATACTATAGTTGGAGATGGTGGTTGATTTAATCCCCCTCACATTAATCAAATTTTATTTTTGGGCTTTGGGACTATGAGGACCAGTGGGCTAGCTTAAAGAGTTGTAGGCTAATTTGTTAGCTTGTAGGTTATTTAGAGTAGGTGGGACCAAAATGGTTTCATAGAGATCATTTTACCACTTGTACATTATGATCTTTTTCATTTAGGCATGTGATTTTTTTGGATGAATTATACATCTCGTGCCACATATTTGGCTAGCCAATGGGGAATGCAGTTTTGATGAATGAGAGTTGCACACTTTTAAAAACATTGCCTATTTTTGTTTGTTTCATTATGTAAATTTTTTGAGCATGATATATTTTATATTTATGAAACCTATATTCTACATCTTTGAGCCTGTATCATGTCTAAAATATATTTATGGAGGTTTATTCTCTTTTAAAAACCTACTATGATCCCCCACTTTGAGATGAGGGATGTAGCCTGCAAGTCACTCATATCTAAAGAAGAGTTAACTATATCATTTGATAAAGATATGATATTTTTGTATTATGCCAACATGTTGGAGAGTATGTCATCATAAAATTTAAATTTTCATTTGACACATGTATGTAACATATTTAATTTGAGGCACACAAGTGTGATTTCTAGATAGGTATAACATTGAAGCACATAATAAGGTAACCATGATAAAAAATAATGATATGTATCATGGCACCACTAATCAAGCTCAACTATCACGCAATCACAACACACAATAATGTCACACAATGCCATACAACAAGGCCAAGGGACACATACAAGGGACATGTTCAAATGTATCAATAAATAAAGATTGCACACATAAGGTCAAGGAAAAAAATAATGGACATGTTCAAATGTCACATAAGAAAAGATTCCACACACAGGGCCAATGGAAATAAATAATGAACATGTTCAAATATCACACATACCAAATAAAATATCTTAGAGATGCTCAATAATTTTTTACAAAATGTCTGAGGTCCACACATAATAAGAAATAAATGTTAAACCTATCATGTAATAAAGTAAACAATAGTGAAGGAGCACATGACAAGTGTAAACTACTCTATTCCATTCATATTACAATGTCATGTTATAGTAAAGTATCATATCTAGTATCATAATGCAAAATATGAGTGACTTTGATATACACTTATAAGATAAGTATCTCAAAATTACATTTGAGGTCATAGTTATATGAAACCTATGGATTAATATTATATCCCAACATAGGCATGGACATTGGGTAGAAGGGAGTGCAAAATCTAAGAATGCATGTATAAGGTATGTGTTGTATCACACTCATATACCTCTTAAAATACATGTGTGTATGTAATAATAATATGATATCTACAAAAATATGTGATAAATAACATATGTAAAGAATTAAATTATAAACTCAAGTCTCACTCAAGTCCTGATCTTTCATTTTTGAAAATATTTTGAATGTTTTTTTATTTTTGATATATTTGATTTTTTAAATTTTTTTCCATTTTTTGAATGATTTTCCTCAATAAATAACTTGGTCTATAATAAATTCCCATGGATTTAATACATAAAATACATAATTGCCTTCTTAATTTTGTGTTAAAACCACAATTGGAATGGGATGCTTCTATGTAGGTCTTGTGTTGTTAGAAGTGTCGTACCAATCCTCTACGTAATCCAAATCAGGGCATAACCATCTTCTTGGTTTTGTACATTTAGAATGGTGATATATGAAAATAACACTATATCATAATGTGATGTTAAATGTTATGATGTATTTTATGTTTCTAAACTTGTTGTATCATGTTATTTTTCAATGATTGTATTATCTATCTTTGTTCAAATAATAAATAAAGGGGTATTTTATTTTATTAGCTCTTTCTTGACAAGATGATCTGTCATTGAGATTGTTACAATTGTGGCTTAATCTCAAATATGATAGAATCATAATATTTACCCAATGTTTCCCCCATTTCTCTCATCCATGATTTTATTAAGTTGGCATTGCATTAATCCAAGGTATTGTCAATGTGAACTATCACAATTTTTTTGGTCCATAGTGTTACAAGGTAGCTTTATGGATCCAATGAAAAATTTATGCCCTATAATATTTACCAAATCTTGTTTGTTGTACCCCATATATTAAATAAATTTAATAATTAAACATTACTACATAACATATATCTAATGTCTATAAATTAGTAGAACATAATACATAAATGTTGCATGCCTAGGTGGGATATAACAATTTTAAGAAATGTACATATGTCTAAATTTCCTCTTTTTGTGAGGCAAGATGATTATGAACTTGGTAAATTATAGTTTAAAAGTTCTTAAATTATTACCTTAGGCTATAATTGAAATTACATATGCATAAAGGTGCTCTAGAAATATCACTTCATGACCTTGTAAATTTCTTGGTAATCTGATTATGTTGGTTTAAGTAAATGATCTAGCATGATATAATTACAAGCTTTGACTATTAGGATAGAATATTTCATGGGTGAAATAAGTGTGTAGGAACATATCATTACCAATGAAGGAATAAAGACTATGCTGGAAATAAGTATATCATGTGTGATCCTACCTCTAACCCATATCTTGTCTAAACCTTAACTGATCCAAGTTGAATACCCTATACCATTCATCATTTCCTTTAAAACTTAGCATTTCATAGTGGTGGTAACATCTGATGAATTGGTTAAACCACATTTATACATTTTATATTTAATGTATGAGATGAATTAGACCAACATCTACATTATCTAGTGGTAGCTTACAAGACATCATAAATTGGCCACGACCTTGAACCAATGGGAATCATTGAGTTGATCTTAGAATCAACTATAAGACTATGTTATATCCACCATGCACCATTATGGGCTAAAAAAGAGAATGCCATTTTATGAAGGCATGAGATGGAAATTAGAGTGGTTAGTCAATCCAAGGAAAGGATAGACACATGTCATATTTTGATTGGGTTTTAAGGTAGAGAGAATGCTTATTTGAGGAAGGTATTCTCTAAGAAAAGGGTTTAGGACTTTTAGCATATTTTGCCACCCTGGGAATAAAGGAAGAAGATAAGGGAAAAAAGAAGAGATATTGGAGAGTGAGACACTCAACTGGTAAAAACCATCAAAAAAGATCCATAGATGGTCCTGGATCATTTGGTAGGTATCCTATTGACTTGACTATCCTATGTTTTGACTACATAAAGTTTGTGTGATTTTTTATTGAGTTATTATGTTTATTTATTTATTATTCTTGTTTTGATGCTTTATTTAAGTGGCTAGAAGCCAAGGATTAATTATTCTCAGCTGAACTTGTTATATTTATGTATCAATGATTGACTATGGGCTGATCTTGGGCCACTATTATTATAGATTTTACTAGCTGAATGTTCTTGTTATTATTGTAGAAAACTATTTTATAGTCTTATTATTTTTATATTATTCTAGATCTCCTTATGATAGATTCATCATCTTAAATAGAATCCTTATGAACATTGTATATTCATGATTGAGTTTTGCCATGTTAAGTACCTTATTAAAAAATATAAAAATATTTAGTTGAATATCCTATGAATTCTTGTTAATTTTATCTTGAGTTTCTTGTAATGGTGTAACTTTAGATGAGCTTTATATGAAGTATCTATTATCTTGAAGGAAAGTGTGTTAGACTTTTTATGCTATAGATGATAGGGATAACTTTATTTTCTACTGATTTGAATAAGGTTATGAAAAACTCTTGTATGATAAGGCATGACCTAAGTAAGATAAAATATTATAGAACTCTTGAAATATGTTAATAAGAATCTCAATGAGTTTTAACTATGGATTTTCCTAGAAGGAATCTATTAAACAAGGAGTAACTCTTAGGTCTATATGGATCTTTTGATAAAATGAAAAACATGCCTTGTTAGGTTTAACCTTTGTGATTTAAACCTTTTATTGATAGTAAAAATGGAACCCTTTCCCTATATTATCTATATATTCTCACCTCTAAGCTTATATATCTTGAATTCTTCAAATGTGGTTAAATAGATTAGGCTTATGTGTTGAAGCTAGAACTTTTAACTTCTAATTAAAGGAGTAGATGATTCATAGTTTAAGCATGATCTTAAAGGGTGTTTTGGATAAATTATTTTGCCTTTAGATATTATGTTAGTTGACTAAACCAATGATAATGTTGGTTTAGTGTCAAGAGATTGTTTGAGACTCGATTCTTTCCTTTTAAAAAAGATCCATTTGAAGGTCAATTTTTTTGTATGCTGAGTAAATTATTGATGTTGTGTTTTTCCCTAGAACTCTATTCCATATAAGGTTTTTGACTAGACCAATTAGCGTATAATTTAGTTTTGATCCTTTGGATTTGACTCAAACTAGTTTTATTGGTTGATCTTATTTATATTCTTGCCTTAGTTTTTTTCTGCATTTCTCTTAAGTGTTTGATTCTAGCCTTGTTGAATTATTCTGCATAGGTTTTGGTTTAATCAACCTTTATTACCTTAGTCACTTTTTGAACTAATCACAAACTTCAACTTAGTGAAATATGGATTTTTGTCTTAATATGATTTGTCCTGATCAACTTAATTATTCCATTTGGACTTTACCTTAAGTGCCTTGTAGACGGGTCTTTTTTCATCTTTTACCCTAGTCAATTCACATGATTTTTACAAGATTGGTTAGATGATACCACATGGCATAATATTGATAATATTAGATACTTTTAGCTCGGCCATTTATCACTTTTGATTTTATTTAGAATTTTCCTTAGTTAATTTAGTGACATTTTGGTGAGTGGTTTGGATGAAACCACATGTCACTATCCTATGAACCCAAGAGTGATGTTAATGTAGTCAGTTTTATGGTCAGCATTAGGCTAGTAGGATAGAAAGATGTTACCACATGGCACAATCCCATAAATTTCTAGTCTTGTAAATAACTATACTAAGTGTACAACCTTTAGGCAAATAGGATCATAAGATGTTGCCATGTGGCATCATTTTGGAGACCCACTATCCTAGAGATGTTTGTGTAGCTTGTAAAGCCTCCACATAAGTAAGATCATGGAATGATACCACATGGCATCATCCTAGTGATATGTTATCATAGAGATATTTATTCATCTTGAAAATCCTCTAGGCAAGTGGGATCATGGGATGCTACCACTTAGCATCATCTTGATTACCTACTATTATGGATATATCTGTACTAGGCATAAAACCCTTAGATAAGTGTGTGAGCATGATGTTTCAATCTGACAAAATACCATTGTACTATTATTTTAGAGGTATCTATATTAAGTGTGAAGCTTATGGGATGGTGAGTTAGTGGGATACTACCATGTGGTATAATACTACTACTTCACACTCTTGGGGAAGCCATACCCATCTCATACTATTGTAGGGTAGAAAATAGTGAATTTTCACTAAGTGGAGTTTTTTTGAGGTCACCTAGGAAGAAAAAAGTGGCAAGAGTGGTCCTGAGAACATAGAGAAGATGGCATGGCCTTATAGCCTAAAAAAGTGACCATGTGGAGACCAAATATGTTAGGAGTGGTCGAGGCCAATTCTGATAGCCATATTAATGTCACTGCATATTAGCCTTAGGCATAAGCATGCATTTAAGTTCATGGATGCTTGATCAAGAGAACTTAGAGATATACTAATAAGTTTTGACTGATCATTAAGTGATGATGATTATAGGGATTACTTAATAGCATTTGGTTAGATTGAATCCTAGTATGGACTCTAATGTTGTGGGTGTTTTATTATGTTATAGTTTCTATGAGCTCGTGAATGAATTATTAATTGATAAACTAAATGAATAGAGTTTATGACATATTATTAAGTATTTTGTGCCATTTATGGGATAATGGTATAATCATGGATTATAATGTTATGTTTTGGTTGATTTGAATCCATTATTATGTGGGTTGGTTATTTATGAAGTGGCTATGTCATGCTTATTTTGAGAAAAAAATGGACAGGACATTATAGTATCAGATCCCAGGTTAAACTATAGGATCTCTTGGGATGATCTCCTTGGGTTCATTACCTTTATAACCCTATTTAATCATAATTTATGAAAATTGAATATTTGTGCATTACTTGCATACTCTATTAAAATCTAAATTATGTAGACAAGATGTCACAAAATGAAGAAATATAAGGCATAGTGGATGGTGGTCACCAAGATCCCCAAATTATGTATCTCATTAAAATCCATGTAAAAATTCTTTAGACCATGTAGTGAGTGATGGATGTGCTAGAGGAAATGTTACCCCATGTTTATGTAGTGAGTGATTGGGTAGGTTGAGAAACCTTTAGAGTCTCATCATATAAAGAGGAGTATGAACTAACTGCATTAATACCATAGGATGCATTATTCTCTAACATAATATCCACATATGATAAATGTGGATTTGGGACCAAGTAAGGCCTAACGAATGTAGTATGGAAGGGATACTATTCAAGGTGCTTGCTTCAACTATAAATCTATAAATCATTATGCATGGAATTATCCTAAGAACACTTGATCAGGGCATACTCAAATATTGGTATCAACTGGTTATGAGAACCAAATTTTCTTAATCCCTATTATACTTACTTTGATTATTGTATTAAAATAAAGTATGATGTTATTGAGATATACTATTATATTTGAAAAGACAATCAATTGTTTTGATGAGGAACATGTGATGATAGATATATGGGTTTATACATATATATGGTTATGTATGTTGATTTCCTAATATAGTGCTTAGCTTGATACATGAAATTTTATTATGGTGTAAGCATGCTAATGATGGACTAATAATTTGATTGATGTTAGCTGTTAATGTTGGAACTAAATCTTAAATGATATTAATTGAACTAATATCTATGAAAATGTTTTATGGTATCTTTTATGAAGTTGTGAATTCCTTGGATACATTGATTATGTATGACTTGACTATGGGAATGTTTTAGAAAAGTGATTATTACTATTAGAGCATTAAAACCACTTGAAGAATCATGGATTAGTTAAGATCTAATATTGAGGTTATGTATTATTATATGAATAAATATAATATTTCTTAAATTAATTAGTTGAGTGTTAATCTTGCATTTTGAATTAAAAGGTAATACAAATCTCCTAGGAACTAATTGTAGTAGGTATATATTCACATAATTATACTTTCATAAAAGAGCATCCTATAGTTAAAAAGCTTTGGGATGCTTATTTCCTATTTGTGCATATATGAGCATAAATAGATTGCTAGTGTTAAGTAATAATGCATATCAAATGGTTATGAGTATACTTTCCTAGCTATGAATCATCTGGAATGGATTGAGGCAACCTTGCACATTATTGATATTATGAAAAATTTATATATAAATAAATTTGTATCTATGATAATGTTGATTGGATGAATGAAAGCCTAGAAGAGTAGATAATAATGATTATTGAGATGATATGTGGTATAAACTTGGAAATAATAAATTAACATTGTTATTTTATCTCATAATAAGAACTTGTCAATTTTAATAGCTAGAACTGCTAACTGCCTTGGGCACTTATATAGCACTATGTGTCAATAAGAATAAATAATGGTGACTATAGAGGTAAAGTTATTTTGAAGTGATATCCATACATCTATATTACCATAAACATTATGTTAGCACATATAGGTGGTGTATACAAGATAAAGTGAATATGATCTACAAATCATTCCTAGCTTAGAGAAGATAAATCACACTAGCTCTTGTACTTGTTGGTACATTTAAACAATCAGGGTCATAACTAATATGGATAAACCAGACCTAACTAAGGGGCCCTTTACCATAAAATTTCACTAGAGAGGGTTTAAAAGCCTATAGTCAAATAATACCACATAATAAACCTAGTTAGGTCCTATGTTTTCTTATCAAAGGAAACATAATGTAAAAGTAAATATAATATAGTGCTCACCAAAGCTTGTGGTACAAAATGGGGATAATAAACATAAAAGTAAATATGCAAAGAACTCTACTCAAATCAATGTAGAGATAATCCTAATGAATGGAGAGAGACAAATTCACAAACTAATAAGTGAAAATTTATCTACATAATAGAGAGGAATAAGAGTTAGGAATACGTACCTTGAAGATGAACCCAATGAGCCTTAATCTCTCCCTTGGCTAATGGTGCTTTGAAATAGGTTGTTGTGTATGTTGAAGAAAATAAGGATGGATAATGGAATATAGTTTATCTAAGGACATCCTAGTGAATCCCATGTTTTCATAATACATTATTCTTTCCTTCAAGTGTAGTATGAAACCCTAAGTAATGGCTCCTTAAATAGAATGGTAGATAAGTAGATGCACAAATAAATTATTAACTCTATTTCTCTCTCAATGAAAATGTGAAAATGATGTGTTTATGTACCTAGCTCTAACCCTAAAATATTCTAAAGTTTTATCTCATAAATTCAATCCAATTGACCATATTCTTTAATAAATAAAGTAATTAGGTCCTAGACTATGTTGGCTGAGGCTGACACAATCTTTTGTAATGTACTTAAATTTTAAGAACAATGTTAGCACAGGTTGACTTTGTTTATTAAATGACAAAAAGAGGTTTTGGATTAGGTAGAGTATATTTGAAGTGGTGAATTACTTGGAGGAGTGTGTAAGGGAGGTGTCAAATCTTAGGGAAATGTATAATAGAGGTTTATGTTGGTTTCAAGTGGTGGTATCAAGAAAAAAAATCTTATGAAGCACCAATGGTCTATCCACCTCATACTCAATGAATTTTATAAGGCATGCACTTAGAGAGATTGAGACTTGATGTTGTATTGAAAGAGATAAAGTATCAGTAGTTGATAAAGTATAAAATATTGTGTGTATACATATGACCCACTTGAAGATCATCACACGTCACACAATTATAGTAAAAGATGGTGCACAATGTTGAACTAAGTAAGATGTAGTAAGAAGTGAATAAGATAAATGAAAGGATATAATTAGAAAATAAATACCTTTACTTACCTTAGTGTTGTAGAAGAGGAAAAAAGTGAGATAAATGTGAAGGTGTCTAATTCAAATAATATTAGGTGAACTTGTAAAATAAACAAAAAATTAAAAGTTTTGAAAAATATACATTTAATCTAATTCAAATAATATAAGATGAACTTGTAAAATCATCAAAAAATTAAAAGTTTTGAAAAATATACATTTAATATGTGGAAAGATTCTCTATGATGTCAGGATTCCATAACATCTTTTGGTTTAGGAAAATAGTTAGTAGAAATAAAGCTATGGGATAAAATGGAATATATTGGTAAATAATTAAGAGGTAAATAATTTTAAATAATAAATATAAATAGGGTGAATATTAATTCATTTGTTATTTTTACTATTATGAGAAAATATTGATCTCAGATACCTAGTTGAGCCCTAAAAGTGGCCATGGTGAGGAGACAACCACTTTGACGTGGAGGATGCCTAGTGGCCATAGCTAGTGTAACTCAGGTAATTGATGTATTAATTTCAAATTTATTGGTAATTTTAACTAAAATTAAGATAAATATATAAAAATACTATTAGGTAAAATGTAGATATCAAAAATGACCCTATGAAATTTTTAGGTAAATTAGGGGTTAAATGGGATATTGGGTAGGAAATAATTAGACCAATAAATGCCTAAGGCATTTATGGTAAATGGTTGAAAAGTCATCACAAACTAATAACATAGTTGGTACTACCAACTTAGTTAGAAAAGGTGAGAAAAATCAAGATAGTTGAATGCATAATAAGCTATTGAAGTATTTAATTTTTAGTATTTTGAGAATATTTAAGAATGTGTTTTATTATTATTACATCAAGATCTAATACATTCTATGTTATTTGATATTTTTCAAAGGTGATGAATATTATAGTGCCTAGTGGATGTATCATGGCTACTAGATTTATTAGATAGCTATCAAACATGGACTAAGCTTGGCTAGTTACCTTGGGATTTGGAGGAATTATGGAGATGAGGAGGATCCCACTTAGTGTTGACATAGTCATCATGTTCCTAGGAGTATGGAATGACTAACCAAAACTTTTTGATGGAAGGTAGAGGGGGATATGATAGATGTGGGAATCACCTTGGAGGATGTTCATTTCTTTCTTAGACTTTTCATTATTGAGACTCTAGTTATATTTAATGCACCAGAGATGGAGGATGAGAGTTAAGCCCTAAATTATTGGTAAATAGGATTAGAGAGGATTTACCCAAGGTTGTGTGTGAGTTTTTTTGATGTGTATATATCAACCTTTATGGATATCTAGAAATCCTTAATATGACTTGTGTTAATATATGTGCTATGTCACAAATCATATGAGAAGGTATCACTCTATGTGGTAGGCTTGTGTTAGTTTATCCTAGAGTAAGGTGCATTATATGATCTTGGATATATCATTTGGGTATAACTCATGCATGATATTATGGAATAATGACCCAAGGGAAAAAAATGATGGGCCCTATTGTTTTGTTGAGTGCATGGATATATGAGATATTCTCTATTTATTAGTCAGATGGGTTGCCCCATGTGGTTGATGATAGGATATCTTAGGTTGTATGATGGATGTAGGATGATGTAGTACATTAGTACATGTCACGATCCATTTTACAAATTTATAGACTATTACAAGAATCTATATAATGTGGTAACCTAACACTAATATTGCTACCATATGACTAAATTGGGTGACTATTATTATGAGTTTGGCACATGTTCAAATCATGGGCCACTATAATTGATGGGTGGATAAACATAAAATAGCTTGTGTACTTGGGAAACTATGCCTACCATATCCATTAGACCCTACAGTAGTGATTTATTATTGGGCATGACATGGTAGAGAGCTAAAAGGGAAGGGATGTGCAGGGGTGCTTATAGAGATAGTAATTATCATCCCTCAGTGGATGAAACCATGGATAAGGTAGGCATAATAATATGAGGTGGTGAGTCTTGGTGCTAAGGATGTTATGGTTTTAGATGTTGTAGGTGGGGATGTATGATCAAAGCCATAGCAGGGGAAAAAAAAACCACCTTGAGCTCATATGAGATGAAGGCATCATTGATGATAGGGGACACATGTGTGAGTAATCACACATGGTGATCTAAAAATGGGTGTGGGACACAAATAGTTGATAGAAAGACCACTAAGGAGGGGACCATGATGGTCTTGGGTGGTGACTCTTAGTTTTTTAATTTTATGAAAGTAGCCGACAGAGAAGGTGCTCACTAGTCAAGCTGACAGGGAGACCATGGTTGGTGAAACTGACATTAGTGAGAAATGTATTGATTTATTAAGTTTTTAAGAAATAAATCATGGTTTGAATTATTGTTTATGTATTTAGTGATAGATAGATGGTTTGATATATATGCATGAGATCTAATATATATTTGGTTTTTGTTTAATAGGTACTATAGTAGATGAGATCATATTGGGGATCTATGATTGTGGCTATATATCATGATATTTTGGATGGGGTGATATCACATTATGAGACATCCACCTTGGTAGACCCTATGGAACCATCTTCCCTAGATTATACTAGCTAGTTTATATTGGTGAGGGAGGCTATTCGATAGTTGTAGGCATGAGGAGATGGTTTAAATCTACCTATAAGATTAGGAGAGGGAGATGCCTGAGGCTAGAAAGCATTGGCATATGAGTGATCTTCTCATATGGAAACCACTATAGTGCTTGGATGTGTGCAAGCTCAAATCATCAGTCTATATGGATAGATCAACGGCCTAAGATCCTAGACTACCTCATTACAACATGCTATTTAGAGGGGTCATTTACAAGTGTCCATAGGTAGCGTAGTTTGGACATAAGATAGACATTCTAGAGCACAAACTTAGATATATGACTTTTGTATTTTGTATTTTTATTATATCAAACTCATGATATATATATATATATATATATATATATATATATATATATATATATCATGAGTTTGATATAATAAAAATACAAAATACAAAAGTCATATATCTAAGTTATATATATATATATATATATATATATATATATATATATATATATATATATATATATATATATATATATATATATATATATATATATATATATATATATATATATATATATATATATATGGAAATTTATTAGTCTATGATTTGTATTTATCTATGGATGGATGTATTTCATTTTTAGCACATGTATTTTATTTTCATTGTATATGATATGGGAACTATGTGATGTATGTTATATTTTCTAACATTATGTGTGTAGGCACCTAAAACTAGCCACCAGTGGCCTTTGATCAGATTTTAGATTGATTCCTACCAATAATTGGAAATTAAGCCTAGGAATCAATGAAATGTCCCAAATTTTCTTGCACATCATTCATCAAAGCTTAGAATCACTTTGAGGCATTCCTAATTAGGGTATCCTAAAGTATTAAATCATAACCTCTCATAGATTCATCTCTAATCATCTTGTGGCATCACAAAAGTCAATTTGGGCTATAGAACTACTAAGTGGGGAACTTATCAAATCTTGAAAGTGCAAAAAACTTAGTCAAAATTAATTAACAAGATAAACCAAATTAAATGCCTAGTTGAATTATCCATATGTAATTAATGAATTACTAAAAAAGGAAATTCAAAAATATGAAATATCCTAGCTTTTCATGATTACCTTTTGCAAGATGTCAAGACTTTGGAAAAAATCTCAAAAAATCTCTTTTTGGAGACCCATGTCTATTCATTAAAAATCATGAGTAATTAACACCTTTTAACTCTACTGGGGTTAGTCTTGACTCACATATGTTAGGTTTAAACCCATTTCATGTTTAAACTAAACCTTGACTCACCTTAGGTTGGGGTTAGATCCATTTTATATAAATATAATGACATTTACTTGAACTAATACTCTACTAACCTCCCTTCTTGGATTCCTATGACCATAGGATGTAACATAAAATATGAATAGTGAAAAATTAACAATGAATACTTTAGAGTATGTGAATTTACATGGAAATAATTAACTTTTTTTATATGTTTTCTAATTATGTAAAATAATATACATCTAGATGTTCATAGAGATAAAGGTATAGGGGAGGCTTGATAATCCCTAAAAACACTTATAAGACCTCTAAAACTACCTTACAAGGTTGAAAATGCAAAAATTCAAGAGTTTTATAGTAATGCAAAAGATGTGTAGGATCCTATAGTTTGTCATGTGGGTGTTGAACACGATTCAAAATGTGTTGATGTGATCACAGATATAGATGAGAAACACATTATGAATTTAGTAAGATATTGTGTATTGTATCCTCCTAAATCATCATTTGAAACCATGATTTAATCATTACTATTTTAGGGATGTGTTGCTAAAGAGATTCATTTTAAGTGCCTATTTTTAGTGAATGTCTTTCCTATTAAATTATCATAAGAATATCTTATTTATTTGTTTACACATCATGTGAAATAGGTTTATCAAATCTAGGAGATGTAGTGATACTTTGATGTTCATGAAGTTCAATGTCACCTTTCTCAATAATATCATAATATTTTAATTTTAAGGCATACCATCTATTTTTTGAATTTCCATGAGTTATATGATAAGAAAAATAATATATATATATATATATATATATATATATATATATATATATATATATATATATATATATATATCTATTTAAATTAGTGTTGATATTTTTACCACAAAAATATCATTACATATGATACCCTAAGGGAGACCCCCTTCATTTTTTAGAAAATACCCTAAACCCACCAAAAAAACCCATTTTTACCTTTGCATTACATAATCCATAAATTTGGATGCAATTTGAAAATTTACAAATTGCTTCATAAGTTTTAGATCCTGCAAAGCAATTAACCTTCCAAATGATAGAATCTATAACTCAGCATGCATTTTGCAAGTTTGCAAAATTGTAAAATTCATGTCAAGCACTAGATTTCACAAACCTTATAAATGGTGGAATCTAAAACTCAATGAGTATTTTTCAAGTTTCAAAAGTGCACATCGAGCTCTAGATATTATGAAGTCAAAATACCCCCTCATGGGATCTAAAATCTAAAGAGCACTTTACAAACTTGTAAATTGTTTAGTGATTTCTTCCTTTCACCAAGTACTAAAGCCATAAGATTCAAAACTCTGTAAACAATTTAAAAGTTGTAAAACTTACAAAATGCATCAATGGTTCTAACTTTTACCATTAAAGCCATTCAACTCAGTAGACATTAGACCTGCTCTAAGCACCCTGAGGTTTTGCCACCAACTACTATTAATGTAGGGATTTATATATAAACTAAGAAATTTGGGGACTTGTTTATCATTTATTTAATCTCTAAGTGTGTTTTTCAAGTTTTGATAATGACCCTCATGTCATCTAATCCTTGAGCCATGTACCAAGCAAGTACTTGTAAGATTGAGCCATGACTATAAAAATGACTTCCCCATCATTATCACCATTTCATGGTACTTTCATTGTGTTTTCCACCATTATTCCTAAAATTTGAATCTTTTTGAGTTACTTACATTCTCACAAAGTTATTTTCCAAATTAGTGTTTCATTTGAGTTGTCTATTTTAGGGTTTCATTTGAGTTGTCATTGAAATCATTGCAGGGTCAAAGTTTATTGTTCTTTCAAAATATCTAACTATAGTCTTAGGTTTTTTAGAGTCTTTATAGGGTTTTCTAGGGTTTGTTTAAAGAATTTCATCACTAAAACTTGGTTTTCCCTTCAAGGATTCACATTCAAATCTAAGGCATTTTCATCGAGCCAAGAGAATATTCTTAAGCATATCCCACTTTCAAACTAGTGAATATTCCCTGTAGATATCTCCAAGGTCCCCATAGACATTGGATTTACCTCGAGCACTTTACATCCCCATGAGATTTACCATTTATTAAAGAACCTTTGATCCCCACAAGATTACAAGTCTTCATAGAAAGTGCACTTGTCTTAAACATCTCCCATCCATGTAGGAATACTCATTGCTTAAAGTACCTCCTATTTCTACCAAAACTTTCACCTGCTCAAGACACCTACCATCTCTACTATAGATTACAACTACTCTAAACACATGCAAACTCTGTAAACTTTCATAGGTAGTTTTTCACAAGAAATAACTCCAATTTCCATGTCTCTAAGGGAAATGAAGTCCAAATCCAAAGGCCTTAGATTGACTCTTAGTTTAGAGTCTAATACAATATAAATAATAGATATTGATTTAAGTCACATTGACCTAGGATACTTTTAGACTAGAATAGGTATAGATTTTAATAATGATTAGGTCCATAGTATTTATGACTTCAAATTACCACAAGCTACAACCTTTTTATTATCTATCTAAAATCTTGATTTGGTGCTCATTATATCCCAACACTATGATCTTGATAGAAGAGAAGTCTTAAATGAATGAGGAGAAAGCATTTTGAATCTAGATGCTAACTACATTGATTTAATGTTTGCAATCCTAGAATTTGAGATTTATCTTGATATACCTCCATATACATCCACATAATTATTTAAAGAGAAAAGAGATGGGTGTTAGAATATGATCAATAAATTATGGCTTAAGTCCCCCGAGGATTATTTTACTAGACTACCAAAGACCATGTATAGGCCTAATTTCATTGACGAGGTGAGAGATATTATTATATTGTTTCATAGAATCACTAGTAGTCCTGATACCAAGAGCTTCTAAGAATGGATGCACCGATACATTTGGGTCATCCAAAAAAACATCTAATACATTCATTGGGCTCAATTAATAAGTGATTCCATCTATAAGTAATTATTGGAGGTTCAAACAACTAAAAAGTTTTATATGACTTCTTACCTTGTCTACATTTTTGGCCAAAGGAAGATCTTTCCAAAGCCTCAACATAGGTCCTAGAGAAATTAATAAATTATATAAATGCTATCTTGACCTCACATTTAAGGCTATTAGACAACATTTTAGGATGGTAAATGATGCTTTCATCTATTATATCATTACCATGTTTTACAAATAACTAGGGAGAATAAGGTTCTCATCAGCAACAATTGAAGAGATTAGAAAATGGGGCTCATACTTTATTTAGTTCCCCACCCACTCCTATTTTAGAGTATTGGGTTTTAGTGGCTACCAATATAACCTTCCTAAATATGTTAGTGATAAATGGGCACTAATGGAGTTGGTTAGACAACTTGTAGATAACCATAAGCTCCTTTCTAATAGGCACAAGGTAGAATTCATTTTCCAATTTATATTGATAGATACACATGTCCATCCTATTTTAACATAAATTTTTACCCTCATATAGGGTTATTAAATATCTCTCTAATTAATCTACACTATGGGAACAAACCTAGGCTTTGCATCACCTATGGTAGGGTTGGACCTCTGGAGAAGGCCAACTTCCTCTTGATGGATCACCTATACTAATGTTGACACTGAGGAAAGGGTTAGAAAGGGGGAAAGGGATCCTAATAAATTTAACTAGATGATGCATCAAATTTAAATTAGAACTCACATAATCATAAATTAAACATTGAGGAAACATAAGACAATACTAGCTCACATAATCTCACTAAACTAGCTAGTTAGATAAGTGTTTCATAAACTAGGTTTAAGAAATGAATGAAGGCATAGAGAATTTATAAGACTCACTAAGATCTTACATCAATGGTATAAATAACAATAATTCAAACCCAAAACTAACTTGAAGACACCTATAAATGAAAAATAAAGAAGGATAATGGGCATGGAATATTCTCCTTCACAATGCCATCATTCACAAGCTTTGCTACACATAATTCAAAGGGGAGAGATAGGTAAAGAAAGTATTTATTACTTAAATAGGTATTTCATACAAAATTTTATAGGATCTATCTTTATCAAATGAGAGTCTCCACTCTTTTATAATTGAGAGAGAATTTATTATCAAAAGTGAGAGAGAGAGAGCCTTTTTAAATGGAAAATAATAAGAGAAATAGGAGAAAGGAGAGAGGGGGATCACACCATGATAATTAAATGATATTAAACCATGTTTCAATGAATGATCCACCATATTTTGATCAAATAAATATCATTTCTCCATCTTGGGACTTTACGCCATCTTTCCATTTGACTTTCTAATGAAGATAAAATCTTCATACCTTGAATCTGAACAGAGCTATGCCATGTCTGCTTTGAGTGGTGGTAATTACCTAATTTGTAAAATATATATATTTTTTAAAGGATAAGACACTCTTACACATCTACCCCTACTCCAAACCTAAACATAGGTCTTTACTATAGATGGAAAACCAATCTAATTAATAGTTTTCCTATAGATAATATCCATGAAGAGCTTATAGACTATATAACATCATTATTGAACTATATTAGTTCTAAATAGACCTAATTTACCTCTAAACATTATGGGAATCAATAATCCACTACATATAAGGATATCCCTTCATGAAATGATGTTAAAATCATAATAAAAGTAAGTTTACATGTATTGGATCCTCCAACTAAGCTCTCAACTGAGCTTCAATGGCATTCTTTGAAACATTTTCCCTGGTTTGATCTTAGGTTGCATTTATTCTCTATTAAAGTCTCTTGGATTCAACTTTGAATTTCAGCCATTGATCTTGAATCTACATGGTCTAACATGCTCTATTGGATCTATAATATCCATTGAATTTTTGACCACTTTATTGTTATCAATCATCTTCTTCACAATTAAAAATGAACCATTGATTTACTTGGTAGCTATCATGGTCATGACACTTGGTAGATTTTCACTTGTCTTCAAGATTTTCTGACCTTTTGACTTCATGCTCACCATTGATCTTAAGTACATGATTAAATACACTCCATTAAATCTTTAGGGCCCACTGACATAATCAAGTTACCACTTACCATTGATCTTATGTGTATGATAAAATGCACTCCGTTATGTCTTCTAGACCTACTAACATCTTTAGGTTACCACTTGCCATTGGATCTTTGATCTAATCGAACAATGACCATTGATCTTAGAATATATTAATTTAAATGAATATTTTAGTAGGCCTAATTTTTACATTTTCATGCAAGTCTTACTTGTTAATGATTTTTAAATCCAAATGGTTAATTGTTGTAGCTTTAACTTTACATCCCCATACATGTTTAATTCTACTTATTCAACATTAAGGACTTAAATCTTGAGATAGAAAACTCATAAAGACATGAAATTTGTAGAGAATTTTCAAGGAATGAAAAACAATATGTCCATGCAACTCTTTTACTATGGTTGAATTTTTAAGTGCATCTATGAAATGTGTAACCAAACTAATCTTTTCATCTCTACGTGATGTGCTTGTGATGGTTAAGTTATTATAGACTTGTGCAAGAAAATGTTATCTCTTTATAAGGATCCAATTAACTTCTAAGACTTTGTGAAACCTAATTCATGCCCTTAATTTCTTGAAACAACATAAAAATTTATTGGTCTTCTTCATTTTGTAATCCTAGACCTGTTTCCAAGCTTACTTCTCAATTATTAACAAATTGCACTTTAGACTTGATTAAAGTGTTTCAAAATATTTTAAATCAATATGAGGTCTCCTTATCTTAATTTTGGTCCACTCATTCCATATATAACTCTAATCATCTATCCAAACCATTTCTAGGCAAAATATTCTTATGTGGGCCAAATTTGTCCAACATTTCTAGAGACACTTGGGGTTGCATGCCTGCTATGCAAGATACTAGTAGTCTTGAATTGATCCATTGGTCATGGAGTATTTTTATTTATTCCCAATTGAAAATATTGTGAGATTGATAGGAGGCTGACCCTTTTTGAAACCTATTTTTGAAGCAATGAAAGCAAAGAAACAAAGCTACAACTATGCCCAGGGTACTTATTGAATAGGAAACACACCATTGAAAGAAAATGTATATAAGGCACTTAGAGGAAAGCATATAAAACTACTATAATATGTTACAATATCATACAATAACTAAAAACTCTTATAATAACAAGGATTTAAATGAATGCCATTGATTGGGATGGGTAATACCTCTCCATCTAGTTGGGCAATCTAAAATGCATTATGTTGTTTGCATCCATGGATCAAATAAGGACCACTTTATAAGCTATCAAACATGGTATGGTTTTATAGCTTGACCTTATTGGAGTCCCATTTGAGTATTAGGTCCCCTTCTTTGAAGTCCTTTATTGTGTCTCTCTTGTCAAAATATTTTTTGACCTTAGATTAGTGTGACTCTAATGTATTCATTACAAGGTCCTTGGTTTCTTCAAGCTCCATGAGATCTATCATCCTCATATTCATATGCTCACTCTCCATCAATTCAAGCTAATGGGTTAACTCTAATGTAGGCATTTAAAGAGAAATGGGAAATTTAGCTTCCCATCCATATACAAGGACACATGGAAAATTTCCAATGGTAAATTTGGGAGTCACTCTATTAGCCCATAAGACTGTCCTTAGCTTTGTATGCCATACTCTTTAATTCTCTTCCATGGTCCTCTTGATAATACTTATTAAGTTATTATTTATGGATTCTACCAGTCCATTGCCTTGGGGATAGTAATTGGAGGATGTGATAAAGTGGGTGCCCAATTTAAATGCCCATTCACTTATCTTCATGCCCACAAATACTAAGGCTTTATCTAAAAATATAGTAGATGGGACACCAAACCTAGTCACTATGTTATCATAGAAGTCCAATACTACTATTTCATTAGAATATTTCATGTTAATTGCTTCTACCCACCCAGTAAAGTAGTAAGTTATAGTGAGCACCCATTAATGTCTTACACTTGAAGGTGGATTTATCATTCCTAATATTTATTTTCTTGCAAATATAACATAATTCTAACATTTATTGACCCATGCATAGGCATCCTTGAAAAGGTTGGTTTAGTAATAACCAACCCTTATTATTTTTTTTGCTATTATTCTTGGAGCAAAATTTCCTCCTACGAGTCCATCATAAAACTACTTCAAGAGCTTGGTCACTTGATTGACATCAATGCACCTAAGTAGTACTCCATTGAGATATTTTCTTAACAAAACCCCATTAACTAATGCATAAGGTATGTAATAGAGTCTAAAATACCTTATTTTTGGTTTGCCAAAACCTTGGGGATGTTTACTTATTAGAAGGAAATGTGTTATATCTTAGAGCCAAATATTGTGAGTTGGAGGTGCATCTATCTATGAGTTATATTGTGTCATGAAAACAACTTCTTTGTCTTCCTGAATATCATCAACCATATAATCACATAAACCTTTACCCCTTACTAGCTTGGTGACCTTGATCTCCACATCATACTCTATGACCTTGGTAATCCAACCTGCTCTTTTCTCATTCAATTATTTGTTAAGGAAGAAGTCCCTAACTCTAAGATGAGACACCATAAGATAAACCTTGTTATTTTAAAGTATTGTCTTGAAATTTTTGAGGCTTCTTAAAGCTGTAAAAACATGCTTTTCAATAAAAGTGTACTTCACCTCATATCCCTCCATCCCTTAACTAAAAAATGTAATTAGTTACTCCAATCCTCCACCATTCTTCTAAATCAACATAGATGATATATTATCAACATTTTCAAAGGCATATAATATAAATTCCTTTGAGGAAACAAGATCCATGAGTGAGGGTACTTGAGAAATGGCTTACTTGATGTCTTCAAATGCTATTTTACCTTCATTTGACCAAGTAAACACTTAGTTTTTCTTCAACATGATAGTGATAGGTTTGAACAAGTTCATAAAACTAGGTATAAACCTTATTACAAAGTTAACCTTCCCAAGGAAGCTCTAGATTCCTTTCTTTTGCTTGGGTAGAGATAGTGCAAAGATAACACTTATTCTATTAGGGTTAATGGATATTCCTTCCTTTAAAATAATCTAACCCAAAAGTTACCTTCATGAACAATAAACACACAATTTTTGGGATTTAAATATATCCCATACTCTGTACATCTTTGGAAGATAAACCATAGATGATTTAAGTGCTCATTAGCCTTCTTGGAGAAAACTATGATGTCATCCAAGTAAACTAGTACCATTTGATTTAGCAACCCTTGGAAAGCCATGTCCATTTATCTTTAAAAAATGGCCCCAACATTTGAAAATTTGAAAGGCATTTTTTGGCAAGCATATATGCCCCACTTTGTGTTGAAGGCAGTCTTATATGGATCTTCCTCTTTTACCAGCACTTGGTTGTACCTAAATACACATCTAAAAGGTAAAAATGTTCTTAACCATAAACTATCTAAAGGAGTTTCCCCATGGATGGTAGGGGGTATTAATCCTTTAAAGAGACCCTATTTATATCCTTGAAGTCAACACACAATCTAATCTCCCCACTCTTCTTCCTCATAGGTACCAAATTGGCTACCCATGAGGAGTGTTTAATGGGAAAGATGATCTTAGATTCAATTAATTTGGTTAATTATTTCCTCATAAGATCTTTAATTTTTGGGTTTATATGCCTCTACTTCTACCTAACAGGATTGGCATTAACTTCTAGTTCTATAGTGTGTTGACCCATCTTGGGATCAAATCCTCTTAGGTCACTATATTCCAAAGCAAAGATGCCTACATATTCTTTACAAAGTTTTATGAAAGCATGCCTTTCAGCTTTAGTGCCTACATTTCCAAGCTTGAAGATCTTATCTTTGAAGATAAGGATTATTTCATATTCTCTTCACTTGTTTACATCACTACCTTGTATTTTATCATATCATCTCCTTCATGAAAAAGACCTTCAAGGGTGACCATCCCTTTATGAAGCTTATTCGATCTCAATTGAACAACTTTATCCTCATATTGATGTTGAAACACTTCTTGGTTTATTGAGTAGAACTATGCTTCTTACTACAAGAAACAAGAAATCTACTTATCATTCTCAAAGACCTTCTAAAGAGTTTCATTATCTAGCACTGATGGTCTTACTATCACTTTGACATGTGGTTACACTTTGGTATTTTTCAACTCTTTTGGGATATCAAATTGAGCTCCCATGGCTGCCAATATATCAACATGTCCATTTTAGTTCCTTGGTACTGCTCGGATTTTAAAGGCCTCAAAATACTCAATTAGGTCCCACACTCTATGTTTCTAGGACTTTATCAAAGGGTTCTTAGTGATAGTCTAGCCTAAAACCTTGTGCACTATCACCTCACTATCCCCATAAAATTGTAACTAATTGATCCCTTTCTTACTATCCCATTGGAGACCATGGATGAGACCCTCATATTCCATTACATTGTAAGAGAAAATGAATTAGAACCTATAAGAAGATGAATACTTGTCATTAGAAGGGGATACTAACATTGCACCTACACCTGCTCCATGTTTGATCCTTAAACCACTAAAGAACAATTTCTAGAAGCTACTAAGATATTTTTGAGGTCAAATCAGGGATGGCATGGATTGATTCTCTTCATGTAAGAAATAGACACCCATGTACTTCTCTTAAAATGTTTCCAAGGGATCAATCGAATGATTTACATTCCATAATTCATCCAATAACATATCAGGTATCTCCTCAGGATGAGTGTTTAGTTTTTGACCAACTATAAATTCATCTTTATCAATGTTGGTGCAATTGATGTTTATGATATCTGGCTCATAAGGCTCTATGTGGAATTGTGTAATGGGCTTAGCCTTAATATATACCTTGGTTCCATATCTTGTTCTAAATGACATATATGACTAATATGTTTCAAGATAACCTCCAATATTTGTAGTGAATTCCATGGGTAAGCATAGGGAAAAATAAGGAGGTACATTTAGGATCAGCACATCTTGAACCAATGAGACACTAGGACAAGCATGAAGGGTCAGGTTGATGTCTCTAATGATACCAAATGGCTTGGTGTAGAAATCATCAAGCTATAAAACTCCTTTATACTGGGGCTTATATTTTAGACCAAGATGATTAGATATGGACTTTGGCATTATTGAGGTGTTATCCCCACTGTCTACTAATAAATTATGCATTAAAGAGTCACTAATGATTATTTAAATGTATAAGGGAGGAGGTTTGACCACCTTACCTTATTGCCTTTCATTTGGTCCTTTGGTTGCATTGGCACAAACCACATTCTCCTTGACTGGTGGTTTCTTAGAAACATTGATTCTTGACAGCCCTTCTTGGAGGATGTCTACCTAACCAATCATGATGAGAATGTCCCACATTAGAACATTCATATTGGAATTTTTAGTTTATTCCACAATGTTTATGGGTGAACCACCAACCTTTAGTTATGATTTTGGAGCCACAATTGTAGCTTGAGTTTGTGAGTTTTGGGGAATAAAGGCATTCCCATGATTTTGATTCCATGAAATCGATGGAACCTTTGAAAAATAACAAGTTCATTTGGATTTAATATTGAAGAAGTAATGGTAGGAATCTACTTTCTTTCTCCTTGGTTACCATCCATGTTCCTTATTTTGAACATTGTTTTTACTACCACTAGAATGTATGGATGGCTAGAACTAGCCTACTAATTAAGTACATAAAACTCTTCTTTCTCATAATTCACCATCATAGCACATAAATGGCTTGGTTCTTGATCAGGGCTTTGACCTTGTTGAGGCTATTCTTGTTTTGTCATCATGGGTACCTATATGTTTTGAGCCATAAGAGCTTGATTGTACCCATAATTAGCAGCTTGCTACCATTGATCATTGAAAGCTTGAGTGAAATTAGTGTTTGGGATAATGGATTGCCAAAAAGATTGATTTTATGGCATGGTACCATTATCTTTTTAAGAAAAATTATTTTATATGGGGACCAAAGTGTTGTAATTATAACATTTGGATTATAGTTTTTTTACATAACATAGTTAGGTTGCCCTTGTCCTTGGTTTTGACCTTGGCTTAGGCCTTGGAAATTTACTTGATATGTTGGTATTTTTGTTTTATAAGCTTGATGATAAGTTTGATATAAATCTTATTGAAATATTTATGCCTCTTAACATTAACCAGTTCATTTCCAAAATACTAGAAAATGCTCTTAAGCTCTTGAAAGTTATTTTATTCTTGGGAATCAATAGATTGACTAGTGGAAATCTTTCCTTACTTAGGTGAAGGTATAACAACAATTATAGGCACAAAATGAATGAAATTAAGTGGAATAATGGAAATAGGGGGTGGTATAATCTTAGGGAATAAAGGCATTGATGGTCTAGGTGTAGGCTTGCCAACCTACATCAGACAATTTTTTACTCTGATTGCCACCTCATATGCATTTAACAATGTGTTTCCTCCCCTGGATTGGATCATTACTAAAATGTCACTATTTAGGGGATTCAAATAGTAAATAAAGGTAAAGTTAGGGGTAGGAATAATAGAGACTAAGATTCTATCCCAAGATTTTTGGAACCTTGTATCGAAGTCTTGCATGACTTCATGAGGGGCTCTTTTAATTGTGGTCAACTACTTTACAAGTGACAAATGGTCACTTTTATATTCAAATATTTTACATAATGTATCTCCTAATTGGTCCCATGATGTAATATAACTAACAACAAGGATTTTATACCAATCCAAGGATTTACCTTTGAAATAGATGGCTAATAACCTAATTGTCACATCTTCCTCATTGATGTTATGAATGTTGTATAAGTTGGATATATCCATGAGGTGTTCAAAAGGGGTTTTATTTTTGTCTCTAGTAAAATAAGTGACAATTTTAAGAGTTTCTATTGGAATAGGATCATATTGAGAGAGGTCCAAAGGACTTTGACCATTAAAAGTTATAAAGGGAAAAGTTATAGGGGCTACCATGGAAATGAAAGGGCTTAATAAATATCTTCCTGTAGGGGTAGGCCTTATAATTGATTTAAGAACAAAGTTGCCTTTATATGGGTGTGTATTGGAAAATCTTAATCTCTTTACTGATTTTAAAAGCAATTTAATGATTTCAAAGGGAATACCTCTAGAAGTTGACCTTGTAGTCACCTTTGGTATTAGATGTAATTACTAATATACTAATAAAATGTTGGATTTTCTTTTAGAGTCATCAAATGTTGTTGCTTGGAAGTTATAACTATTACAAATTGATTAAGTGGAAGGGCAGCTCCAGAGGAAGAGGGAAGAGGGAACATGGCCGTGGATATGGCCATGCTGAAACCCTTTCCTTCACAGCCATGGACTTCGTTGTTTAGATCCCAATCCGCTATGGGATGCAGGTGCGCAGCGTGAAAGGAGAATAATTTTTTTGCATGGTTACTATAGGGTAAAGGAAGGGTAGGGGCCTACATCTACATGGACCCTTCAAACCCTTATTTGTGTATGAATGCATGGTATAGTAAAGATTAATCTTTAGTGTGCGGTTTTATATTTCTATCTCAGTTTTCCATTTTGTGGCTGCCGTTCTGATCATTATCCTTTTCTATGTGAATCAGTGATTTCTTTGTTTAAATTTTGAATGCCATGGTGGTGATTCCTCTAAGCAGAGGGGGTGATTTCATAGAGGTATGGATGGATGTTTTGGGTAGTGGAGGTGATGGATCTGGGGATTGTTTGCTGGCGGTGCTGTCTATTTTGGGCAGGGCATTTTTTTGGATCCTTGGTGCAGGTATGTGGAGTTGAAATGATGAGATCTTTCTTTTGCATGTTTTTCCTATGCCGTGTTGGCATTTAGGGTGGTTGGCATGCCATGCTAAGGTATATTTCGATGGTTGCCATTCGTGAGCAACTCCTTTGACATTGTGTTCTTGGGGTTACTGGTTTTTGAAAATTTAGGTCCCTATTTAACCTAGTTTTTAGGCTTTTTTGCTTGGTTTTCAAGCTATTTTGCCTGGTTTTGTTTAGGTTTCAGGTCCTTGTAAAACTTGGGTCATTTTTACTAATTCATTATGTTGGTTTTAGGTCCCTGTAAAACCTAGTTTTGTTATTGTTTTTCAGTGGTTTTGCCTTTCCTGGCGGCTTGTAATGTTTTATCTTTCTTGAGCTGTAAAGGGTTTCGGGGCCCCTTCAAAACTTGCTTTTACCTTAATCTAAAACTATTACAAATTGATCAAACCAACATCAAACTTTGACCAATCTTATTTAAACCTTATCCCATTAGGCATGATAAAAACTATTATATCATGAATTTTCACCCTTGGAGAGGGTTTTTTATGCTCTCTCTAATTAAGATAAACTATGGGAACAACCCTAGGCTATGTGTCACCTATGGTGGGGTTGGACCTCCAGAGAAGGCTGACTTCCTCTTGATGGATCACCTATACTAATGTTTGCATTAAGGAAAGGGTTATAAAGAGGGAAAGGGATCCTAAGAAAGTTAACCAAGTGATGCACCAAATTTAAATGATAAATCACATAAGCATAAAGTAAAAATTGAGGAAGCATAAGATAATTCTAGCTCACACAATCTCACAAAACTAGCTAGTTGTATAAGTGTTTCATAAACTAGGTTCAAGAAGCAAAGAATGAAGGCAAAGAGGAGTTATAAGACTCACTAAGAGCTTGTATAAATGGTATAAATAACACTAATTAAAACCTACAAATAACTTGAAGACACCTATAAATGAGCAATAAATAAGGACAATGGGCATATAAGATTCTCCTTCATAATGCTATCATGTACAAGCTTTACTACACATAATTCAAAGTGGAGAGATAGGTAAATAAAGTCTTTATTACTTAAATAGGTCTTTCATATAAATTTTGATAGGGTCTAACCTTATCAAATGAGAGTCTCTAATCTTGTATAATTGAGAGAGAATTTCTTATCAAAAGTGAGAGAGAGAGAGAGAGATCTTTTTTAAATAGAAAAGAATAAAAGATATAGGAGAAAGGGGAGAGAGAGGGGAAACATGCCATGATCATTAAATGAGATGCCACCATATTTCAATGAATGATCCACCATATTTTGATCAAATTAGCACCAATTATCCATCTTAGGACTCTATTCCATCTTTTCATTTGACTTTCTTGTGAAAACAAAATATTCATACTTTGAATCTAGACAGAGCCATGTCATGTCTGCTTTGAGCGGTGGTAAGTACCTACTTTGTCAAAGCTATAGATTTTTCAAAGGACAAGACACTCATACATGTTTTCCCCTACTCTAAACTTGAGCATATGTCTTTACTATATATTGAAAACTAATTTAATTATTAGTTTTCCTATAGATAATATCCATATAGACTACATAGCATCATTTTTGAACTATATTAGATCTAAACAAACCTATTCTACCTATGAACCTTGTGGGAATAAAGAATCCAATATATATGAGGATATATATTCATGAAATGATGTTAAAACCATAATAAAACTAAGTCTACATGTATTTTATCCTCTAATCGAGGTCTTGATTGAGCTTCAATGGCATCCTTTGAAACATTTTCCCTAGTTTGACCTTAGGTTGTATTTGTTCTATATTGAAGTTTCTTAGATTCAAATTTTAATTTTAGCCATTGATATTTAATATGAATAGTCTAACATGATCCATTAGATATATAACATCCATTAAATTTTTGACCACTTACTCGCTATCAATCATCTTGCTCACAATTGAACATATACCATTGATTTACCTAGTAACTGTCATGGTTATGACATTTGGTAGATTCTCACCTATCTTCAAGATTTTTTGACATTTTGACTTGATGTTCACCATTGATCTTGAATGAAAAATTAAATGTATTCTATTATATCTTCAATATCCACTAACATCATCAAGTTGCTTGTCACCACTAATCTTAGGTTCATGATCAAATGTACTTCATTATATCTTTAGGACCTACTGACATTGTTAGGTTACCACTCGCCATTAGATATTTGATCTAATAGAATGCCAACTATTGATCTTGGAACATTTGAATTTAAATGTCTATTTTATCACTTAATTTTTACATCTACATGCAATTCTTACTTATTAAGTAATTTTAAATCTAAATGATTAATTATTTTAGCTTTAACTTGATGTCCTTATACATGTTTCATTTTGCTTGCTCAACTTTGAAGACTTATATCTTGAGATAGACAACTCATCAAGACATGAAATTTGTAGAGAATGTTCAAGGCATGAAAAAAAAATGTCCATGTAACTCTTTCAACATGGCTAAATTTTTAAATGCATCTATCAAATGTGTAATCATACTGATCTATTCATCATTACATGATGTACTTGTGACAGTTTAGTTCTTCTAGACTTATGCATGAAATTATTTTCTCTTTAAAAGGATACAATGAAATTATAAGAATTTTAAAAACCTAATTCATTCCATTAAATGCTTGAAACACCATGAAAACCTACTAGTCTTCTTCACATTGTAATCCTAGACTTGTTTCCAAGCCTAATTCTCAATTATTAATGAATTGTACTTTAAGCTTGCTTAAAGTGTTTCAAAATATTTTAAATAAATATGAGGTCTTCTTATATTAATTTTAGTCCTCTCAGTACATCTAATTTTTTTTCATCTATCCAAACCATTTTTAGGCAAAATATTCTTATGTGGGCCAAATTAGGCCAACACCTCCCTCGTCAAGTCCAAATGTACTGGAATTGAAATGTGCCAAATGAATTTAAATACCTTAGAGTCTAGGACATTTTTTGATGTCTATGGAAATATTTACAACATACTAGCACTTGAAACATATTATCATACCCCATATTATGAAAATTATTGGGAGGACTGTGAGGATGAGGAGAGGGTTAGAATGACCCTAAAACAAATTAAGGATTATGATTTGGCACTAGTATTGGATGACTTGGTGGATGATGAGTACAATGTGGACCTAATTTATTATAAATAAATACTCACATAACCCTTACCACCAATAAGGTGGTCATCTCTTGAATCCTTTTATCTATTTGATAGAATAATGGGTGTGATTAATATAATAATTGATTGGCTGATGAACAAGGGGGTATAGGTAATAAGTGAAATAATAGGAGTTAGAGAGAAGATTTTAAATCTTAAAGAAGGGATTTTTATTTTAGACTAGGATCTAAATGGAACAGTAGCATAATCATCAAAGGAACTAGATAAGAAGAAGAAGAAGACTAAGGTTAGGAAGGGGGAATCAAGCAAGGATGAGGTAGCTATAGAATAACCAATTAGCCTTTCATATAAAGACACAATAGTGGTAGAAGCTTCCATAAATTTAATCCTCATATCTATAATAGTGACAACCCCCATTTTCATTATTTTCCTTCCTCTTATCAATATTATTTTAGAGGTTTCAACACCTCCACCTATTATCTCTACTCCTTTAACAACTTAGGTTTCCATTTCACCTCAAATTTACACTCCATCTCTTGTATCCATTCCCACTACATATGCATTTTCCACTTCACCTACCATTCCAACCACATTGCCTACCACTATAAGCCAAGTGAAACCATTAAATTTTATTCAAGTGGACACTCAAGGTTCCTTGTCAGTGGATTATCAAGATTCCACTCCACTTTCCCTTCCTCCAATTTCACATTCCACTCCTTTTTTCCATTACATTTATAATTCCTTCCATTTCATCACCATTAATTTCCAATACCACTTAGTATTACAAAGCCACAGAGTCATCTTGACTTCAGTCCTAGAGGCCACCCCATCTCTTAGGGTAAGTAATATTTAAATTTCATCCTTTCTCACTTTCTTAGCATCACCAACCCTAAGTGGTCCCACACATTTCATTTATTCACTCAATGATTTAGCTTCCACCCTTCTACCTATTCCCAAATTCACAATCCCTCTATCTATTTCATCTTCCACTTCCCCAATAGACATAACTATTCCATCTACCTCCACCTCTTTCAATTCCACTATTTCCACATTACCTTCATTTGAGATTGGAGAGACTCAAGTCTTTGATGTAAATATAGATTTGAAATCTATTAATGGGATTGAAATTTCACAGGTAGCTCCTGATCAATCAATGATAACATCTACACATGAGTTTATAATGGTCAAAATATCTACTAGTGAAATAACAATAACTATTGATTATTTGGTGATGGTGTCTAAATAACTAGATGCTACCCCCAACTAGCTAGAACAATCAATGGGGAAAATGAGAAAATAAATGATTAACCCCAACACATTGGACTTTGGTCTATTAGAGGTCAATAAGAAGTCCAAACCTAATCCCAAGACCTTTTTTAGGATATTCAATGATGACAAAGGGGAGAGGTATGTTGAAATTATAGCAACCCCACTAAAAAAATAAAAATAATTTCTTGTTGTAATAAATTATTAGATTAACAAGATCCACCTTAGATGTCTAACAAGAGAGGGGTTAAAACATGATGTGTGATCTAGCATCAACTCTCTCTTTGAAAGGATTGATCATAATAAGGCCACTAAGGATGAATTAAAGAGAAAAGTGGATTATCTTACAAAAAAAATAAATTATTTCATAAATCCCAGTGAATCATTGGAATAACCACAATTAGTGTAGCTAGTCAATTTGATTTTGGATCAAGCTTTCATTGATTCAGTTTTAGAGATAGATCATATGGGGAGGGCTATGAAAGAGTGGTCAAAGTAAATAATTTATAAGGGTATTAAGGTTATTTCCATAATAATGGACCAATATGAAATAATTAGAGAGAGGAATAATATACTAAAAGAACAAGTTAATAAATATGAAGGAGAGATTCAAATTTTGAATTTATATTGTCCAAAATTGCCAACTGTAGGTTCAATTGATACATATATTATTGTTTTCAAGAAAATACTAAAGAATTATGTTGAGCATGAGGAATTAAATATAACATCTCAATATTGACTAAGGATACTTATAAAATTTTCTCACCAAGCTAAGGTGGCACATGATAAAGCTATTGACATGTTGTATGACATTAAAAGGATGATGAATATGATGTCATGTCAACTAATAGATGATAAAAAGAATCTATTATAGGTAGAGGAGGTCCAAAATAATTCAAAGAGGTAGTTGAGAAATAATCTACAAAGTATATAGTCTTCACCCTGAGTTCTATCCATAGGTCTATCATATATGAACATGCATTGGATAAAAATATAGGGAATCATGACTTTCAAAAAAGAATTGTTTGATATTAATGAAAATTACATAGCCTCTCACCTTTACTCTTATGAACTAGATGAATAATGAATACAATAAATTTTCAAGGCCTTTGATGAATATGTTAAAAAATTGCAGGTCAATAAAGACAAGAAGGTTGAAGAAATTTTGGATATTGATTAATCTTTTTTTTCAAATATTTTCATATATTGTGTTTCATATTTGAAAAACATTGTAAGTTGTAATTGTGAAGGAATAAATATCTTTATAACTTTTTTTAGAAAGAGAAACATATATTTTACACTATATTTTTGATAATGTGAAATTTATAAAAAACACAATTGCAAATTACATTTTCTATTTTGCCAAGTTATAAATTTCCAAAAAGTGTAAAAGCATGTATTACGAATTTCAAGTTTCATTTTGACAAATTGATTGACTTAAAAAGTTGTAAAAGTCTCACTTGTGTTTTGCAAATTAGGATTTTGAAAAATTAACTTCGAAGTTATCATTTTAAAAGTCAAGTTCTATCTTGGGTGTCACCCATTTTGCATGAGGATCTATTTTTAGCTGCATGAAGAAGAAGGGAAATTGCATGGAAATCTTCCAATTCCATCCATGCCATTTCAAGCAAAGGATTATGCTAATTCTTGTATGCAATTTTCCAAATAGTTCTGTAAGTGAAATATTATATAAATAAAAGACCTCACTTCTTTTTGCATGGAGTTTTAGATCTACATGGTTTTTCTTATTAGGTGTTCTAGTTTTGATAATTGCATCTCATATATGAGATAATTTTGTATAAAGATGGGCAGACCCCATGTCCCAATCTACATTGTTTTTATTAAAGGATATAATTTATACATTTTGAATGTATTATCTATAAGATGTAACCTTGAGAACAAAAATAAATTAAATATTTTTTTATCTTGTCTAAGAGATTCTTGTGTATGTAGATTTATTTGAGTATTTGTGGATATTACAGTTCTTATTTTTAGTCATAAGAAATTCATTTGTGGTATTTTACCCTTCTAAAATATTATTCAAATAAAATAAGTAAATCTTGTCCCTTATACGAAAATATCAAATATTACCTTTGATTTCTTATTTGTATGAGTCTTTGCTTAAAAAAATTTCAAATGATTTCATATTTAATTATATTTATCAAGTAAGAATTAATAACCACTAAGATATTTGGTGTAATCACCATTTTAGTTTCACAAAGTTCCATTCTTTACCCTTTTCCCAATCAAAAATTAGTTTAGGAAAAAAAACACTAAAAAGAGCAAAATTTCTATAAAATTGGTATTTTGTCAGTTGCATCATATTTAATGAAAGTAAACTGGCCTTCTCTAGAAGTTAACCTCAAATTTTCCAATGTCCCATGTCTTGGAGGTTTTCCCATTATATCATTAGGTATTTCACAATGAGCCATTCTACATCAAAGAATGAGTGCAAAACCTATGTGATAATAGTTTTTGGCATGCGTAGTGGGACCCAAAAATTATAAATAAATTGGTTCTATTATTGACCAAAGTTACACAAGATTTAGATGTGTTTCAAAGTCACCTGGTGACTCCACTGGTTTATGGCTTTAGGATTTCAATTGTTATGTATGCTAAGCTGAAAAATGAGATCAAGTACAAAAGGTAAGAAATAAATTTTTTTAGAATTGTCATTTCCACTTAAAAATAGATCAAAATTAGTTGTACCTCATTATAGAATATATCCAACAATTTTATTTGCATCCACTGCAAGTAATCCTACTCCTATTAGTTTTATTCCTCCTATAATGGACATAAATTTTAAAGCCTTCAATGGGGTTAGCCCTCTCTATTTAGCCCAATATGATGATATACCAACATCAGCCTTAAAAAACCTACCATATTTTATTGGCAAAACTTCCACTACTCCTATGGAACACATACAAGATATTTCCAACCTATGTATAGTTTACAATGTGGTATACGATAATGTTGTAATTAGACTCTTAGTCTCCTCTTTTAAGGGTAAAGCCTTATAGTGGTATAGAGGTCTTACTCCCAACACTATTTGACTTTGGGATGATTTAGGCATCATACTATGTGCTCAATTTGAATATAAGAGTGACCACCTTTCCTTGGTTGAATAGTTTACCACCATTCAATGGGCTCCTGAGAGCTCACGACTGATTTCAATTTATGTTTCTAGAATACATAGAATAGGATCATGGCACTTGTCAAGCCAACTGTATATAATGCTTTCTTATATTAATTGATATCCCTAAATAGTGATATAGATGTTATGATTTAGTCTATGGGTGGCATTACACTCCCTGACACTTATGAAATTATGATAAGGGTAGAGAATTATTTAATACAAGCCAAAAAAATTGCCCTAAGACCATCAATGCCTATATTTCTAGAAATACCTCCTACACCACTTGTAATTGCTCTAATTCCCACTACAAGTAAGGCATCAACTTTGACCCATGCCCCTATGAATGAATTATATGAGGTAAAATCACTACTTAAGAGTTTTGGAAATGAGTTAGTAGTAATGAAGAGGCAACAATCTCATAATTATAAGCCTTACTAGTAGGCTAACCCAACATACTGGCCCAATAAGTATCCATATCAGGGAGAAAGGAAAAAGTACCAAGGAAATCAATAGTTTCAAGGTCAAAATACATAATCAAAACCCCCAAATATCCATTTCTTACCTATACCAAATACTTCTAAAGCCATTGTACCTACTCAAAATAATTTGGTTCAAGACTATGAGTGGTGTTATCCTTGCTCCCATCCACATAATAAAAATAATTATTCCAAAAACATCATTCATAAAGCTTTGATGGTGAAAGGAATGACAAGTACATAGGCATATCAATAATAATCCACTTTCCAATAAGCAGACGCATAAGAACCTACTCAAGGAGAGGCTATTCTTATGAACTAGAAAGAGGACTTTTACGGGGTAAATTAGGAGGATGAATTTTTCAATGGTGGAGGTCTAGTGGTAGTCAATATACATTCAAATAAAATAGAAATTGAGATTAATTATCCCCCTAAGATGGAATAAGATTTAACTTCCAAAGTTGTACCAAAACCTTCAAAGAACAACACAATAAAAATAACCACTATCTATACCCACCCTTTGTACCCATTATCCAACCCAAAGTGAAAATACCCACTCCAAATATTGTGAAATAATATATGGTTCTATTAAATACATAGGCAAAGGTTCGTAGTATCCCTTTTGACATCATTGAGAAAATTAAGAAGACTAATTTGAATGTCACTATGTGGGATGCACTATCTATACTGACATAAATAGATTTTCTATAAGAGGCTTTGAAGAATTTATAAATAGTAGATAAGGCTCCATCTAAGGGGCCTAATACTATAATTATTCTATGTCAACCACAAACTAAATCTAAGGTGGGTAAAAGTGGTAAGCCTCCTCCTTTCTATCTTTCATTAATAGTAGGTAAACATCTAATTCATAATTGCAAGGTAGACTTAGGGGCTAGTAGTTCTATTATGCCCAAAAAGATAGTTGATGCTCTTGGCATAAAATATAAACCTATGAATAAGGGAGTGGTTTAGTTAGATAGAATTTATATTCAAATAGTAGGAATAATAAAGGATTTAAATCTCACTATCCATGCCTATCTGAGTTTATCAAATTTTTAAGATATCTCAGTCATCAATCTTCTCCCTTATTTTTCCATTTGCCTTTCGTGAGATTTTACCATGAAAATGGGAGGATATTTATCTATGGATTGGTCTCAGATTTTTCTTAGGATGAGGTATGGTATAAGATTAAACATAATATATGATAAAATAGCTAAGGATCATATTAAACCATAAACTCCTCCCCTAATAGATATGCATTATATGTTATAGGATTAAGAAGAGAAAATAGATCATGAAGATGTAACCACCATAGAATATATTATAGATATTATCTTAAATTAATGGGGATTAGATTTACAATTTGATCCTTATGATCATGTATAAGAAACTAGGCTAGGTATATATTACATACATGAGAATGATGTAATCATTCCTAATATTCTAAAACTAGCTAAAGATCTACAAGGTATATGGAAACTATTATTTAATGGTTCAAGAATTAGAAATGGATTAGGTGTAGGTGTTGTCTTGGTATCTCCCCAAAATGAGAGTTATTTCTATTGTTTCAGACTTTAATTTAGCTGTACTAATAATTTAGCTGAGTATGAGGCTTTGATTCAAGGACTCTAGTTGGCCAAAGAGAGAGGGATAGAATCTTTGTAGATATTTGGTGATAGTGAGCTGATTATTCACCGATTAAGATCTTATAAGCATATGGTTTGAGACCTTTTTGAATATTTCACTACTTTCAATATTTAGGTAGTACCAAGATCATGGAATACAAATGTTGATCATATGGCCTCAGTGGGATCCCAATATAACTTACCCAAGGAAATAAACAAATAAAACAACAAGCACATAAAATTTGTAGTAAGACCTTATGTTCCTGATAATGCCACTAATTGTCACTTCTTTTATAATGATCAACAAATTGTAAACTTCTTGAGAGAAGAAGTTGAATTTTTAGATAAGAACCTTCCTAAACTTCAAGATTAGTATGGGGATTAGATCATCTAGCTAAAGATAAAAGAGTTACTTATGGGTCTTGTTACATTGGATAACATCTTCAATTTGGATGACCAACTGAAAGATGAGAAAAATAAAATTTTGATTAATAAAGAAGACTACAAGCTGGTATTCATTTTAGAAGTTAAAAATATGAAGCTAGGAAAGGTATGTAATGGCTCTAAAAAGTAAAATTTTATTGAATTGTGCCAAGAATTTGATGATAACTTCACTTAGAGTTATCATGATTTAAGAGGGTTCGACCTTGGTTTAACCCAGCATACAATATATTTAGATCCAAACACTAAACCTGTTAGATAAAAGTAGAGGTCTATTAATCCAAAAATAGAACCCCTAATGAAAACTGAGCTCTCTAAAGTGATAGAAGCTAATATAGTTTTTCTAATCAAGCATTCATCTTGGGTTGCTAATCTAGTCCTTATCAGAAAAAAATATGGTGAAATTAAGCTATGTGTGGATTTAAGAGACCTAAACAAAGCATATCTAAAGGACCATTATCCTCTCCTACCCATGGAGCAAATTTTATAGACTATAGTAGGATTTAAAAGGTTTTCCATTCTAGATGGTTATTTTGACTATAACCAAATCCTAGTATGAGAATCAAACTAGTATAAAACTATCTTCACCATAAAATGGGCAATGTATGCATACAAAAATATGCCTTTTGGTTTGACTAATGTTAGGGAAATGTTTCAGAGAGCCATGGATATGGAATTTAGAGGTCTGATAAATGAAATGATCTTGGTATATCTGGATGATATCACAGTCTACTCAAAGCATGCTGAAGCACACCTGTACCACCTTAGAATTTTTTTGAAAGGTGTAGAGAATTTAGGGGTTCCCTCAATCCTAAAAAGTGTGTTTTCATAGTTCATGACTAGAAATTATTAGGACACTTAGTGTCAAAGGAGGGTCTTGTAATAAACCCAAAAAGAGTTAGTGTTGTATCTACATTATCACTACCATTCCATAAAAAAGGAACTCAGAGTTTCCTTGGAAAGATTAATTTTCTGAGAATATTTGTCCCAAATTTTACCTCTCTAGTAAAACTCCTTACTATAATGCTTAATAAGGGTACCATTTTTAGCTAGACACAAGATGGAAAAGACATATTTTAGGCCATAAAACAAGCTTTTTCTTAGGCTCCCACTTTGGTCAACCCAAACTATGAGAAAGACTTCATTCTTTATGCATTTAGAGGGAAAGGAAGCATCTCAACCATTTTGAATTAACATAATCAAGAACAATTAGAACAACTAATATCTTTCTTCAACCAATATTTGAAAGGATATGAGGAAAATTAGAGTTTTGTGGAGAAATAGGTATATGCCATAATTAAGGCCCTCAAGAAATTTAGGCATATTCTCTCCAATAATGAGATTCACCTGATGGTAAGTCATCCACATGTTAAATAGTTTCTACTTAGCTGGGAGATAAATGAAAATCAAGTAGGATGGATCACCAAGGTCATGGAGTAGATGTATACATCAAAGTTACCAAGTTGGTAAGAGGAAAAGGTTTGTGTGAACATATAACTTCCACTATTAGAACTACTAAATCAACACCTAAAGCATTATATGCTAAAAATTCACCTCAACCATTTAACCCACCTATTTTCAATAGATGGATCCAAGAGATGATCAAATTCCTACAAATATGCAAGTAACCATACGACTCTAGTCTATTCCTTATGTCCTTATTTATGGAAACCTATCTAGAAAAGATATAAATGGAGTTATGAATTTCATGATGGCCAATCAGGAGGAAATTTCTATGCAAGGACCACATACATCAAGATATGAGAGGAGGATATTATTGGAATAAATTATTCAAATATGCCCATAAATGGGTATGGAACTATGAAAAGTTTTCTTACTTCACTGGTAAGTAAAAGTTAACAAACTTTCTCTTTAGGCCCATTCAAGTAGATCAACCATTTTCTCAATGGGGACTAAATTTCATAGGCATGATCAATCCACCATCGAGTACAAGATATAAATGGGTCCTCACAACAACATATTATTTCACATGATAGACCAAAGTAGTTGCACTAAAAGATGTTATAGAGGCATTTATTCTATATTTCATGGACAATATAGTGTCAAAATTCAACATACCTCACATCATTATCTCTAATAATGCTAAAACATTCATGGGTACTCAGGTGAGCAATAGGATGTCAAGGATAATGTGTATCTGAGTACGTATTCTAATTATTACCCTCAAGGTAATAGCTTGGCTAAGTCAACCAACAAGAACCATTTCATAATTATCAAAAGAACTATGGAAGATAACCAAATAATTTAGCACAGAAAACTAAAATTAGTATCGTGGGATGATAGTATCACTCCTAAATGATCCATTGGTAATTCCCCTTTAATGTTGGTATACAAAAGGGAATCTTGGGTCCCACTATCAATTGATCTACCATCTCTAGATCTCAATCACCAATTGGATTTCATCAATAATGATACAATGATAGTAAGATTAGTTGAACTCATGAAACTCAAAGAAATCAGGAACTAATCAATGAAGGTCTTAGAAGTTAATCAAGCTTAAATGAAGAAGAATTTTAGCAAAAGGGCATCTAAAAGGATCTTCAATAAAGGAGACATGGTTCTCAAATGGGATGTGGACAAGGATAAACTAGGAAAGCACACCAAATTTTATGCTATATGGAGTAGTCCATTTATTATTACCCAGTACAAATGAGACAATGCATTATATCTCTCCAATCTTGATGGATTAGAACTACTTATCCTAGTCAATGGGATATACCTCAAAGCTTGATTTTGAGGTAGGAACTCATTCCAAAAAATTTAAAATTTGTAGATAATAGGTTTAGTTATGTCTATCAATAAGTGCTTATACACAGGTCAACTCATTAGGATTTTTTGTTTCCTTAGGTTGTGTTATTTTTTTCCCTATTTTGTTTGTCTTATTTTCCTATTTTTTGTGTCTAGGAAAATCCTAGTTTGTTCTTCCTTAGGTTAAAGTTTGTCAAAGCCAAAGATTGACTCCATGCCTAATGTCTAGAAGGCTACTAGATTAAAATTAATTAATAGGCAATCATCTCATAGAGGTCACCAAATTTTTTGATATTTTTACCACAAAAATATCATTACATTTGATACCCTAAGGGAGACCCCAATTAGTTTTTAGAAAATCCCTTGAAACCACCAAAAAAACCCATTTCCCATTTTCATTATGGAACTCTGGATGCAATTTGTAAATTTTCAAATTGTTTCATGGGTCTTGGATCCCACAAAGCAATTAACCTTCTAAACATTAGAATCCAGAACTTGGCACACATTTTGCAAGTTTGCAAACTTGAAAAATGCATGTTGAGCTCTAGATCCTGTAAACCTTCTAAATGGTGAAATCTAGAACTCAATGTGTATTTTTTAGGTTTGCAAGTTTCTAAAGTACATGTCAAGTTTTGTATCCTATGAAGTCAAAATACTCCTCTCTCATAAGATCTGGACCCTGAAGAGAACTTTACAAACCTAAAAATTGCTTGATGATTTCCACCTTCTACCAAGTACCCAAACCATGGGATCTAGAACTCTGTGAGGAATTTATAAGTTGTAAGACTTGAAACTCAGTGGATATTAGACCTACTTTAAGCACCTCAAGGTTCCATCACCAACCATCATTAATGCATGGATTTTTATATAAACTAAGAAATTTGGGGAATTGTTTATCATTTATTTAATCATTAAGTGTGTTTCTCAAGCTTTAAAAATGACTCTCACATAATGTAACCTTTGATCCATGTGCCAAGTAAGTACCTACAAGATCAATCCATGACTGCAAAAATGACTTCCACATCATTATTACCTTTTACATGGTACTTGTGTTTTTCACCATTGTTCCTATAATTTGAAGCTTTTAGAGTTATTTACATTATCCCAAAGCTATTTTCCAAATTAGGGTTTCATTTGAGTTGTCTAGTTTAGGGTTTCATTTGATTTGTCATTGAAATCATTATAGGGTCAAAGATTTTTGTTCTTTCAAAATATCTTAGTGTAGTCTTAGGTTTTCTAGAGTCTTTCTAGGATTTTTAGGGTTTGTTATAAGAATTTCATCACTAAAACATGGTTTTACTCTTAAGGATTCACATTTGAATCCAAGTCATTTTATTCAAGTCAAGAGAATATTACTAAGCATATCCCACTTTTAAACTAGTAAATATTCCCTACATATACCTCTAAGGTCCCCATGGACATTGGACTTGCATCAAGCACCTTAAATCCCTACATGTTTTACCATTTTCTAAAGTAGCTTCAATCCTTACAAGATTCTAAGTCTTTGTGGAAATTATACCTATTTCAAACATCTCTCATCCCCATGGGAATACACATTGCTCAAAGCACCTCCTAGTTATGTTGTAACTTTCACCTGCTCATGACACGTCCCATATCCATAAGAGATTATAACTGCTTTAAACACCTACAAACTCTATCATCTTTCATAGTTGGTTTCTCATAAGTAATAAGTCTAGTTTTCATGTCTCAAAAGGAAATGAAGTTTAAATACAAAAGCCCTAGAGTGACTTTTAGTTTATATACTACTATAATAGAGATAGTAGATACTAATTTATGTCACATTGACCTATGAGACTTTTGGACTCTAATAGGTGAAGAGTTTAAGAATGATTAGCTCTAGAGTATTCATGACTTTGGTTTACCATAAGCTAGAACCTTTCCATTATCTATCTAATGTCCTGAGTTAGTGCTCATAATATCCCAACACTATGATCTTGATAAAAGAGAAGTCTTAAATTAACAAGGAGAAAGGATTTTGAATCTAGATCCTGACTACATTGATTTAGTGATTGCATTCCCAAAATTTGAGAGTTATCTTGATATAACTCCATAGAAATCCACATAATTCTTTGAAGATAAAATAGTGATAGTAATAAGTCAAAATAGGTTGAATATTGTGCCCACTAAGTGTGGGTCTACATGCATTTTATTAATTACCAAAAATAAGTACATAGAAAGGGTGCCTTTACTCCATTAACCCTTTTACATGAAATAAAAATTTATTTATAGGTTTTCACACACATCGGTAAAAACCAACTAACCTATTAACTAACTCTTATGGGAATTCTACCCAAAAGATGGTTCATATTATTAATTAACACAAACATGAAAACTACCCAAAAGTTAATCTAATTTATTTATGGGGGTGTCTTTATAAAATATGCATGCCCCATTACAATTATTAAATTAATCTAACACAAAAAAATCCTAAGCTAAGTTAAGACTTTGGATAAGTACTAAAAAACCCCCCTATGATTCAAAGTTAGGTATTTGGACACATACCAAGAATTTTTCTAAATTTTTCAAATTTGATCTTATAAAGGGGTTTTGTGAAAATATCAGCTGTCTGATCAGTAGTAGGGAAATATATCAGATCAAGAGCTTTTTTCACCACCAAAATTCATAGATAATGATATTTGACATCCATATGTTTTATTTTGGTCTGAAATACTAGATTCTTGGACATCTTGATTTCACTTTGATTATCAATGTATAACTATGTAGGAGCAATCTAAGAAACTTGAATATCTTTAAGAATACATCGTAAGTAAACAATTTACCTAGAAGCATCCCATGCTGCAATATACTGTGATTTTATTGATGAATTTACCACTGTATCCTACTTCTTACAACACCAAGTAATGGCAACTGAATCCATATACATAGTGTATCCTGTTGTGGACATTCTATCATCCACACATCCACCAAAATTTTCATCACAATACCCAACAAGTTTGAAGTTCTTATTGCGATGGTAATCAAGGTCATATATGTCTCAATTCCCTAAAGATAATGAAGTACTCTTTTTGCTGCATGCCAATGAATTTATCTAGACTCATGCATAAACCTAGACAAAATTCCAAATGAAAATGATATATCAGGCTTGGTAGTCATAAAATATATCAAACCTCCCACCAATTGTCTATATTTGGTGCCATCAAAAGAGGCACTGCCATCATCCTTATAAAATTTTAAGTTACTTTCCATTTGAGTGAGGGCAGGTTTATAATCACTCATGCCAAACCTATCTAATAACTTAGAAATATACTTAGTTTGTGAAATGAAAATACTATGCTCCTTATTACATCCATGCCTAGATAATAGTGAAGAAGTCCAAGATCTATCATCTCAAACCCATATTTTAATTCTTTCTTCATAGACTTGTTATGATTTTCATCATTTCCTATGATAAACAAGTCATCAACATAGAGAACAAGAATCACTAATTTCTTACCCTGCACTTAAAAATAGAGAGTATCCTTAGATTCACTACATTGAAAAATAATTGATTTCAAGTATGAATCCATTTTCTCATACCAAACCCTAGGTGCCTGTTTGAGCCCATACAAAGCTTTTATCAATTTACACACTTTGTGTTCTACACCCACCTATTCAAAACCTTGAGGTTGTTTCATATATACTTCTTCTTATAAATCACCATTCAGAAAAACACTTTTAACATCCAACTAATGTACTTTCCAACCATTTTGTGGTGATAAGGTAAGTACCATATGAATAGTGTGCCATTTGGAAGTTGGTGCAAATGTTTCCTCATAGTCAATACCTTCTTGTTGTGCATATCCTTTTGCAACAAGTCTTACCTTATGTTTATCAATGGAGCCATTTGATTTATAATTTGTCTTATACACGTATTTTTATCCTATGGGTTGAATATGTAGAGGATTAACCAAAACCTGAGTATTATTGTTAAGTATTACATCATAGTCACTTTGCATTGCCTATTGAAAAATATGTTCAGTAGAGGCCTCCTCAAAAGTAGATGGCTTAGTTGAATAATTAGTAACAACCATTACATAATTCACCTATTTATGAGAACTCCTAGGACCTATTGATCCAACTTCATCTAATGTCAAGTTAGAAAAAGTAATTTGAGCCCATTTTGGATACTTATTCAAATTATTCAAATCAAGAACACCAAAATTCTCATCATGTGCACCATTCGAAGGAAGACTTAGAGAATTTTCAATAATTTATAAGTCATCAACCTGTGAACTAGTAGATGAAAGAGAGGAAAGTGAAGGAATTTGAGTTTCATACCACAACCTTGAGAAATTGTCCCTATTACTCAAAACCTTATCTCTTTTTGCATTTTTCCTCTCTAACCTATCAATTTGAGAATCAATCTCTATAGTGTTCATAGTCCCAAATTCATCAAATACTACATCTTGACTCACTATAAATTTACCTGTATCCTATGCAAGAAAATGACACCCCTTTTTATTTTTTGAATATCCAAGAAAGATGAATTTTTGACTTCATAATTCTAACTTAGTTCTATGTTTAGTGGGAACTAAAGCAAAACAAAGGCATCCAAAAATTTTCAAGTGTTTAACTTTTGGTTTAAACCCATACTAAGCCTCATATGGAGTTTGTCCCAAAAGAGCTACTATGAGGGATTTACTTCTCAAATACACTGCAGTACTAATGGATTATACCAAAAACTTATCATCAAGCTATTTATAGTGAAACATAGCTCAAGATGTGCCCTCTAAGGTTCTATTCATTCATTTAAATACTCCATTCTCCTGTGGAGTGTAAGCATTACTCTATTATTGATGAATGCCATGTTCTCGACAATAATCTAAAAACTCATTCGAAGTATACTCACCACCATTGTCTAAATGAAGAGTGGTTAAGTGTGAACCTATTTATTTTTTAGCTAAGTGAAACCAATCAACAAACTTAGTGAAAACTTTTAATTTTTTTTTCATGAAAAACACCCAAGTCATCTTAGAAAAATCATCAATAGACAACACAAACTATCTACACCCACCAATGGATGACCTTTTCATGTCACATACATCACTATGAATTAACTATAAACACATGTTAGCTCACCATGAAGAGGTTTTGGAAAATTTTTCCTGATTTTGTTTACCCAAAACACATGATTCATAAAAAATACTATCTTTGTGAAAAGTGGGCAATCCACTCACCATACCATATCTCTACAAGTCCACTAAAGTATGAATATTCAAATGTCCAAAGTGGAGATGCCATAACCACTATGTAGACATAGTACCTATACCTATTTCAACAAATTCCACTAGTTCCATTGTGGGAGGAAACACTTTATAATGTAATCTAACAGAGTTTCCATCTTCATATATTTTATACATGGTTTTATAACCATCCTTCACTGAATTAATATGGATGAGCCCATTTTCAATCATAATTTGGTAACCTTTATTTTAAATAGTTACCAAGGAAATAAGATGTTTCTTCAATATGGGAACATACCAAACATTCTCCAAGTATTTTATAGAACCATTAGGAAGAAGAATCCAAATAAAACCAAGTCCTAATGGAGTATGCATAGACTTATCTACAAAAGCAACTAGAGAGAGAGAAGATTATTTATAAGTCCAAAATAAGTCTTGCCTAAATGTCATGTGTTTGGTTGCTCCTATATCTAAAACCCATACATCAGTGAACTCATCTCTAGCCTCATATTCCATATAATCAATGTACCCCAAAATAGTGAATGCAAACTCATGAGCAACATTGCTAGACTCATCTTTGAGCAAGTTTGGAAAGAGATCCTCAATCTTTGGGGTATTGCATGGATTCACCACAAAAGTGCGGAACTATCTTTTAAAAGTTGGTACTGTCCCTCTAAGAATATTGATGTTCTTTTTTTATGGAAACTAACTCTTCCCCATAATTGGTGGGGAATATGGAAAGAAAGAAATAATCGAATTTTTAGAAGTATAGAACTTCTAGGATGGGTGGTGGGGCAGAACATTATTAGAGAAATTAAGGAGAATTTCTCATCACAAAGGGACCCTAATCCAACCTTTCAAATTGATAATCCCTTAAGATCAAAAAATCCTAATGTAAAAACTAAAAATCCAAGATTAGGTGTTACTTGGAATGTCCCCCTCATGGGTGGATCAAAGGAAACTTTGATGGAGCTGCTAAAGGGAACCCGAGAAATGCAAGATGTGTAGGAGTCTTGAGAAACCATGTGGGAAATGTAATTGATGCTATTGCTATTCCCATTGGTAAGTTGAATTGTCATATTGCTGAAGCTTCTGCAGCCCTTCAAACCATCAAACTAGCTGTTGAATCAGGATATTCTAAATTATGGCTGGAAGGGGACCCCCTGAATATCATAAATATTTTAAACAATAAAAATTCTATTTCATGGTCTATAGAGGCTATGGTGATGGAAATGAAAACCTTAATTCAAAAATTTGAGAAAGTTACTATCACCCATATTTATCGTGAAGCCAACGGGGTTGCTGATTGGATAGCAAATCACACAGTTTGAATAGGACACAAGGTGAGTTGGTAGGATATATTAAACAAGAATGTGGATCTTAGAGGGCTCATTAATCATGACACAATTCATGCAAAGGAGGGAAATATCAGCTTGGAATAGAAAATCAATGATTTGGCAAAGTGGCCTCTTAGAGAAAGGATTACATTCATTAAACAAAAATGGTCTAGAGTACATGAAGTGGATTCTAAACGTGCCAAAAAAAGGTGATTTTTGTTCCAAATTGGTAATATCTAGTCTCATTGCTTAGTTTAAAGTGTTTGGGTGTTACAAGATATTTGTATGGCTCACAAAATGAAAGGAGAACCAAGGAAGCAGGAACCCAAAAACTGTGAAGAGTGGAAAGCAAAACAAGATGTCTAGAAGATCCTTCAGAGAGGGAAGGTTTTGAGCTACATGGAATGGCTACATGGTTCAAAACCCCATATTACAAAGGCTTTTTTCAAAAATTGGATTGATGACAGGGTTACCCTCCATGGCATCACAGTGAATCTCACTAAGGAATTCATAGTGGAGGTCACGGGGCTTTCAACGGGGGGAATAAAATTCTCAAAGCAGACCAGCATTTCAAATGAGGCTTTTTTCAAATTCCCAAAGACAGATGTTGAGGAGTAGCAGTTGGAAAATAGTGGGGACTTTTTTGACTTGGAGCAGATAAAGGGAATCTAGAGACGTCTTATGCTGTATCTGTGAGTATTTCATACTTGATGGAAGAAGCAAAAGAGTCCACAAATTTCACTTTGTATTTCTTAATCACTTCAGACACAAAGTAAGAATCTCCTTTCCTTTCTATTTGTGTTTCTCTTTGTTCTAAAGTATGTTCGCTCATAGGAAAAAGGAGTCTCATCTTATATTGCATGAGGGATTAATTCTAATAATTGAAGGTCACTACAAAAACAAGGCCATTATACTAAATCCTTATTCGGATAAAAATAAGGACTTACAGAGTAACAAGAAGGAAATAGCAAAAGGGAAAGAAAAAGCTAAATCCAAATCCCCTAGCTTTAAAAATTAGACTGCAGATGAGGAAACAGAGTGGGAAAGCACTGAAAGTTATGAGGAGGAGAGCATGGAGGAAGAGGGAGGAACAGAAAGTAGGAAATCAAGCTCCAGCGAGGAAGACGAAGTTCAAGACAAGAATGAGAAAGGAGGAGTCACTATAGAGGAAAAAACTAAAAACAACAACCATGATCCTGAGGCAAACCAACAAGTGTTTGGGGAAACTGATAAAGATTTGGATGATCTTTTTGAGGACCATGCTTCAAAAAATGAGAAGGAAAATCTAGTTCAGGTTGTCAACCAAGTAATGGAAATGGGAGCTCAAGTTAAGGATGGTTGTAACCAAAATGAAAGCCTTGTTGAAACCAAGGAACAAAAATGAACGAAAAGGGAGGATCATATGGAAGAAATTGAAAATAGTCCAAAAAAGAACACAAAAGATTGGAGTGATATAAGGTAGAATGATGGGAGGCACCCCCCTATGAGCTTGGCCAAGTGCAAAGCAGATGCTATCCTTCAATTTGACTCATGGATGTATAAGGAGATAATGGGACTCAAGAAGAAAATGGAAATAATGGAATGTAACCAGGAAGCAGTTTGGAATAAAATCAATAACATGGAAAAGTATATGAGGGATATTCCTATCAAACTCAAAGACTATGAGAACAACCTAAGGGAACTCATTAAGGAAAGCAAAATGAAGATGGAGGAGGTTACCTCTAGCATATGTGCAGCTGCTGTAAACATCAGAAAATGAGCAAATGAGGAAATCAAATCCTTGGAGGGGCCAAGCAAGAGAACAAGACAGAGCTCAAGAAAGAAAGAAATGCAAGATGGAGCCACGTCGGTGGCTACAGCCATTCAGGACACTATTGTGAAAGGTAAGGAAGTACTGAAGATGATTTTGGAACTAGAAGAATAGGTACTGGTTCTTTTAGTTGGATGTAATATCGGATTCCATTTCCTAGTTTTTTGTTTCCTTATCACTATGGAGTTTCTAGGTCTTTGATAAACCTGGGGTTAGTCTTTTGATTATCTTTAATGGTGGTTTTAGGTCCATGTAAAACCTGATTTTGATACTTCTTTGAAGTAGGTTTTAGGTTTTGCCTGTGGATGTTTTTGTTTTATCCTTCTCCCTTTGTTTCAAGGTTTTGGGGTGCCTTCAAAACTTGTTTTTACCTTAATCTAAAACATTGCTAGACTCATCATAATCATGGTCAGCATATTGAGTAGAGTTAGACTTAGTCATTTTTTGTGGCCTCTATATTTTGTCAAAAGGGATTCTACAATGAGAGACAATGTGACCAAAGTTCCCACATCTATAACACTAAATGCCTGATCTACCTCAACCTCTACCCCTATAAGATTTATGACCACGTCCTCTATTATTTGTCTCATTTGAATGAGAATGGTTAGATTTTTGTTGATTTTAATAACCTCTACCTATATTTTGATATCTACCTCCTTTGTAACCTCGACCCCCTCTATACTTATGGACTTTATTATTTTGATGCCTAGATGAAGATGAACTTGGCTTAGACTCTAAAACATGGCTTCCTCTATTTTCTTGGATTTATTAGGTAGAGAGAGGTCATGTTGGATGAGAAACTTATCCAACTTGTCGATAGTGATGCCTGTGATCTTGTTAGAGACATCCAACATTTCTACAAAATTTCCTATAGGACCCAAGTAGTCCTTTTAATGCAATAATGACTATGAGATCATCATCCAATTTTCCAAACCTAGCCTTAGTGTACTCAGTAGTGATATTTTTCAACTTAGACATATATTATCCTATATTCCCATCTTCTAATGACAAATTAAACAACTGCATGTGGATATCTATCTTCTTATGCTTCAGTTTCTTATCATATAAATTAGAAAATGTTTTCCATGTAGTGTAACTATGAGGAGAATTTTTAATATGAACATAATTTTAATGAGTAAAACAAAATTTGATTAGTGATAAGGCCTTAGAATCACACAAATTGAATATATCAAGTTTGACCTGTTCTGTTGGCAATGTGGGATTTTCATTCTTAACAATATCCCATAACTCATTAAAGACTAATGAAGCTTCCATAAAATGTTTCCAATTTGAATAATTATAAATCATTAATCTATCACCATCTGAAATTAAGTTCTGAATATTAGGCATCTTGAAATGAAATCAAATGTGCAAAATAAGTGCAAAAAATGAGATAAACAATACACACACATAATTATAGCACTTTGCATGAGATAATGCTTCTACAAGGTTTTTCACTTAACCTCCATGTAGATCAAAAAAAAAGTGTTTTTGATGGGTTTTTCACTTAACCTCACCAAAAATCAATTTATTATACCCTTATTTCACCAAAATACACTCTTATTTCACCAAGATACACAAAAGCAAAAGATATCAACTTTCCATGCAAAATTTCAACAAGTATGCATGTTTTTACATTCGAATATGACTTTTTACAATTTTTAAAGCATAAAAATATTCCAAAAAGGGAATATTACTTTTAAATAAAGCATATTATTAAATAAAATTATTCCAAACAAGAAGATTTGAACTCGTGACCTCCTTATTACAAGCACCTCCCAAAATCTTTCTTTCCAAGTGATCTATGAGCATTTACAAATTTATAAAGATATAAATTTATATATAAACTTGAAATTTTCCTCTATTTTAATTAAAAAATATTATTTGGGTATTTTCATGTGAATTTTTTTTTGAAAGTGAAAACTCAAATATTTTATTACCTAGTTTTCACCATGCAAAACCTAATTTGATCAAACTTTAGAAAAGACTTTGTAAAACATGAAATATTTTTATTTTGTAATTTCCAATACCATCCTAGAGATTTCAAATGCAAAATATGATTTGATAAAATCTGAAACTCACCTGGCACTTCATTAGACCATACAAAAACCTTGCAAGATTGAATCTTTCACCATTTGCCAATGTTTAAGACTTTCAGAGAGGAATTTGACTATGTATTGCTAAAATTTGATTTTATAGGAAATTATAAGGCTGTAATTATAAAATTAATGGCTGTGAAAATAAAATTTTAATCTTTAAAAACTTTTGAAATGGATTCAGAATGATTGTTTTGTCTTTGGGTCTCAACTAACAATCCAAAAGCTTAGCAGATGAAAGTTTGATACAAAAGGAAATAATTCTAGATACAGGGATATCCAAAATAAATAGGATGTATATATTCTGATATTGGATTTAAAAAAAAATTGGATTTTAAAAACCTTAAAAATTCTTTTGGAGTGAAAATAGGATCTTCAGAACCTCAAAAATGGATCACAGGATCAAGATTGGGCAGATTGAAGAAATAAGTTTTTGAAACCATTTCTTATATCCAAATATTTTTTTTAGATTTAGAAGGCCATAAAAATGTATTTTAGGCAAATTTTAGGACTTTAAAAATAAATTTTGATCATTTTAAAGCATCAAAATTCAATATGGTGTGCTAAAAAAGGACTTTTGAAACAATATCAGGGAGCATGAAAGGCTTGCTCAATTAAATGGTCATGCAAGACCATATATAGGTTTAATTATTTCAAATGGAAATTAATCAATGAAAAAATATTGAAAAATTAAATAATTTAATGATTTTTCAAATTTTCAAAGTTAGACCAACCAAAGTTTACTGGACATGGCATACCTTATACTTTCCAAAATGAGATTTCACATGAGACTTTTAATTTCATGTGAATTGTCTTTTCACTTTTTCTTCTCCAAAATTAACCAAGATTACCATATTCACCATTATTTCCAAAACCATGCTCTGATACCGCTGATAGTAATAAATCAAAATAAGTTGAATCTTGTGCCCACTAAGTGCGGGTCCACAAGCATTTTATTAATTACCAAAAATAAGTACATAGAAAGAGTGCCTTTACTCCGTTAACCCTTTTACATGAAATAAAAATTTATTTATAGGTTTTCACACACATAATTAAAAACCAACTAACCTATTAACTAACTCTTATGGGAATTCTACCTGAAAGATGGTTCATATTATTAATTAACACAAACATGAAAACTACCCAAAAGTTAATCTAATTTATTTATGGGGGTGTCTTTATAAAAGATGCATGCCCCATTACAATTATTAAATTAATATAACACAAAAAAATCCTAAGCTAATTTAATACTTTGGATAATTACTAACAAATAGATGGATGTTAGAATATGATCAATAGATAATGGCTTAAGTCCCCCAAGGATTCCTACACTAGACTACCAAATACCATGTATAGGCCTGCTTTCATTGATGAGGTGGGAGATATTATTATATTTTTGCATAAAATCACTAACAATATTGATGTAAATATCTTCCAAGAATGGATGTACCAATACATATAAGCTATTTGACAAAATGTTTGATACATTCACTGGGTTCAATTAATAAGTGATTCCCTCCATAAGCAATTGTTGGAGGTTCAAACAACTGACAAGTTTTATATGAATTCTTACTTTGTATACATTTTGGCTAAAGGAATATCTTTCCCAAGCCTCAACATAGTTCCTAGAGAAACTAATAGAGTATATAAATACTATCTTGAACTCACATTGGAGGCTAATAAACAACATAATGATTGAACCAAACACATAATGATGGTGTGTAAGCAACCAAATGCTACCCCAGTTGGATATCAAAATTAATGGGGAAAAAGAGAAAATAAATTATTTAACCAAACACATTAGAATTTAGTCTATCATAGGTCAATAAGAAGTCCAAAACTACTCCTAAGACCTTTTCTAGGATATTCAATGATGACAAAGTGGATAACTAACAAGAGAGGGGTTAAAGCATGATGTGCAATCTAGAATCAAATATATATATGAAAGGATTGATCATGATAAGGCCACCAAGGATGAATTAAAGATAAAATTAGATTATATTACACCAACATTAAATCATTTCATAAATCCCAGTTAATCATCAAAATAACCATAATCAGTGTAACTAGTTAGTCAGATTCTGGATCAAGCTTTCATTGATTTAGTTTGAGAGATGGCTCATATGGGGAGGAATATGAAAGAGTGGTTGGAGTAACTCATTTATAAGGGAAATAAGGTTATTTCCACAATAATAGACCAATATGAAATAATTAGAGAGAGAAAGAATACACTAAAAGAATAAGTTAATAAATATGAAGGAGAGATTCAAACTTTGAAATCATATTATCAAAAATTGATAGTTGTAGTTTCATATGATGTGGATATTATTGTTGCCAATAAGATACTAAATAATGATTCCAAACACTAGGAATTACATTTATTAACTCAATTTTGAATAAGGATACTTACAAAATCTACTCACCAAGCCAAGGTGGTGTATGATAAAATGATTGTCATGTTGTATGACATTGAAGTAATGATGAATATGATGTCATGCCAACCAAAAAATGATGAAGAGAATATCTTATAGGTAGAAGAGGTACAAAATAAGTTTAAAGAGGTAGTTGAGAAATAATCTATAAAGGATACAATCTTCACCTTGAGTTCTATCCATAGGTTTATTAGGTAGGAAAATGCACTAGATAATTTAAGGATGGAAATACAGGGAATCAAGACTTTTAAACAAGAATTGTTTGATATTCAAGTAGATTGTGTAACCTTTTACCTTTACTCCTATAGACTATATGAAGAGTGAATACAAGAAGTTTTCAAGGCCTTTGATTCATATGTTGAAAAACTATAGGCCAAGAAAGAAAGAAGGCTAAAGAAATTCTGGATATTGATTAATTTTTTTGTTAAAATATTTTCATATGTTGTGTTTCATATTTACAAAACATTGTAAGTTGTAATTCTGAAGGAAAAACTATCTTTATAACTCTTTTTGAGAAAGAGAAACATATATTTTACACTTAATATTTTTGATAATGTGAAAGTTGTAAAAAAACAATTGGAAATTACACTTTCTATTTTTCTAAGTTATAAATTCCTAAAAAGTGTAAAAAAATGTATTGCAAATTGTAAGTTCTATTTTGAAAAAGTGATTGACTTATAAAGTTTTAAAAGTCTCACTTGTGTTTTTCAAGTTAGGGTTTTGAAAAAGTAACTTCCTAGTTATCATTTTGAAAGTCAAGTTCTATCTTGGGCACTGCCCATTTTGCATGAGGAGCTATTTTTAGTTGTATGAATAAAAAGGGGCATTGAATGGATATATTCTAGTTCCATCCATGCCATTTGAAGAAAAATATCACACAAGCTCTTTCATGCTATTTTTAAAACCAATCTACAAGTGAAAGATGTCAAAAATATAAGACCTCACTTCTTTTTACATGAAGTTCTAGATATGTATGGTTTATCTCACTGGGCATTCAAGTTTTGACAATTGCATCTCATATATGAGATATTTTGTATATAGATGGGTAGACCCTGTGGCCCAATCTATCTTTTTACTATTAGAGGATATTATTTTTCCATTTTTGAATGTATTATCTACAAGTTGTAACCTTGAAAAGAGAAATAAATTGAATATTTTCCTTTCTTGTTTGAGAGATTCTTTTGTATGTAGAGTTATTTGAGTATTTGTGGATATTATAGTTCTTATTTTCAGTCATAAGAAATTTATTTTTGTTAGTTTACCCTTCTAAAATATTATTCAATTAAAATAAGTAAATCTTGTCCCTTCTACAAAAATAGCAAATATTGCCTTTGATTTCTCATTTGCATGAGTCTGTGCTTAAACAAATTTCAATCAATTTTCCATTTTGTTGTGTTTATTAAGAAATAATTAAGACCCTATAGAATATTTGGTGCAATCACCAGTTAAATTTTGAAAATTTTCATTATTTACCATTTTCCCAGTCAAAATTTAGTTGAGAAAAAAGAACACTAAATAGAGAGAAATTTTTATAGAACTAGTATCTTGTCAGCTGCATTAGATTTAGTGAAAGGAAGTTGGCCTTCTCTAGAGGTTAACGTCAAATTTGCCAAATTCCCATGGCTTGGAGGTTTTCCTATTATATCATTAGGTATTTAATATAAAGCCATTATACATCAAAGAAAAAGTGTAAAACCTATTTGATAATAGTTAGTTTGGTTCATAAGATGTGTCATAATATCTCATAAGATGGAGTGAAATCATATTCAAATCAAGTGTCATTTTCAATAATGCACTAGGAGTATCATGTATTTTAATAAGTTACCATTATACACTAAATTAAGGTATAGGGCTTGTTAGAGGAGTCACTCTTTTATTTTACAATGGTGTATATGTATTATTTGTAAGTAGATGTATTTCATTTGGATAATTATAACTATAAGTGATATTTTATTATGATTAATCCTTTGATAATATGAAAATTCCTTTTCTAATGTCATAACCTCATTAAAAAGATAATTGAGTTATTCAAAAGTATGATAAATAAAATTACATTTGAGTGGATAGATAATACCCCCAAATAAATTCTCTCTAATTACATATGTCAATATAACCAATGATGCATGCTAGACTTGAATCTTATAATATAGTCATAAGAAAGACCAATTATTCCTTGGTGAAGATATGTAGCCCTTGATGCATTTTTATTGATTTATCATGGTAAAATGGCCTCTTCTAACTCAATATATGTATGCAAATAACCACTATTAAGTGTATGATACCAAATTAAGGCATGGCCTATTAGGGTTTTATATAATTTTTAAAGAAAAATTATGTCATTGGCAATATATTTCGAAAGAGAATCTATATATAATTCAAGAAGGAAATAAAGATCACCATATCGATCAAATAAGTAAAATTTAGGATTTTTGAAATCATATGGAAAAGGTAAATTAAGTTTCTTATATACTATGGGTTATCAAATTAAACCATTATATTTATCCTTAACATTATATGTAATAGAATATAGGGATACCACTTGTGATTTACTTTTTTAATTCACCTATTGCATACATTATGTTGAAAATATCTTGGGAAGGCACACCAAAATTATTAAGGGGTTCATTCAAGGGTTAGAAAATATCATAGATTGTAAATATTTTCACTCTATTGGAAAAGGGTCTAGAAGAAAAATAATGATCATATATCCAAGAAGATAAACCCTAGAAGGATTTCTATCATAATCATGGTTGTTAGTTGCTTCATAAACAACATTCAAAATTTTATAAGAACAATTAAGAATTATTAAAATACATGTTTCAAATTTTTATCATAAATTATTCATTAATTTTTTTTCCATCATTAGAAACATAATTTACATCACTAAAATTCAAGAAAATTTCTTTCATAAAAGACAGTGTCTATTTTGTTAATATGTGTTTTACCCTAAATTGGATTAATGGGTAAATATTATTCTAATAAAAATAAAAATTTTAAATATAATTTAGATTATAATACATGGAATTAAATAATAAATTTTCATGTAAATTACTGACAATTGAATATTTTGATTTAATAAGGGCATATGATAAATATGGAAATTACTAAAGATATCAGGATACTTAGATTTTTTTTGTTGCTTATCTAATGGCATTTGTTGTTTAACCCTTTTTTTTAAATATGGTGTGAAGGGTTAAGGGTGGCATCAAATCCTATATTCAAAGATGGATAAAACTATTCTACAACATACCAATTAATTATAAACTCAAATAAATGAATATCTAGAATTCAAATATTGAGTTATGCTAAATATTGAAACTACCAAATTTGAAAGATGTTAAATTGATTATCATGCCAAGGAGAAATGATAATTATATATATTTATAATGTGTAGGTGGATTTATGCTATACATATGAAGAATTTATTATGCCTATTATTATCCCCCTTCTTTTTCTAAAAAGTCTTGACATGTTTTTGGTTCTGCCATATTGATGTCTTATATCATGAAGTATAAAACTATTAGAGAGGGCAAATTCATTTGTATTAATTTGAATATTAATATTTTTTTTTGCTTGAAAAATCATTAAAAAAAATTATATTGAAAAATATTTATTTATCTTGAAGTTAATTACATGATTTTCATAACATAATTTTTGTAGGAGTAAATATGTCTTCAGTCTAACATGATTTAAAGTTATTCAAAATAAAGTTGACATGCATTTCTTGTTTATAGTATTGGTCTATGGTCACATTATAATTTGAGTTGCAATGATAATTCATGCGTATTCATATTTTGGTGACACATTTATAATATATTTATAATATATGTTTGTCTTTAGAGCCTTAACGCGTATTTCTATAGGCATGACTAGTTAAAAATTACTTGCATTGATAACACGTATTTTAATATCAGCTAGTTCTAATAAAAATGACTTGATTCATGTAGTAATACATGGGATTAATATATGTTGTGGTCCCTTTGGTACATGGAAGTATTTAAGGTGGAATATATTTAAAAATAGGTCCTAAATTTCTATGTTTATATGCTCACCTAAGTCTCTTTGAATATTATAAAAGTCATGAAATGTTTCTCGAATTCATGACCTAATCCCTTTGGTCATAGAAGTTGGAAAGGTGATGGATAGAAAAGATGTGAGATAACAATATGGACATAATGTAAAGGTGTAAACCATAGTCAATACATCATGTTTAAGGCAACTTTCAAACATTTATGTTTAACCTGGTAGTTGATACATCATGGCAAGTTAAGTTGTGGGAGATAAATGAGTTATGGGCTTAAATCCTGTTCCTTTTTAGATTTGAGACACTTGGAATTTAATGAATTTTAAATTCATGATGTAGTTATTTGATAAACTATTTGGTAGTCATTTTTGGTGAATAATTTGGCTACTATTATAGCATATAGATTGGTAGAAATTTAGTCAAACCCTGATAAAATTTTCAGCAAGTATATTAGCCAATAGTTTTAAAACACGTTAACATAGGAGGTTGTTTGAAAATAAAAATATAATTTTATTATGTTTTTTCATTTGAAAAAATCATGGGTAGAAAAATAAATCTAATAATTAGAGATCAGATGAGTAAGGTAGAGAAAAATTTAGATAAATTTTGAAGCTATGCTTGTGAAAATTTGGAAAACAAGGTATGACTTAGAACTTGTTCGGTTTCAGATCAATTTGCATGAAGTGTATTTTATTTTTAGAAAATATTGAAGAATACACAACTTTCATAATGGAAAATAAAGGTCTATGATATTTTATTTCACATTTTATTGGTGATCTATTTGTTGTCGATACTTTTATTTCTCACACTTTGGAGAGAAGTGAAACAATGCATGTGGAATAATATAACAAATTTTATGATATTCTTTGGTTTTTAGGCAAATTATTTGAGGGTGTGTTATTATTGTGTCAAATTTTTCCCATGAGGTCATGAATGGTCGTAATGTGTTATATTTTGTAGTTATTTTTTTGGATGATGATTTTTTAAAGTAGTTTTTAGTAGTATTTGACATATACTTCACTTTTTAATGAAAAATGGGTTAATTTAGATTTAACTCTTATAAGTTTCATCTTGTCAATTTAAACCCTCTACATGCAATGAAATTATTGAGAAAGTAATGTTTTCTTTTGAATGAGTATCTTGAATTCATAATTTTGAGTATACTGGTTATAAGTTGAAATAGAGTTTGGAAAGCTAAAAGATCTATGCATGTTGCTTGCATAATATATTATCAAAATACGGTGTGCTCATTTCAAAATATTATAAATTTTGGGTATTCATACATTGTGTAGTCAATATTTTAAATGTTTACAGAATACTAAATGATTTTTTGCATTTCAAGATGGCATACGATAAAAATTCATTTCACTGTGCAAAAACTATATTTTGATCACCTACAAAAAAATTTACTATGTTAAATTTGATGACCAAATACCCATCATAGTAGACAAGGAATAACACATTATGATGAGAATTTAGATGTCAATTTTAAGATTGGACAAAAACATACTAAAATGACTATTTAAAGAAAAATTAAGGCTATTTTTCTTAGATGGGACTCATCTTTCATGTTATTCAATTGATTTTTTTTTAATAATGTAAATGTCATATGCTGAATAATTCATTTTTGAAATATTGTATGCCAATATAATGAAGGTGGTGTTGCGTGGTAGTAGGAGCACTATTCTTGTTGATAATTTAGGTTTGATCAAGTGAATGTTTAATTTTAAGGTCACGTTTGATAGGTTCATTTTTTTGGAAGAATTTTATGTATTTATTTGAAGTTTTGATTTATAGTTATTTAAGAGTCTCTAAAATGATTTGTATCAAGGAATGTTCAAGTTCTTTTCTATGGAAGGAAAGTAACATTGTTAAGTTTTGTGTGAAGGAATAGATGCATGTAGTTATTTTCACCTCAGTATTTGTTGAATAAATATAAATGGTTATATGATTTATTATATATTTTATCAGTGTTATATTATGTTTATATTTTGGATGCTAAGGAAAAGATACAGTTCATAAAGACATTAGTTTTCTTGATAAACATATGGGTTGGCACATAGTAAAAAATATTGGTTTGTTTGATTTGCTTTTACATACGATTCAATCATGCAATTTGAATACATTCAAGTGATATCAATATACAAAGCATTGTTTACATAATAGTTTTATTTTATGTAGAATATTTTAAAAATATAATTAATTAATTTACTATGGATTAATGATTAATGACTGTAATGTTAAGAGTATTTAAATTTTATTTAGCTAGCAGTATTTTTTAATGTTGTTATCCATAGTCAAACATTTATTTAAATGTTTTGAAGTGATTCAAGGGCCTCTACACATTATACATGTCATTGGTCTATTATATTTTAATTTGATCTATAGACTTTATTTAAAGTTTAAACTTATAAATTTACATCATAAGCTAACTAGTTGACTTTTAGAAGTTAATTAAGGTTAATAAACAACTAACTAAAGATAGTTGTAACTTACTTTTATAAGTATCCCTAGAGGAGATTACTTTATAAACATATCAAAGTCACATTATAAGAGGAAAAACAATACATGTATTGAAGATATTTCAAATTATTCAAAGTTTCATCATTTTTTCTTTTTTGTGTAAGCATCTTTGAGATTAAATAATTATTTGTAGATATATCAAACATTACATTCTCTGATGATGAAGTAACCCACTTATTTAGCACATGTATATCCAAGTTTATTATTTATTTCATAAACTGATTATCTAAAATCTATCAGGCCTCACATATTATGATGATTGTAGATATGCAGTCACGTGTAAAAATCCACGTATTTGACCTGAATAATGATGGATACACCACATTTTATGACATTTTATTGATCTTTTTATTGTCCATTATTATATTTTTAAAAGCTATTTTTACTCAACACTATTGTTTTTCAATAAAATATTTTCACTTTATTCTAGGATGACTCTTGTTTCAAGACTCGTAATTTCTATTTCATATTTATTTTATTTTCTTTTAATTTATTTAGTCTTTTTAGTAGTTATATTTATGTTTAGATTTAAATAATTAGTCCTTTTGTTTAATCTATTTTATTTATTTTCTAATTTTATTTGTTAGTTTACTAACTATTTTCTTATTATTATATCCGTAGATTTCTAATTTTATAAATTTCTAATCTGTTAACAATAGTCTTAAATATTAACTAGTTTTAACTTTTAGATTGGCATTAGGTCTCCTTTTCCATTTAGGTGTTTGTTTGATTTTCTTAGTTGATGTTGATTAATTTCATCCTTGTAGTGTAAAATTGCCTACAAGATACAACTTTCAATTAATCTGATTATTTTGTCCTTCAAACGATTACCTAACCCATAGGCTTTACTCTATCGAATATGTCAGATGATATTTTATACTTGATTGAGATTGATTATTAGTACATTGAATTCAATGATTATCTTATTTTGGTTAGAGCATTGTTTATAAGTATTTTTTCTCTAGACATTATTGATATGTTTTATTGGTTTTTATAAACCTGATTTATATTTATTATTGAATATATTAATCCCTAAAACTAAAAAAACACCTTATACACATCTTTATAATCAATTATCATTACTTATACCTTATGATTAAACTGGTATGATTCCATATTAACCTTCACGATAGGTGAAAAGGTTGATTCATTGGCATGACATTTTTTACCATCAATAAAAGTGTGTAGGATAAAGATTTTAAAATAGTCATCATATTTTGGAAATGATTTTTCTAGATCTATAGACACTACCATTGATATTGGGACACTACCATTGACACTATTGTTTGTTATGTGATGTTATGGTCTAGAAAAAATATGTTCTACATTGTAATGTGACAAACTTAACAATTTTTTTTTGATTTCCTTTCTATTGATGCATTCAGATCTAGAACACATATAATATATGTATACCTATGGATCAAACCCATATCTCTTTACCCTTGGGATGTGTTTACAAAAAATGAGTTATTAGGCTCATATTATTTATCTAACCTCAAATACCCCTATGTTAATAAGTAATTACTACATATCTAATACTCTGAGGGCTCAAAATTATGTAGTTCTCGCCTATGTGTGGGAGTGTGTGTAAAACATGGTGTAATATGCTATATGTATATGCATCCAATTATCTAACTTGTAACTTGAAAAATAATACTTCAGGGATACTCTTTGGATGATTTAGATATTTTATATGACTGCTATGAACATAGGGGGGAATAAGGCAATAAAACTCAATTGTAAAATTACTTGAATGAGCTTGAATAAGTGATTGCTTGGTATTTTAAAGATGAATAATGAGTAGGCTTATATTTGTATTTATACCATAAATTTTAAAATATCTCATTGTATGGTTCAATAATAAAAATAGGATGATCCATAGGTTTCAAATAATTTTCAATTTTGATAACTTTTGAGTACTAGACACTAGATAAGAATCTAGATAGTAACATCGATACTAGTATGCCTCTATTGATAATATTATCCATAAGGATAAAAAATAGTTAAGGATATGAAACTGATAGTGAAGGATGTATATAAATTTTTATATTTATGTATAGTATATTATATCTAATTTATTATAATGATAAGGTTCAAACTCTAATATAAATAATTAGGCACCATGAGATGGCAAATGTGATTCTTTTTGTACTAGGAAGATATAAAAATGAATTTATCAAAAGCAAAAGATTGATATGTTATAAATATTCATTTTTATTACCTACATTTTCACCCCCTTAAATATAGTAATGCATAAGGATGAAATTACTAGGTTAAAGGAAAGAAATGTACACCTAGGCATGTACAACACATATTTCCTTTGATTGAAAGAATTTTGAGTGTTTTAATGATGTATGATCTGAAACAAGATCTTGTTAAACTATAAATTAGATCATATGATCTTAAATTTCAAATAATTGAAATACTTGTAAGGAAAGAGAGAACGGAAGGAGTACACATGTGTATTGATGCAACCATGTTGTTGATTTGTACTTTTTTTGGTAAGGATGCTTAGTTATTAAGCATTAGAGCTAAGATAAGTCCAAAAATAAACCTTGGATATTTTGAGAGGGATATTAGAATTCACTATACCCCAATATAATAAAACCATTGAAATAACTAAATCTTAGTCACATAACTCAAGTATGAATGTATAACTTGGTGAGGGTGAGTGATTTAATCAACTCATCATATAAATATAGTGGCATTGGGTAATTAAATAAATCCAACCTATAAATATAGTTATATTTAATCATTTAATAAATTAAATTTATAAATAAAACCAATTATTTAAGACATAAAAGGTTTGATAATAATACTTCCTAGTGTAAAATGGTACTTCCTAATATTTTAAGAAGTTAACATGATACACTAAACTAAGATGTAAGACTTGTTGGAGGAGTCACTTATTTTCCAATATTTTATGTGTATTATTTTTAGCTAGATGAATTTTAATTGGATAAGTATAAATATAAGTGATATTTTTATGATGAGAATGTGAAAGTTCCTTTTCCAATGTCATAACCTCATAACAAATATAATTGAAATACTTAAAAGCATGATAAATACATTTATCTTTGAGTGGATAGATAACATTTCATAATAAATTATCTCTAATTACATAAGTAATATAACCATTAGTGCATGTTAGACTTAAATCTTAATATATAGTCATAAGCAAGTTTAATTATTCCTTGGTGAAGAGAAGGGAGATGCTCAAATGTAACCTTGGGTGCATTTGTATTGATTTATCATGATAAAATTTCTTCTTACAACTAAATATATGTATTTAAGTAACCATGATTAATGTATGATATGAACTTAAGGCATGGCCTATTAGGTTTTTATGAAATGTTTAAATAAAATATATATCATTGGCATTATATTTACCAAGATAATCTATAAATAAATCAAGATGAAAATAAGGATAACCATACCCATAAAATAAGGAAAATTTATGATTTTTAAAAACATGTGGAAAATGTAAATTAATTATCTTATGTACTATGGGTTGGCCATGTACAACATTATAATCAACCTTAACATTAGATAAAATAGAATCTAGAGATAATACTTCTAATTAATTTTTTTAATTCACCTATTACATACATCATGGTGAAAATAGCTTGGGAATGCACACTAAAATTATTAAGGTGTTCATTCAAGGGCCAATGGACCATATCATTGATTTATAACATTTTCACTCTATTGGTCATTGGTCTAGAATAAATATAATGATCACATATAATAGAAAATGAAACCTATAAGGATTTCTAAAAATAATCAAGATTGTTAGTTAATTCATAAACAACATTCAAAATTTTAGAAGAATAATTATGAATTACTAAAATATGTCCTTCAATTTTTTATAAAGTATTCACTAACTTTTTTTATATCTGTAAAAATGTAATTTACATCATTAAAATTCAAGATAATTTATTTCATAAAAGATAGTGTCCATTTTGTTAATATGTATTTTACCTTAAATTATATTAATGGGTAAATATTAATATAATTAATATAGAATTTTAAAATATAATTTATGTTATAATACATGGAAAGCATACATTTTAATGTAAATTATTGATAATTAATTATTTTGATTTGATAAGGGCATATGATAAATGTGGAAAGTAATAAAGAGATCAAGATATTTAAATGTTTGGTTGAATATCTAACTGTGACTGTTGTTTAACATTTTTGTAAATATGTTGTGAAGGGTTAAGAAGGGTAGAATATACTATACACAAGGATGCATAAAAATATTCTACAATAAGCCAATTAATTACAAACTCAAATAAATGAATATTCAAAATTAAAATACTGAGATGTGCTAAATATAGAAACTAAAAAATTTGAAAGATTATATATTAATTTTAATTCCAAGGATAAATCAAAGTTAAATTGATATATAATTTTCATGTTGATATAATTTTTATATATGAATAAGTGTGTTGGATCAAGATTTTGAAACAATCATCAAATTTTTGGAATGATGTTTTTGGATTTAATATGTGATATATTGTAATGTCACAAAATTAAATATTTTATATTTTCTATCTCCTGTATGCTAATTCATTAAGATCTAGAACATAGGTTGTATAGGTCTACCTATGGATCAAACCCTAGATCTTCACCCTTATTCAACTCTGAGACTTATTTGCCGATAATGGGTTGGTGGGATTAAAGTGTTAATATGACCTCATATACCAATCTATCAATAAAAAATACCTACATATATAATACTCCATGGAGGGCCTCAAACTTATGTAGTTCTCCCCTATGTGAGGGAGTGTGTGTAAATAATGTTGTAATATGCTATATGTAGATGCATCCAATTATATAGGTTAGAACTTGATAAATAATATATAGGTTGTTATTTTTATGTTTCATAACTTTTATATGAATACCCCTATGACTAATATGAACATAGGTAGAAATATGGAAATATAACTCAATTGTTGAATTGAATTAATGAGATTAAATATGTTTTTGCTTGGTATTTTATAACTAAATTATGAGTAGGATTATATTTTTATTTATACCATACATTTATAAAATATCTCATGGTAGGGTTTAATAAAAAAAATATGACAACCCATAGATTTTAAATAATATGTAATTTTAATTAATTTTGAGGACTGGACACTAGATAAGGATCTAGACACTAACACCAATGATAGTGTCCTTTTGTGGCTTGTAATGTTTAGTAGAATAAAAAATAGTTAAGGATATGAAATGAAAAATAAAGGATGTACATTTTATATTTATGTATATTATAGGATATAAAGGTCATTATGATGATAAGGTTTAGACTATAAGATAAATAATTAAGCATGATTAGATGGTGAATGTGAGACTTTTGGTAGAAATAGGGTCCAAAACTAAAGGGTAGAGACCTGATTGGTATTTTAAAAATGTATAATATTGATATGCTACAAATATTCATTATTTACCTAAATTTTTACCCCCTTTAATGTATTAATTTATAAGAATGAAATTACTAGGTTAAAGGAGAGAAATGTGCACCTATGTGTCTATAATGCACCATTCCTTTGATTGAGCCCACTTTGAGTGTTTTGATGATGTATGTCCTGTAACAAGAGCATGTTACAATATTAATTACTTCATATTATATGAAATATTAAATAATTGAAATTCGTGCAAGGAAATATCGTAAGGAATGAGTTCACTTGTTTGTCAATGCAACCATGTTGTCCCTTTATATTTTATTCATAAAGATGCTTCCTTATGAAGAATTAGAGATGAGAGATGTTTAAAACTAAACATTGGATATTTTGAGAGAGATATTGGAAGGTATTATTACTCTAATATAACATGACCATTAGTCACTAAATCTTAGTCACATAACTCAAGTATGAATGTATAATCTTATGATGGTGAGTGATTTAATTAACTCATCCTATAAATCTAGTTATATCAAGTAATTTAATAAATGAAACCTATAAATATAGTGAGTTTGAATGATTTAATCAATTCAAACTATAAATATCAAATTTTGTACATATAAAAGGTTTAATAACAATAATTCTTGGTGTAAAATAGTTCTTCCTAATCATAGTAATATGAAGATATAATTGGTAAATTTAAAATATTTAGTGCACTTTAATGGCATATTCACCTATAATATGTATCAAATTGAAGTATATATGTCATAAATATGAAATATTATGTTATAAATCTTGTGAAAAATTAGTGCAATGTATAATATTTTGACCCAAGTGTATATCTGAATCATGTAACTATTTTGGATATTGTGCATGTGTGGAGGTCATGTATTTATAACACCCCGCCAATTAACTATGTAAAGTATGTAAATGTGGAAGGTCATGCCTTAATGATATGCTTCCACTGATACACTCCCTTTTAAGGTGAGCAAAATAGAATATGGTAGTTACCTTACCTCAAAGTGATAAGGTAACCATATAATCTATGTATGAATAATGTATCATATATAAATAACATGTATACATAGATATATCAATGAAGTGCACAAATGAGATCACATAAATCCTTAAATACACAATATAAATCATGGACATGTTTAGAAAGTAACAATAAAATAAAAATAAATAATCAAGCACATACACACACACACACACAAGAAGCCAATGTAATGTAAAATAATGGTCCAAGGAAACCTCATAAAAGGGTCATGTTACAATTACACACAATTGAAATGAAATAACCTATTAAAATGTACAATCAACATAAAATGACATATTCAAATGTCCAAGCAACATATAATGGCACAGGGGCCAACATATAAGGAAAATATTCAAATGTTCCATAATCAAGACAATATCAAGCAATGAAATACACTAAAGAAAGTGAAAAAGTTAATAAATGAAGCATAATAAACTAGTATAAGCATATCATACTACTTCCTACATATATATGTAAGTAAAAAATGACATGTAACATAGAATATCAAAAACAATTGTGAAAGATATGAACATGGATATTGACATGTATAAGAATTAGTATATAAACTTAGTAATGATAATGTAGAAATGATCATAAAGGATATGTAATATGTATCAATAATGAACAAATAAATAGATTCCCCTAAGATACTATATGAGGTAGGTAGAGGAGAGGTCTAACATTTGTATGTGTATATATCATGTGTTTGTGGTATCCATGTATCACACTAAAAGATGCATGAAACATTTATATTTATATAGATGAAATGATATGTTATATATTTACATGAATCAAACAACCTAGGTGCCAAGGATAAAATGACCATGAAAATGCTTATTATTTTTTTATATTTTTGAAATATTTGATTATTTTTTTATTATTTTGAATATTTTATTTTTTTACACTTTTAAAAATTTGAATTGATAATAATATAAGATATGGACAAAGTAAAAGTATTAATATAATCTATTGATCTCATTGAGTGGATGTTGTTATGAAGGCCATGTAACATGTGTGTTATATTCATATGTCATATAATCAATATCTTCAAGATCATACCAAACTTTTGTATTATCAAGATAACAATAATCAATGTAATCATTATCATAGGAGACATAACTTATTAGGTTATTCTTAAATGTGTTATATATAATTTTGATCATATGTGAATGCAAAATTGATTGCACCATAGATTTGTGTTTCCTTATTGAAAATTTGTGTTTCTTGCGTATGTTCATAATTTTCAAAATGTTACATCTCATTATAGACTAGAGAAGAGTTATATATTTTCTTGAACATGAGGAAAATGTATAATTTTTTCTATGAATTATTAATCTTTTATAACATATACTGTTTCTATCTCTACCTTTTGAATCTTTTATTAATCTAATTTTTTCATTTGTAACTATTTTTTCTCAAATTTGGTAACCATACTTCTTTTTACACTTGTTCTTTAAGAGAGGTATTGATAATGCTAATAGGTTTCTTGATCGATGTATCTATTATAGGATCACCACTATCAAGTGTAGTTTGTATTTTTATCTTTAAGTCCAAATAATAATTTGTATGGTGCCCATGAATTCTATGATATGCACAATAGTATTTTGATCATATAAGAGGATATATAAGAGGTAATTGGATCAATTTTTTTTCAAATCATTTCTCTTAGGATTTCACTTGGATTGTTATTATCCCTTTTTTTAATTTTTTTAATCACTATTTGTATATGAATTCTATTTTAGTTTTTCATTTTGATAAGAAACCTTGGTGGGCACAACATTTATAGAGGAAGATGCAAAACCATGATTAACACTAGCATATTTTGGATTCTATAGGTAAGTAATCTATTGTTCTAGTAATGTGATATTTGAACTAAAGTTATTTTTCAACTCTTATATTAACTTGTTCATAAGGATTATTTGATATTTTATGTCTTTATAAGCATAAACCCTATGTGAATCATATTTAATATACATACACACCCATATAGAGGGGATGTAGAAGGTGGAGGGGTTTAAGGAAGGATATATTAATTACCTTCATTTGAAACCATAGGATGGGCCATCTCACCCCTTGGAAAAGTGATATCCTAGACCTAATTAGAGGGATGCTATCTATCATACTCCTTATGGTGAGGAGGAGGAAGAGGCTCAATATTATTAAAATAAGAGTTGTAAAGAGAGATTAAATTTTGATCTTGTTTTAAATTACTCTCTTTGTATTTACTAATTTAGTTACTCCATTTGAGTATATCTGGGATTGATTTAATAAAGTATGGGAAATAACAAAGAATTATTACCATTATATATTATCTAATTAAATAATACATATTAAACATGATTGATTAAAAAGTAACAAATTCAAGTCTAATTTTAATATTTTAACAACTCAGAAACCATAATTTATAAATCATAAATAAGGAAACCCTTAGTCAAATAAGGGATTTTCACAAGAAGACTTAGAGGTCAGGATCACTAAATGTTTAACCCTTCTACAAATATGGTGTTAAGGGTTAAGAGGGTTAAAATATACTATACACAAAATATGGATAAAAGTATTATAAAATAGGCCAATTAACTGCAAACTTAGATAAATGAATATTCTAAATTAAAATATTGAGATGTGTTAAATATAAAAAGTACCAATTATGAAAGATGTTCTATTCATTTCAATTCCAAGGAGAAATGATACTTATCTAGATTTATAATGCGTAGGTGGATTTGATTTGTACATAGGTATAATTTTATAGGATCAAGATTGTGAGATAGGCATGATATTCTAGAAATGATGTTTTTAGAGTTGTGAACACTACCATATAACTTAGGGTACTACCTCAATGTTACTATTCATTTTGTGATGCGATTGTTGAGTAGATAATATAAATTTGATTGTGATGATACCAAATTTATTTTTAAGTGTTTATTTTCACCTTTATACCAATGTATTTAGATATGGAATGCAAGATATATATGTTTTATTATAGATCAAACACTAGGTCTTCACCCTTGTGATCTGTTTTAAAAAAATGGGTTAGTTGGCTCATGGTGTTGAGAGGACTTCAAAAAATTCACTATCAATGAGAATTGTTTACATAACTAATAATCTAATGAGGGAATTAAACTTATGTAATTATACCCTATATGTGGGACTGTGTGTGAACAATGGTGTAATATGATATATGTAGATGCATGCAATGATCTAACTTTTAACCTAAAAAATAACACCTAAGTGTTACCTATTGGATAATTCAGACCTTTTGTATGACTACTCCTATCACTGGTATAAAAGTATGGAGGAATATGATAATAAAAATTAGTTGTGTAATTGATTTAATGACCTTGAATATGTAAATTTTTGGTATTTTCTAGCTAAATAATGAGTATGTCTAGATTTTTATTTATGCCACAACTTTAGAAAATATATCACAATATGTTTTAGTAAGACAAGTATGTGACCCATAGGATTCAAATAATTTTAAATTTGGATGAATTTTGAGGATTGGACACTAGATAAGGATATATACACTAGCATCAATGCTAGTGCCCCTCTATGGCTTGTAGTGTCCAAAAGGATAAATACAAATTAAGGATCTAAAATTGATAGTGAAGGATGTATATCAATTTTTGAGATTTATTTATAGTACAAGAGATCTAGGTCATCATAATGATAAGGGTTGGATTCTAATATAATAAATTAGGCATAATGAGATGGAGAATGTGAGCCTTTAAGTAGTGAGAAGGTACATAAATGAAAGATAGAGCCTTGATTGATAATTTACAAATATATAAGATTGATATGCCATAAATATTTAGTTTTAATACATGTAATTATGTTCCAAAAGTGAAAATAAATGATCAAGTATGTGGTTCACTTAGTTTAAGAACTAATATACTACTTTTTTTGAATTAGTTATGCATGATTGGGTTAGTATTTTAAGTTGATACTGACCTATTGATAAAATTAGACATGTATATAAGTGAACCATAGTGACTATATAATTTCCTAAAACTATCTTTTCTTGATCTATGTTTGTGATCTTAGACCTGATGATGTGTGCATATCCAAAAAATAGCCTCATTTTAATTGAAACCCTAAATTTTATTGAGGGATAAAAACATACATAAATGTGGGAATTTTAATATCTTGACTTGACCCCAATAACCCCCATTTGATGATTTTATATTTCTTATCTATCTAGTACTTTAAGGGAAATAAATCCACACATAATTCTCCCACCTAGTGTTATTGTGCAGTTATGATACTTTACAATGTGTATATAATAAATGATTTGATTTGGAACTTAAAATATTTCATTTGACATATATTTTGAGTTATTCAAACTTATATTATGATTTATTATAGTGATATGTATGTAAATTGAGGGAAATAGGGCATAGTTTCTTATTATGTAATTATTTATTTATGTGTGTGTGTGTGTGTGTGTGTGTGAGTGAGTGATAGATAAGTACCAAATCCCTTTTGAATGTGGCCTTGATTTTTTTCTATAAGGATTCATTTGAATAATTCCTCATGCTATTGACACACTAGGATTATGGATCATCCATAAGGATGGGTTTTATTTTATAAAATAACCATTGTTGGGAGAAGTATGGTTTTAACCACTATGATTCATTATCAACTTGTGATAATGATTGCAATTATCAAAATTGACTTGTGTACAAGAGGATTGATGTAAGGTTCTAGAGATGTATGTGTAGGATATCCATTAAGATTTAAATATACAATGAGATTATTATAGTTTTATAACAAAAAACTATAATTGCAGACTCTTAATATAAAATACAAGTGTGAGATGGTGGTGCATTAGGATATTTTTTGGGTGCTTAATTCATGTGGTAAATATGTAAATCTTGTCTTGTTAAGTATCGAATACCATATTTTAATATCTAAAAATTCCCCCATTTTAATGAATTTTTGAGAGTAAAAAGATAAAATATACCTAATTTTATAAAACATGCTTTTTATTTTTTGTATATGACTCCAAATGTGTAGTTTTGATGCATAAAAATCTATAATGAGACTGGACTAGTCAATGTCCACATGTGAAGTCCAAAAATTGAAATTTGAAAGAGTAAGGTTTATAGCACACGTGTGCTAGTGAAAACCTTTTTACCTTTTCATATTTTTTGGATATGATGTTTCCTAATTTAAAACATTAGATAACTAGGGTGATCATAATCATGAGTTTAGAAGGAATTACTTTCTAGCCATCATGAACATTGGGAGAATTACATAATCTAGTAACCCAAAATAACTCTCTAGTAAAATAGATAGAGATAAATTATTAGGTAAAATTCAAGAGATAAATAAAAATATACTTAAATAAATGAGGGAACTGATCTAAAAATATTCTCTCATAAATAATAATCAACAATTTAAGATGGATTATAGATTCAAATGTGGTTATTCTTTTAAATTTGATCCATGTAAAAAAAATCTCAAAGGAACGAACATTGTTCATTCCTCCATCATGTATTGAGGATTTTATAAGTGTGAAGGGTAATGAAAACTATTTAATTAAATTATACATGTGTTATATATATTCATGAACCAATATCATTCCCCATGAGTATAGATGTTGAGTTTGAGAACATGTATCAAAAATGTAATGTGAGATTGTAAATTTATAATTATGTTATTGTAATTATTGTGCATATGCCCCTATGTTATATATAAATATACCAATTTATGTCATGCATAAAAAATAATAAGATACCTTAACCATATAAATATCTTAAATCTCTAAAACTAATATTCTACTATAATTTTTCCACTCATTAAGGATTATGTCTCTAAGATAAGCCCACTATGGTCTCCTCATTATGAGATGATATATGCATCATGTACATCACTCATATAAAACTAATAATTAAGTGTATCATATCATGTATAAATATACCATAATGTAATATCATTTTACCATGTTGAGATTATTCCATCATAATAATACATGTAATAATCAAGGCATCCATGTAACATATGGAATGCAGGGAATGTAAGTGTCATCTCTCTCTCTCTCTCTATATATATATATATAATAATAATAATAATAATAATAATAATAATAATAATAATAATAATAATAATAATAATAATAATAATAATAATAATAATAATAATAATAATAATAATAATGTAGTATAGGTATCCATAAATAAAACTACAAAATAAAAGTTCATGATATATGTTATAAAACCCCTCAATGTCATCAAGCTCAATAAGTGCAAGTGTTATTTGTCACACATAAGCCAAAGAAGTTACATACACGTGACATAATATATCACAATAATAGAGTATAAAGGCCACACATAAGATGACATTATACATTTATCAAACAATGGACATCAAAGTATGTCATACCAAACAATCCCAAATGATACACACAATAGTCACACACAAAGTAATATGGAACATAAAATAAAGGACTAGTCAACATCATCCATATATATTAACGTCATATCAAATTAAATGGATTATAATGTTTAAATATGTAATAAATGAGTAACTATAAATGTATGTGTAATAAATATAGGTAGAGAAACATAGTATAAATGACATGGAAGGATATATCCTATAATAGTGAAACTTGTCGAACAAGATGCCCCCAATATGACAATTTGGTAGAGGGAAAACCTACATATATAATTCCAAGTGTAATGTGTATGTATTCATAGCATTAATATATCATTAAATGCATGTGTCTATGTAAAAAAATATTCCATCTTAAAAAACATATCATAAAAACCTTATGTAAAATGTAAACTAGCTCAAGTCCCAATTTTTCATCTTTTTTAAAATTTGAATGTTTATAATTTTTTTCATTATTTGATTTATAAAGAGGATTTTTTTAATTAAAACACAATAATTATAAAAAAACAAACAAAAAAACACACAAAATAATAATAAAAAATCACAAATGAGATACCTCAAAAGAGAGGAATACAATAATTTGTATACCTTGATGTTACCCAAGAAGACCTTGATCCTTATCTTTATTTGATTCTTCTCATTTTGATGTAGTTAAAAATGATTTTATGAAGATTTAAGGGAAATAAATAGTACCTGCCCTTTACATATGGATGTTTTTATAGGATGAGCGATGATGTGTCTTAAATTTTTGTTTGTCAAAATGGTAGCACTTTATTGCATGAATTAGCTTGTTAGAAATGGAGGGTGATCCCTCAATTTAAATATTTTCATAACTAATTTGGATTGTTGGATGAGATTTAAGATCAATTTATGAGGATGTGTCCTCTTCTTCATAAATGATAGGATTTGGAAGAGTAAATTTAGGAGTAACAATATGTAAGTCTTTCTATTTACAAAGATTTGGCTATGACATGACTTTTTGAAAAATGATCTATCTTGGAATTAGAAATGAATATTAATTTTATATGATAATGTGAATTTTCCATATGTATTTGAGTGTGATTTAATATTTTCTTGGATTTATTTGATTTATGGAAAATATAAAATGTTCATTCTATGGATATTTGTATTATTGAGGAGATTAGCTAAAAAATAGAAGTTAATTAACTAATTTATTATGATATTATTTTTGTGGGATTGGATGTGATCATTGAATAAATGATTATTTGACTAGTGGTGATCAATAATGAGTTTTCTAAGGATGTTAGTGTGGATAAAATATTAATTATAAATTGATGTGACAATAGATTATGGTTTGCTAGCATGATTAGAAGACAAGGTGATGATAGTTAAAATCAACACAAAGCATCCAATTTTAAGTGTCTACAATTTTTACCTAGTTTAAAGGGTGTTGTAAAAAATTATGGGTAGATTAAATAATTTTAGTAAAAATAATAAAAAATTTGGATGAAATTTAGATGATGATGGATGAAATAATGTCATGGACAATACCCCTTCGAGTGGGCATGTGAGGATGAAGGACATAGGTGGACCTTGAAAAGAGTGAAAGAGGTGAGAAGGGATTAAGGATGATGAAAATATGATATTAACTCATGTATGATATTAACCCACTTGATATAATGCTAGCATTCTTGGATGTTTGTTGATCATGGTTTGAGTTTCCCCAAGTAGTGCATATATAAGAAGGGTAAATCCCTAGAAAATAATACACACTCTGAATTTCCCCATTCAAGGTGTATTTGATAATAAAATATCCCAAAAAATAAGGTCTTGTATTTGGAAATTATCTATCTAAATTATGAGTTTCACAATTGATTTTCCCTAAGCATGGTGGGATATGTGAGATGGGATTGAATGAATGTTTGATTAATGAATTTGATTAATTTTCAAGCATTGATCAAGGATATAACCTATTTCACATATTAAGGATGATATAATCATGTTGGTGGATTATTTAGGTGGCCCAATATGTTTATTTAAAAATATATAATGATGGTATATGTATGTGAAAAAAAATCACATGCTAACTAGTGCACTTGACTTCTCAAGGTCTGGTCAAGATAAATAATGTAATGGATGGATAATTGGTGGAACTAAGGATTGGGTTTATTATTGGGTAGAACAAGGTTTTTAAAAATGAGTGTTTAAGGATACTCAATTAGGTACCAAAAAATATACTTTGTGTCACACCACTCATTGAGAGCATCTAACTAGGTGGAAATAGAACAAATAGGTCCCTTAGTGTTTGAAATGACAAGGAGGTGAATCTCTTTATCAATGCTAAGAATGACAATATGAAGGTAATTTAATTAATGACTCAATAAATATGATCAACTCTATTGGGCTGATTATTCCATATCAATATCATACATAAATGTGAATTATATAAGATGAGGCCTTGAAGGGAAAATAAAATGGGGAATGGGTGATTAGGTGATATTATAGTTTTATTATTGGACTTAATTTTGGGAAGAAAATTTATATTAGGATTAATTATATGATATTTATATTCTATATAATTTAATGATTTGACAATAAGGTGTGGGATAGGTTTTAAATGAAAAACTTTTCTTAAGATCAGTGCTAATATCAGATTGAATGTTAATCCCAAGACATGGGGCTCTAACTCTAGGGAAAATATTTGTTATATAGAGATAAGGATGTTATGGGATTGTCATCAAAGAGTAAACATAACTTATTTTTAGTATGGTATGTGATAATACTTGCTTTTATGTAATAATCAAGGTTTTGGAATGTGTTTGCTTAGTTGGACAAGGGTTTGATTATTTATTTGTTGGTGTTTAGTAATGTTTTAACTAGAATAAAGTAAGATAAAATAACTATTGGAAATAAATGACTGAAATCAAATAAAAATGAATAATTGTGAGAAAAATCAATAAGAGAGACATTCAATCCCTCATTTTTTTTATATTACTTTTCCAATGCTAAAAAAATAGAATTTATCTTGAAAATACAAATGCTGATTTTTATCTTTCCTAGATGCAAGATAGATATATATTTTTTTTAATTTTAAGATTATAAGTGAATGAAAATATTATGAAAACTAAGGTATTTATAACATAAAATTAAATACAAAATCATATTTCTACCCTAAGCTATAAAACTTTCAAGTATATAGACACCCTTTGTGCATGTAAGCTAAAAATAGTTTTCAATGTTTTAGATGAATGCACACTGATTTTAAAATAATTGATATGAAGTAAAATTTAATATCTAAGTTATAATTTTATGATTTTTAGAGTTAAAAACAATTTTTTTATCACATACAAATAAATAAAATCAATTATAAGATAACACCTTTTGTTTTCCTAGCTTCTTATACGATATCTACATGCTTGTGTGTTTGATTGTTTGTGAACAAAATAATATTTAAAAACTAAATAGTATTTATTAAAAACTAAAAATGGTTTGCTTGTTTTATAATGTTTACCTAGTTAATAAATACAAAATATAGTCATATAAAATGCAAAAATTGGTAACTTGAGAATGGCTAATGATACCCAACCAATAGATCCCTCTTGCTTACTCTCATGATCCTCATAAGCTTATTTTCACTAATTCTTAGTCATATAAAGTCTTTTGGACCTTATCCCAGCTAAGCTAGGACCCTCTTTTCATGACCAACCCATCCCCCTAGGTCCCGTCTACCCAAGATAATAGCACCACACTAGGATAATAGTGTTAATGCTACTCATGTATACTTTTGGTGTTGTTGTCCAAGCTCATTTTTGGCCCCAATGGTCAATTTATTCTGGTTCCCCATCCTTCTCCTTATTGGCCTAATAAGATAAAATTTAATCCATGACCAATAGATCCCTATAAAATCCCATTCAAAGATCATTTGGAAAAGGTTAACAAATATTATCAAGTAAACAAGAATACAAGTGAAACCACTCAAGAAAATTTCCCTATTCTTTGCATACAACCATATAATATAGTCCTAAGCACATCCAAACCTCCATAGCAGTCCCTAGCCACCTAAATCACACCTAGTTTAGAATTTCTTGCATTCTCATATCACAATTGCACCAAGCACTTTTAAAAGGAGAACTACATATGGCTTGATCCATCTTTAGAGTATTGGTATGTAAGTAACATGCCCACACATGGGGTGTGAAGCACATTTAGTGCATCTTACACACTAAACCCTTTTCCATATTTTAATTTTTTTTATTCAAGTACATTGAAAACATAAAAATGAAGGAATTAACTCTACAAAGATCATTGCTAATAGTAGGGCTTCATAAATTCATAGATAGGGTCACACAGACTTGTTGAGCAAAACCCAAAAAGCTCAAATCCTCAGGACAACAACATCAAATAATGAATATAACACTAGTGCCACTCCTATACATTTTTGGTACTCATATCCAATCATAAAATTAAATCTAAAATCTTGTTTGTGATAATGTCTCAAGCTTACACAGTAAATATCAGACCCTATCTCAGTCAGATCAACATAGTCTAAGCTAAGTCTTATTTTCTCCCTCTTATTACTATTTTTAGAAAATATCTAATTACTAATAAATTTCAAAAATTAGTAGCTTATTTACTGCAAATTATTTATTCATTTATCAATCTATAACCTTTAACTAAATTAGGAATAAAACCCCAATATTCCCAAAATTGTTAAATCATTTAGTGAACCTAACTTACTTTATTTCTACACAAAAACCATAGGGTAAAATTCCTATTTATTTTCCCAATAAATTTATAAATTTTTAATTTAATATTTAAATCAAAAATTCATTTAAAAATTTATTAGTAAATTTTAAAATAATTCTATTTTAAACCCTAGTTACCCATACTAGGTCCCAGTATTTTTATAATAATTTTTTGAATTTTTACTAGCATATTAAAATAAAAAAATCCCTTCAAAATAAAAAATTAAATAGTTATTTCAAAAAAATATATTCTTCTCAAAGCCCTAGTTACACATACTAGGTCTTATTCAATCAAGCATTTTCCAATAATTTTCTAAAATTTTAGTTGCATATTTTACTTAGAAATTCAATTTTAATTTCAAAATTTCAGAGTAATTATTCAAATAATTACCTGTTAAAACCCTATTGCCCATACTAGGTCCCATTGCTTCTTGAGATATCACCTTACATGTTTGGAGCTTCTTATCCTTTTTATGCATATTCCAGTTTCTTATTTAGATTATATCCATTTAATATTTTATACTATTATCCAAGTTGTTTTCCTTATACCACCCAATTTATTTACATCTCTTCCTTTGAGATGAAGTGCAAGACTTAGTGGTAACCCTCCTAAAATAACCCAAATTCCTTCTACCTAACCATAGACCATGGATAAACAACCAACTTAAGTTCCTGCTATAGATTTTACACATCTAGATTACACTAATTTCAATGATGAGTAGTATGAGAATAATAATAATGGTGATACAAATACCAGTATTCATGATCCACCACATTAGATGCTTGATCAAATTCCACCAATTATTAATAATAAAGTTGTCCTCGACAAATATTTGATCTTACAAATTTTTTGATAAAGACTCTGAGATCAGCCCTGAGATCTTACTCTTATTTTATAATCTATCATGGAAATAAAAAAGGCTAAACAAATCGAGTCTTCCATTCCTATAGAGAAACTAGTTGTAAATAACACTACAAGAGAAACTATATCTTAACAACCCCTATATCAGCCTGACCTTCCTTTATGCCACCATTTATAACTAGTACATCCCTATCTCTTGATGTACCAACCTTTTTGAAAGGGATAAGATCTCTTCAATCCAAGGTGCTACATATTGATCAAGGTGTCCCTAGATATACATAGGCTTGTGATTCTTTTACTCTTATACATACACCATTGACACATCACATTACTTCTACACCCTTTCCACAAGGTTTTGTTTAACCTAAGCTTACGCTATATGATGGAAAGGGTGATCTAGAGACATATTTGAGAGATTTTCATGTAGCATGCTTGGACTATATACCCAATGATATGAATATTAAAGGATTATAATTTATAATGGTTTTATAGTCTATCAAATTAGTCAATCAATGTATTCAACCCTTTAACCGACATGTTCATAGCTCACTTTAGTATCAACATTGGTGATAAGGTTTCATATGATCAAATTAAACAATAGAAATAAAGGTCAAATGAGCATCACACAAATTATATTCTTCAATATAAGACTATCTTGGCTAATATAACTAGCACCATGGCTGATCAAGAGTTACAAGATCTATTTAAATAGAGTCTTCTACTATCTTTGCATGAATCGATTATGTCTAAAAGATTCTCTTCTTTCACTGAATTATGTCACACACTAAAGGAAAGAGAAGTCAAGTTAATTTTAATGGGAAAAATCAAGTACACAAGTATGTTAGACACAACAACAAGATTAAAAACAAAGTCCCATACAAGGTCAAGGTCAATGATAACAAGACTCAAAATCAACCTGCAGTTAATGCAACTTCAGAGCCCCCTTAGTGAGTGGTTTTATCAACATCTCCTTGGTTTAAATTTACCAATATACCAATTTCTCTAATCAAAGTTTTAAAATAGATATTAGATTGTAAAATCATATCTTTCCCTCCTATTCAAGAAGTTGACCCAACAAAGCCTCTTCCATGGGGATATGATCAACATGTATTTTTTGAGTTTCATAGGGTACCGTGAAATACAACAAATAAATGCATCAATTGGAGGCACAAGATATAATATTTAATAGATGGTAATCATATTGATCTTGGTAATTTAGTAAAGCCTCCTTAGGCAAAGAAAACATAGGATAAAGCATTTAAAAACTTTTCAAATCCTTTTCCACAACATTCCAAATAGGATATAAGGGACACATCAAGGGTTCACCATGCATATCATGCACATACACCATCGGATACATACATGTCACCTTCATTTGAGACACATCCTTTGAGAAACATGATTAGTGTATACAATTCTAGTGTTCCATTTAGACCTTCTATATCCTTCTTAGAGTAGAGATCATTGAGGATGATTCAAATTATCATGCACCCTTTATTAGAGCTTACATTCATAATCATCTTATTCATAGTGTTCTTATTGAAAATGGATCTAGTGTAAATATGTGCACTATGACATTACTATAACATTTGGGATATTCAAAGTAGGATATTAATCCAATGGAAATAGTTATTAAAATATTTAGTGGGCACATACAAATTTCATTATGTGAGATTTTACTTCCTTTATAGGTTGGTCCAACACATATAGCCACACCATTCACTCTTGTTCCCAGTGTAGGAGTTTTTGATATGTTACTTGGTCAACCATGGATTCAAAAACTTTGAGTAGTACCTTATATAGTTCAAAATACATGAAATTCATTCACACTAATTAGTTTTCTATAGTTGGTGGAGTTTCATATGAGTTACCACTCCCCACTTTAGAGCCATCTTCTACAATACAATCACTAGTTTTAGTTTAGCTTCTAGTTTTAATTTCTCCACTAGTTATAGTTCCTCCTTCAGTTCTAAGTTAGACATAGTTGAGTTATACATCACCAACACAAAAATTTCATACACCTCCATAGTTTGAAGATTCTAGATAGTTTCCACTATAGTGTTCACACCTAGGGTAGTATCATTGAGATATCATGCATCTACTCATAGAGCACATGTTTAGAGAGATTTTCCTTCTACTATAAGGGTCCCTAAGATCCCTATATTTGCATCCATTTTTTAGAGTCATAGGGGGACCCCACACTTGGTTTCTACTTTAGATATTTTAGAGATTTTATATCATATATGGCTCTTAGATCCATAGTCTCAACATTTCAATCATGCTTCATGATCACACATGATTCCTCTCCTTGATATAAGACACCATGTTAGGGAGTTTCCCATGAGACTCATAAATTAGTATCATCCTTTCCTAGCTTACTTGTACATAGTTTCTTATGCTTGATTTTACATAGTTCAACTATTTAAAAAATTCAAAAACAAGTTAACATTTCAAAAACACAATTTTTTTTTGATTACATAGATCATCTATGATTTACATTTCTACTACTATGCTAGACTTGAATTTGATGTTCTATGATATTTGTTTGTTCATTTATCTACATTACCATGCTTCACTTGATATTTTTTGAGTGTGTGTAGTGACATTTAGCTCTTCTATTTCTTCACTCTACGTATTGAGGGGTCATCCTACTACATTAAAGATAGACATCGATAGACATAACCATTGGGGGAATCTTCTACATGACTACACCATCCAAGTTATGTCATTTCTACACCACACACTATAATTATCATATTGATGTACATTATTTACTAGATTAAATAGATTACTCTATTGAAACTCACTAGTATATAACACTTGTGTATTTCTTAGCATATACCTAGTCTTGTACTAACATGTCTTGCATACATTCACTTCTTGATTTGATTGGTTAGATGTGTTTATAATTTTAGTTTCTTACATGATTTCTTTTTTTGCTTAGCATTAGCTTGATGTGATTGCATTTTCTCAATTCTTGTTTGTCTCCTATATGTGCCTTAGGACATTTTCCAATGTTATTTGCTTCTATTCATGTGTGTGACTTAGGACATTTGCCAATGTACTTTGTTTGTAATCTTCTATGTGATTATATTTCAAGCCAACCTTGCTCATTTCAATTGTATATGTATGTGGTATTTAAACATGCCTTGTATGCTTGCTTTTTAGTTTGAGTGACATGTGCCCATATCCCTTGTTTGCTTAGCCCTTGGCCACTCTTATATGATTCTTGCTTCTTCTCTTGTGTAGTTGTTGCTTGATTGCTTTTGATTTTTTGCAATGCCATGATCCATATCATGTATTATTCATGTTTTTTTGGATGCCATGATATACATCATAATCCATCTATCTAAATAATAACTAAAAACTAACTAGACTTTAAATTAAAGTTAAGTACATTGCACATGCTATTAGATTATTACATCTATCTAGGTATACCCCTATTTATCTAACAATATATTAATACAAATCATGCCATATCTTGAGATATCATGCCGATTATCATTGATATATTATATATTTTATAGCATAACACACTTGTAGGGTTATTTATTTTGAGGGAAGTCATTGGAAGATCTCCATTCCTACCCTTAGAAAAAGGGGAAATAAATAGGGTTTTTTTCATAGAGAATAGATCTCCTAATAGTCAAAATAATAACATTTAGAACACCTAAAATAACAACTAAACATCAAACTAGTTAGAACAAACTAGGTAGATAGTCAAGAATCTATAATAGTCATCATATTTGGCATAGGAAAATAACATTAAGACTGGACTATAGCACTGGTGGTGTTACTATCCATTTCTAGTGCTCCTATCCAAAGAGGATTTTTTTTTTTTTTTTAGAAATAGATAGAAAGATAAGTTCAATATAATTTTGTCAGCTATAGTTCAAACTATAATCAGTAGTTTCAGTATATTTTTCTTAAAGAATCCAGATATAGGGGGAATCATGCATGACATGATGGATCTTGCTTCTAGTTTTAGATAGGGTAGTTGGTAAAACTTCTAGATTAGAATCCATGTTTCAGACACTAGTGATTAGGGGTAATGTGCGTGACACATTTATTTTCTTTCTTTTTAATTTCAACATTACCTAGACATTCTCAATAGTTGTATGCCTTAATACATCTATAGGTGGTTAGCATAATTTTGGTTTGAATTTCATACAATCCTAAATTATGAGTTCCTAAATTCCTAAGTTCTTGAGTTCTCAAGTAGCTTCCACATAAGATATATTCTCTATTTTAGAGTGGCTTTCATATAATCCTAATCTCCATCTTTTAGAGTGTCCAAGAGTGGCCTAGTTTCTATCATATATTTAGCTATTCATGCTAACATTATTAGATCATAACATATTCAAGGGATTCATATCCATCTCATATGACACACATTTCATACCAATATCAATTTATAGCTTCACTTCATGGGGTAATGATGGAGCTAAAGGACTAGCAAGCCTTTGTATTCCTGAGCCACCTATTCAGAGGGATTAGACACATAGTCCAAACATTGATCAACACATGTATGACCACCTAGATTCACTTAGTGGGTGATAATGGAGCCAAAGGGATAGCCTTTACATTCTTAAGCTAATTCTAGGGAATTGAGCACTCAGCTCTGTTCATGATATTAATATTAGTACAACACACATCTAATATTACTCAAAATCACAATGGTTTTATATTGGTTCATGTACCTAATGAAGTGTATTCATTCCTTTGTTTTCCTTTCTCTCTTACCCATCTTTGTACATTTTTATTTTAGATATAACATATCTAGTAAGAATTGATCTACCCTTTGCTTTCACTTGTAGATTGACACTTCACAATTTTCTCTCTCTATGCACACCCAACATCACATAGCTTTATGAGCTTCACCCTTATAGGTAAGTTTAACTACACTTTCTAATTTTCCTTTATCTTAGTTTTTCACTTTACTACATCACTAGAATAAAGGGGGGAAACTGTAGTCATATAAAATGTAAAAAATGGTAACTTGAGCATGGTTAATGAAACGCAACCCACAAATCCCTCTTACTTACTCTCATTACCCTCATAATCTTGTTTTCACTAATTCCCAGTCATATGTAGTCTTCTAGACCTGATTCTAGCTGAGTCAGGACCCTCTTTTCATGACCAATCCATTCCCCTAGGTCCCATCTACCCTAGACAATAATACCACACTAGGATAATAACACTAATTCCACTCCTATCCACTTTTGAAACTATTATCCAAGCTCATTTATGGCCCCAATGGTTAATTTATTTTGGTTCCCCATCCTTTTGCTTGTTGGCCTAATGCAAGAAAATTCAATCCATGACCGATAGATCCCTATAAAAGCCTATTCAAAGATCATTTGGAAAGGGTTGGCAAATATTATCAAACAAGAAAGAATACAAGTGAAACCACTTACGTATTCTTACCTATTATTTGCATATAGTCCTAAGAACATCCAAACCTTTGCACTAGTCCCTAGCCACCTCAAGCACATCTAGTTTAGCATTTCTTTCATTCTCATATCATAATTATACCAAGCACTTTCAAAGAGATAACTACATATGGGTTGATACTTATTCAAATTATTGGTATGTAGGCAACGTGCCCACACATGGGGTGTGAAACACATCCAGTGTATCTTACACACAATAATCCCTTTTAACTATTTGATAAAGTTTTATTTAAGTACATTGAAGTCATAAAAACAAATGAAATAAGATCTATAGGGAGCATTGCTAATAATGGGGCTTCAAAAATTCATAGATAGGGTCACACAAACCTACCAAGCAAAACTGAGAAAGCTTAGATCCTAAGGAAAACATTGTTAGACAAGGACTATAACACGGGTACCACTCCTATCTAGTTTTATGCTCCTATCTAATCAAAAAATGAAAGCCAAAATCCTATTTGTGATAGTGTCATAGGCTTACATAATGAACATCAAACCCTATCTCAATTGGATCAACATAGTTTAAGCTAAGTCTTATTTTCTCTCTCTAATTATTATATTTAGAAAATCTCTAATTAAAATTAAATTTAAAAATTTAGTAGATTATTTACTACATATTATTTATTGATTTATCAATCCATACCCTTTAAATAAACTAGGAATAAAACCCCATTATTCCCAAAATTATTAAATCACAAAACTATGTAGTTTTAAGATATCCATGATATGGATGCAAAAAATAAAGAAACTAAATATTATTTTTGAGGAAAGAGAAAGAGATATTTATTTTCCTATCTATTTAATTTTTGAAATGAAATATAATATAGTGAATATAAATAAAATAAACTAATCTAATATATTAATTAAATAAATTAAACATAGAAATATAAACCCCCAACCTGATAAAGATGAGACCAGATGGAAGCAGATATGTATTTGATATGCTTTTATCCTCAACATGATAGCTACTTTACTCAAACAAGATTTAAATAACTCTCCTACCAAGGGTGATAGAAAAAAATCAATATCATAATGATAATGAAAAAGGACACAACTCCATACAAGAGAGTAGCTAATTATGAATGGCTAGTGCACTGATTGCAACAAATTAGTTGGAAATTCAATGTCTTCCCTTCTCTATGATCATGTAATATTGCACAAAAATAATCAAGGATGTATATAAAAATAAATGGAAATTAGGATATGTATGGAATAAGATTCAAACACTAATATTCAATACAAATATTTTTATCCCAAATTCATCTAAAGCTTAGATACTTGTATAAGTAGTGTGGAACTTGAAATGTTGAGTTTAACTATTAGTTAATTTAAAGTTACACTTAGGAAGGATGGGGAGTGATATAAATAAGAGTTGAGTGAATATGGAAGTCATGAGGTGGAATGAAGGTGAAAAAAGTAATGAACATGAATAAAAACATGTTAAACTCATATCCTAAAAATTATAAATAAAGAAGAGACAACTTGTGATAGATTATATCACTCCCCATCCTTCCTAAGTATAACTTTAGATTAACCAATAGTTGGATTTAATTGGGAAGTCATGAGGTGGAATCAAGGAAAAAATTAATAAACATGAAGAAAAATATGTTAAACTCATGTCTTAAAAGTTATAAATAAAGTAGAAACAACTTGTGACAGAACTTCCCCTATTTACAGGTGACAACTACATAACCACAATTATTTGCAATAAAACAACCCCTTTAACTTACATAAATTCCCTATATCAATACAAGACTACCCTACCAATGATTATTCTATTATGCTAGTATCATTAAAATTTAAATATCTTATAATAAAATAAGGTATTTTCATTGATAAAGAGGGAAATTCTATCTTGGTGGAAGGGTATTCAAAACTTGAGCTAATAAAGGACAAAATACCAACACAAATGAGTCTATGAGGTTCAAAGAGAAAAATAGGGAGATATTAGGGATTATAATATCATAGATAACCCACTTAATCATATTTTATATATCACTACATCATCATTTGGGATCATATCATAAATGTCACACCATGTAATTTTTGGGTTCATATATATTTCTACCTTAGGATGATGCTTTGTCATAAATTTATGAGACTATTGAGACTTTGTGAAACATGCATATAAAAGACATGAATAATTTAAAAAATATATAAAAGTTTAATACTTAATCAAGACATGGATGATAATACTTACCATTTTTGTGGGGAAGATCATACTACATAAATCCTCCCATCAAATGATTGTATCTAGCATTAGTTTGTCATGAACCTACAAAACTATAAAATGTGCTATAAGAAATAGAAATTCATTAAAATTATTAGTATTTAAAATATAAATAATGTAATTTAGTGAAAATATTATTTATAAACATTAAAATGAGTTTTAAAAAAATGTGAAAAATGAAATATTTTAAAACAATAATGGCTAATTATGAGATCTATATATTTAAAAACTAACCTAAAATAAAAATCATTTTGTGAATTATATTTGGATAATTTGGAGATGTAAATTTTTAGTGACAATATCAATCCTAGAATCAGTCATAAAGATGAGCATAATTTAATAATTTCTAATGTATTAGTGGTAGGATTAGGGAAAGAACAAGTTAGGATTGTTGATTTTCCCCCTTTGCCCCAATTTTGAAATTTTAACTAGAAATCACTAAAAATCAAGTAGAATCTTAAATGTTTAGTTTAGGAATGCTTGTGTGTGTGGGGTTTTAGATATTAAAATTCAAATTTATTTAAGTTTTTGTAAATTTATGGGGTATTTAAGTATATTTTGGGTTGGACATGGCTAATGGTCAATACCATTTTATTAGGATGAAATTGTTAGTCTTAATAGATTAATGGTTATGTGATCACCTTAGTCAATATGTGACTGGGATAGTTGTAGGTTTAGGTGGTGGTATTTAATTTGAATGATCATTGGTTATGACAACACCATATAAATTCATGGGATGGTTATGTAATTGCCTAAGTAGTTTCATAATCATTGCATAAAAAAGTTGGTGGTTGTCAAAGGAGGAGAAATAAATATATTGAGCATATTTTAGGACTAAGTGATGGGATAAATAATAAATTAGGATACTTGTATATTATAAATTATCTATATAATATAGATCAAATCTAAAGAGTAAGATTGGCTCCATAAGATAATATTGTTACTCATGGATAATGAACTGGTGATATTAGACTGGGCATGCATCTTATAGATTACTCAGGTGGGGGTCATGCCCACTTTCAATAGGTTATTGTGTGGCTTATTATCCTAATAGGATGATGATAATAAAACTTTATTGTTACATTATTCCCTTAGATATTATACCATCACTCTCATTGATGTGAATTACATAACTAGTTTATTGATGATAGGTCAGTTGATGGCCCTTTGGGAGCCCATGACTAGAGCAAAGGAAAAGAGTTAGGATGATCACTTCAGCCATGATGATTAACCTAATATAGGTACAAAGTTCAGGGCTATGATTTCTAGGGTTAAGTGATCTATGAACCCCAACCTTGAAAAGGTGATCATTTGGGATCCTTAACTCTTAGCTAGTGGGAGAAAAGGGTACTAATAATATCCTATACATGTTGCCACCCAATGTGTGCATGATCAAGTAGAGGGAAATACACTATTTATGGACACATAATGTCTTTTCTTGCATTTATAAGGACCTATATAATATTTCATGGATTGGGGCCTTCTCTATTAGCCATACCACACTCCTCATGAGTTGGATATTTTAGAAGATGATTCCATATCATAGGGTAGTGGTAGTCATATATGTTGGGGTCATTAGGCCCTCTTGATGGATATATGTGGCACATTTTTGGTCCTTAACCTAGGCACTCTAGATTATAATAGAGGTGAATCTAGTTGTTATGACATATCAAATGATGATTAGGTAGTGGGTTATCAAGGAAGTGTACCTTAGAGCATCAACAAGAGCTACAAGGTGAGGGATCAAATTCTTTAGGTGTAGGTAAACTTAGTAGCAAGGGTACCTCATTAGTTTAGGATTACCTATGTGGGAAACTTATTTTCATCTCTAATTATATGCATATGTTTGAGGGAGGCCATATGGGGAGATAATGGATATTGGTATGGAACTCACTAATACCATGGGTGTTGATCATGTAGATAACAACATAAATAGTAGGTAGGAAATAGTAGGTAGATCCTCCACCTCCATCACCAACACCACCATCACCAACACAACATGATCCTACATATCAATAGTAATAGGTGGATCCTTCACCTCCCATCACCACCATCACTAGTACTATAGCATGACCTTGCATAATAATGACAATAATGAGGATATGAATAGGTTCCATACATCATTGAGATAGACGAGGATCATGATAATGCATATGAGGAGTGTGATGGTGACTTTGACCCTAAATGACATGAGGATGACCAAGTTAAATAGTTAATTTATGTATTTCAACTTCTTATATATATATTTTTAGTTCAATTACTTATATGATTCATCATTTTCCCCATTTTAAAGATGATCGGATATAATTTCAATATTTTATTTTTTTTATTATAAATACATCAATGGGTTGATGAAACATGATCAAGGACACCCTGTTCAACATGTTTTAACTTGGGATTGATCATAATATATATCATTTAATGAAAAATCCTTGAATCCATACTAAGATAGGCATGTATAATGACGTATTTTCCTAATGTACCATGCTTCTTTGAATCTTACCATTCTAAGGGTGGATAATTTTAACTTGGACATGTGGTGCAAACAATAAAATTTTACATTCTATCACTATGGCCAAAGCTGATATAGTTTAAGTTATTTACTCTCTTTATTCTAATAATTTATTAAAAATGATGGATTTATTCTCATTGAAATAATTAAAATTGAAACATCATCTTTATAACAGTTCTTACATTCCCATCTAGGCTAATCAAATGTTTTCCTTGAATATGATTTTTGCTCATGACACAAAACAATTTACTAGACCTTATTCATAAATGTTTATCTTAATTTATTTTTAATGTTAAATTTAAATATATAATATCTTAAAAAATTTATTGCATTCTTATTATTTCCTCCTAACTCTAGATTAAACTTTCTAATATGCCTCTGTATTAATCCTTAACAAGAAATCATACTACTATCTTTCCAACCTTGTTTTCCTAGACCTTGATTAGGTGTATCACACTCTTAGATAGACATATCATTTAGAATTATAATATTAACAAATTTAGTGATATTATAGCATCAATTTAGTGTTATATAACTTAATATAAAGGCCTTTATCATTTATTAAAATTAATGAATGATCAACTTGCAGAAACCATAGTTTTCACTTAGGCCCAATTGTTCTTAATTGGGTCTATCACTCTTTGAAAATGGATATTTACATTTTAAAATTTAATTAAATAGGATAATTATATAAAATTACACCTCATTTTACCTTATAAAAAGGTCTAGGTTATTTTTTATACTCAATCCATGAACAAGATATAGAAAACTAAGTTTTGGGCCTTATTTCCTTTAGCTTATAGAAAACATAGTCATGAATATATTATTTTATAAATATTTTAAGTACATGAAAAAAATTTAATCACTTAAAACATATCCTCTTTAATCTACCTACAAATTTTCACCTTGATTGGTGTAGTCATTTTTGAGATATATATATTTGAGTGTTGTCTAAATGAGTTTTAAGCCTTGTTTCAAGACAACAAGTTTGATATTTTGGAATATATCACTCACCATGCACTTAAAAATACTAAATTTAAGTTTAAAACTTCATAAATATTCCCTTACAACATTGTATAAATTTACATAATAATTGAGTAATTCATTTTGGAGTTATGTTCTTTTTAGTACCTAGTAGTAAGGTTTTTTACTATAACCCATAGACCCGCAGTCTGAATTTTAGCAATATCTTGATCTACAGGATCATAAAATTTTGAAATAACTTGAAAACATAAATAAAAAACATTTTATATCTATCAACAAATTTTCAATAATTTTAAGGGTTCATTTAAAATATATGAATATTTTAAGATTACAAAAAGCCTAAGTTTTATGATAGGGCTAATAGCTAAAAACCAAGGTTAATTCAAAATTTATCAGCTATTTTATATTCTTATTGGTTGGATTAAAGTATAAAATTATATAATATTACCTAATAAATACTATACAATCTTTAAAAATCCAAAAATGATATAAAATTACCTTTTACTCTAGACTATTCTAATTGTATACTATGTATTATATCTTTAACAAAATAGTGAGCATTAAACTAATGAAAAATAAAACCCTAAGAATTGTTTTGTACATTTTGGTATGGATGGATACTCTCATTATATATTTTTTAAAACCCAAATCACTTTTAATCCATGAACATGCTTGAAAAGTTACAAGAAACCCACTTTATGATACTGTGTTAATTCATAATTTTATTTCTTAGACATTTGTAAAATCAAAAGCATTACAACTATATGAAATAAGACAATAGAGATGATAGAGAACATAAATTAATCATAAAAATTATTTAATATTAGTTTTAATAATATTCTTCTTTATATATATAGATCAAAACACTCTTATAAAACCCTGTAGTCTTAAGTTCCTTTCTCTATTTTTATTCATTCCCTTGAGATCCTTGTTTTCTTGATGTTTGAGATTTATTTATAATTTATTGTCTCCTTTTTTTTTTGTTTCGATGTATATATTTTGTTTGGTATTTTTTATGGAAAAATATTCTCTCCAACATTCTAGACCTCATCTCAATCATGCTTAATTTAGTCTTCAACCTCTGTTGAGTACATTTAAGATAGATGTATGTTGAATTGAGGGTAAGAAGACATATATTAGACATGGTTAAACACTAATAAATTTTTAAAAAAGATATATCCATTTACAAAATGTTAAAAAATCCCAAACTCTTAATAAAAAAAATTCAAATATTTGAATTGTTCATTTTGGTGGGAAAACCAAAATAGAGCTTATATGACCAAATTTACAAGGACTAAAAATTGACATTGTTATAACATGGCAAACCAAGGTCTTCCATACTTAAACATGACCATTAAAATACAAATTTAAGCATTAAAAATATTCTTATTGATCAAAACATGACCACTTAGACCTTTATAATATACAAATGTAAAAAAATGGACCTTCTTATTGATGCACTTACATTATACTCTTGAACTTAAAAATATTCATGAGATCCTACTCATGTTGCTTCTATGCTATTTTAAAATGATGCAAATAAACCTCATATTACATATCTTTTTCAAATAGTTGATCATATATGTGGACATGTTATATTGATCCACACTTTATTCTTCTCTTTGATGCCTTTTCTAATGATACTTCTAAACATGAAACAAACTTATTAATGAATAAATCATTTATTCATTATGACTCTGAGTAATATTACATTATTCTTCATTGTTAGCATTTTTTGTGAAAATTATTGGTAAATGGTTTTGAGAGGGACCATACCCAATACAAAATAAGGCTCAAAATCCAGATAAAACAAGGAAACCCATAACCAAAAAAGGTTCAAAATCTAGATAATACATGAGTATAGTAGTGGTTTTTTGATGAGTGGGGTCCACTATTGTTCATGCTTACCACTAGAATTGTGGACTCTGAAATGTCCATTTTAATTTTTTTTATGCTAATTCACTCTTCATGTTTAATAGCTTGTACTTAAGTCACTTTATCTAACTCTTATTTAATGAAAACATGTATATTATTTTCATTGATCAAAGGTGATTCTACCTCAACTAAAAATTTAGTCTTTTCTTCACATTTTTGGGCTAGAAATGTATTCCATTCATTCCAAACACTTAAAAAATCAATTTCCTTTATATATTCTTTAATACTAGCTTATGCTCCACCAAAATTTATCTTGTCAAATCATTCATTATCATATTCAACTAATACTCAATTTATTCTAATCTTAACTCTTTATGGTTATTCTTTTCCTTAAAAATCTTTCTCATGCAAGACACCATCTCTTCATACCAAGCATGTACCTCTTATCTCATGGATTGTTCATTACTATCTTTTACCCTACTATTTTAAGAAAATAATTAGTCTCTTCACATGATAACCTTGTCATATTATTTACCTCCATTAGAACTTATTTCCTTTCACTCATATGCTACTTTTAATTAACCTTTTTGAGCTTCTCACATGGCACCAACTCTTTATGGTTAATTGTTAACTGATCTTCTTTATTATTTTATAAATTTGAGACCTCAAATTGGGAATCCTCTTCAACATCCTATGTACCTAAAATCACACACTTAAAAAAACCATAAAAATCAAAATATTGAGGCTTGCTTGCCTCTATAATTTCCTTCTTAGGTTTCTCTTCTATCACCTTTAGCATCATTTTCAAACTTATAATTTCTTACTATATCTTTCTTCTTTCTATTATTTACTTGATTGGCCACTTTACCACCTTATTGAATATGAATCCCTATCTTGATTTATATTAAATATATTATTATAAAACTTGAATTAAATATGATAAGGTATGCTTCATCTCAGATATCTCTTTTTTCATATCTTTTTTATTTATTCTCAGCTCATTCTTTATATTCATCTAGTTTTACTCTTTCTTCTTCAGTCCTTCCATTTCTATTTTTATGATCTTTATGTCTCACCAAAATCATTTTTTTGGTCTTTTGACACATCATCCATGTCTATTTCACCTTGGATCTCACCTCCAAGTCTATTTTAACATGGATTCTTTTCTCTCTCTTAGCTTCAGTGTGCTCTTTTTCTCACTTTCGTAAGCCTTAATGGGTTTTAGGACTGAAGAACCTTTTTCAACTCTATTTTTTTCTCAATCACCTTAAATTTTATTTTAAATAAAACCTAAACTTATGCAAACTCATAATTTTACAAAGATCTTATGCTAATCTCTGATAAAAAAATGATGTAAGGCACAAACTTTTACACTCTATTACTATGGATAAATATGATATATTAGGGGTTATTTACTCTCTTGATTATATTAATGTATTAAAAAGTATGAATTTACACTTAATTAAATAATTAAAATTTAAAAATCATCTTTACAAGAGTTATCATGTTCCCATCTAGGCTAATTTGATGTCTTCCTTAAATATGATTTCTGCTCATGACAAAATAATTTACTAGACCTTATTTGTAAAGGTCTATCTTCATTTATTGTGTGTGTTAACTTAGAATATATACTATATAAAAAAATTAATTAATTTTTATTATTTCCTCCTAATTATAGATCAAATTTTATAATAGGCCTCTATATGAATCCTTAACAAGAAATTAGAATATCATCTTTGAAACCTTGTTTTCCTAGACCTTGATTAGGTCTGTCATGAACTCAAATAGATATATAATTTATAATTATAATATTCACACATTAAATGGTATTATATAATCCATTTAGGTATTATACAAATTAATACAAAGGCCTTTATCATTCATTATTCTCAATGAATGATCAACTTGTATAAATAAAAGTTTTCAATTAGGTCTAATGGTTCTTAATTTGGTTAGTCACTCTTTGAAAATGGAGATTTAATATTTTCACAGTGACTTAAATAAGATAATTATATATAATTCCACATTATTCTACCTAATACACAAGTCTTGGCCATTTATTGTACTCGATCCATAAATAAGATATAGAAAACAAAGTTTTAGGCCTTATTTCCTTTGCCCTACAGTAAACATAGTCATGAATATATTATTTTATAAATATTTTCAAGACCTAAATCCACTTAAATCAGCTAAAATATATCCTCTTTCATCTATGTACCATGTTTCACCTTGATTGGTTAAGTCATTTTTTAGATATGTATGTTTTAGTGTTATCCATAAGAGTTTTAAGCCTTATTTCAAGAAATAGGTTCGATATTCTGGATAATATAACTCACCAAGAATCTAAAAATATTTAAAATAATTTTAAAAATTCATAAATATTACTTTACAACATCATACAACGTTTTAAAACAATTAGATCATCTGTTTGGAGTTATGGTATTTTTAGTACCTAGCAACAATTATTTTTACTAGAACCTACATACCTATAGTTTGAGTTTTGATAATATATTGCATTATAGGTGTCATAAAACATTTAAATAACTTAAAAAATTACAAAAAAAAATATTATACCTATCTATAAATATTCATCAATTTAAAATTTTTGTTTAAAAGATATGAAGATTACAAAAACCCTAACTTCTATGATAGGGCTGAGAGTTAAAAACCAAGGTTAATACAAGTTTTATTAGATGTTTTAGATTATTATTAACTAGCACAAACTATAAACATGTATACTCTTCCATAATAAATAATATTCAATCTTTAAAAATCTCAAAATGATATAAAATGACCTTTTCTCTTGATTATTTTAATTATATATTATATATTCTTTCCATAACAAAACAATGAACATTAAACTAATGAATATTTGAACCCTAAGGCTTATTTGCACCTTTTTGGGATGGATGGTATATACACATAATATTTTAAAATTTTATCAAATACTAATTATTTATATCTTACAATAACCCATCAGGTCTTAATCTCCATGAGTGCATACCTTAAGGGGTGAATCAGAAAAGGGGTGGGCATACCATTGGCGATTCGCAGGATTGTTGTCCCTTATTACCACTTATTACCAATACATACCACTCTTAAAACATTCCCATAAGCTATTAATCTTGTTTTTAACACTCCTAAAATCATTTCCCACCTTTTTTTACCTATTTTACTCAGCTTAAACCCCTTTGGATAGTTTACAATACTAGGTCAACTAGGTTGACCCTGTAGGTTTTTGGCTGACCTAACTCATGACTTAGTGAATTTTTGTCCATAATTGTACTAGGTTGACCCTGTCAGACAATTTTTTTGAAAGGGCTTAGGGTTAAATCCACACACACACACACACAAAAAAAAAAAAAAAAAAAAAATTCATTTCATCATTATTAGAGAGACATAAACAATTATTATTTACTTTCACTTCTTTAAAGTCTAATCTTCTAACATTCTACTTGAGGAGTCTTATCTTAGGGTTTCTACTTGGAGAATCTAGTATTATGGAGAAGTCTTGGATACTTTGGCCTTTGTTAATGATCCTTACAAACTAAAAAATATCTTAAGAAGCCCCTTTGGCCAAGGGAGAGATTGAGTCTTGATGGGTTCATATTTAAAGTAAGTAATCTCTAACTTTGCTCCTCTCTTTAGTAGATAGAAATAGCATAATTATTGGATTTAGAATAATATTACTCTTCTTCTCCATGCATTAGGGAATTACTCATACATAGATTAATTGAGATTCTCTTATGAACATTTACTTTATTTTTCTTACTAAGCCTCATATTGTGCCATAAGATTTGGTGAGAACTAGATTAGAATTTACTTTACTTATTATTAGTTTAGTGAATATGAAAACATAAGGCTTAGTTAGGGTTGTTTCTTGATTGTACTTGATTGGAGGCTTTGGAACCCTCCCTAGTATTGTTTTTGTGATAAGAAATACCCTAATTGGGTCTAATGGATCCACATATTGGTCATGCCCTAATTATATACTGTATCCCCAATTGGAAGTGTATGTAGGATCTATCTTCTCGAAGTTAGGATTGATTTATAGACTTGATGTATTTATGATTACATACATTCTGGTGAACCCAATGTGAATCTAACCCTTCTAGGTTTTCTTTCACATTTTTCATTTTTCTATCATTTTATTAATTATTTTTTTATATTTGTGATACTAGGTTAAGAGGGCTAGTATAGTTTTTAACTTATGTGTGCAGGTTTAACACACAGTCACATGAAAAATGACTTTGTTCTATTTTTTTAGGTATTCATCAGATATAGGTTATTGGATCAAATAGGTTGACGTAATATAAGTTTTCACTTCCAAATAGGCTACTAGGTCAAATAGGTCAACACAATACTCTTATAGGTTTCTAGAAAACATACTAGGTCAACCAGGATGGTATAGTCATCTTACAGGTTCCTAGAAAACATATTAGGCTGACTAGGTTAGTATAGTATTCTAGACAGCTTCCAAAAAACATACTAAGTTGACCATGCTAGTATAGTCATCTTGATAGGCTTCATAAAATAGGGAACTATAAAACTAAGTTGACCTAATTAACATAGTTGGTAGAATTTGCAAGTAACATTCAAGGTACTTTAATAATAATCTCATATTCCTCTACATCTTCCAACCAACCAAGGTTCATTTCTCTCTTTCTCTTTCATTTTATATTTTTTTTATAGTTTTATTTTTTAATGCTTGCAGTCTTTAAAACTACCCTCATACAAAAAACTAGGTTAACTTGGTCGACCTAGTTATGTATTCTATCTTCTATCTATAAGATTAGGTCAACACTATCAACATAGTTCTTAAAAACCCTTGCTTCAGTAGTACACTAGCAACATTGTTGACTCTATACTATAATGTCTGCATACACTATCATCTGAACTAACATTATACTATGTCTCAAAGTTGGAATTAACATTTATATGCTAGTAATTACTTCATACTTTCAATTTTAGTTGATTTCATGCCCTAAATAGATCACACAGTCTAATCAGGTGGTTTTTAAATATACCATTTAGTTTCACTATTTTTCTCTTTCTTGCACACACTACCAAATCATATAATCTTAAAACACATTTAAATAATTGTCTACCCAAGGCCTACCTACATGGATTTCATCACCAAGGGTGAATTCAACTTGGTTTTATGGCCAAGTATAAACAAGTGGTTAATAGTATATATTATCAAAGCACCCAACACCCTTATTATTTTAGGATTATGAAATGAGGGGGTAGGCCCCAGTACCAAGCTAGTACCATTACTAGCATAGATCCCTTTTAGCCTAAACATCCTAAAACCATCCATAGATTACTTTGTAGTTCCCTAATTGCAACCAACTTATCTATCACATTTAAAATAACATTTTAATAAACCCACAACATTCAAGATGTCCACTTAGTTAGCATTTACTTTCCAAGTTAGCTACTTTATCTTTTCTTGTTGTATGTTGTATTTTAATAACTTGCATTGGTAAACATTGGTGCAAGGTTTTGTGTTATGTGCCTCAATTTTATTGTCATTCCCTTTTGGGGTCCTCATAAAATCACCATCTTGTCATTCCTTTTCTAGAATGTGTTTTTTAATGGTTACAAGTTTTTGACCCTTTGTTCTCAACTTCAACTTTTTCTTCTTGTGATAGATAAAATTTTCATAACAATCTATGTTATCATGTTTCCCTACATTTCCCTCATTCTTATGATAAGGAATCACACTTTATTGTCATTATATCCTCCTTTTTTCATCCTTTGTCACATTTTTTACAATTTTAAGTAATTCAAATTGTTTCATGTCTCATTCCTCTTGATTTCATTTCCTTTCACTCCAAATTAGATAAAAACAAGGTTGAAGTCAAGATAAAACTTTTATTTTACCTATCTTTATGAGACTCTTAGACACCATGCTCTCTGAGTTATCTCTTTTAGTAACCAAGTCCCAAGTATTCAAATGAAAGTCATCTTTAGCACCCATGTTTGGTTTTCCAAATCCATCTAGTGGAGGAATAGAAAAAGCCATCAAGAAAGGTAAAATCCAAATATTTTTAAATAAAAGGCAATGATATATAAAAGACAACATACAAATTTTAAAAGGTAAAATCACACCAAAATACATCATTCTAAGTACATCCCCTATTTCCAATTAAAGTTCAAATTCCACATTTGGCCTCACAATAGAGCTGAGGTCTATTGGCGTATAGTAGGCAAGTAGATTGGAATAGGAGAATTCAACAAACTCTATGGTGATACATAATTTCTCATGCAAATACCCAATCTTTGTAGTAGATCCAATACTCTATAAGGGGTCTTGAGGAATGGGGAACACGTTATGAGAAGGTAGGTCTATTTTAATTTTCATGCATATTGCCTTCATAAGATGATCTATATACTTAATTTGTTGACATAAGACTTGTGTGGCTAAGATAATTTCTTTAGAGTCCTTAATGCTAAAATTTCTCTTATTTTAACAAATTATAGTCATATAAAATGTGAAAATTGGTAACTTGAGTGTGGATAGTGACACCCAACACTTAGGTCCCTCATGCTTGATTTCATGATTCTCGTAAGATTATTTTCACTAATTCCTAATCATATTTAGCCTTCCAAACTTGGTCTAAACTGATCTATACCCCTGTTTTCATGATAAATCAATCCCTCTAGGTCTTGTCTACTCAGGACAATAGTTCCACACTTGGACTATAACGTTGGTGCCACTACTATCCAATTTTAATGCTATTGTCTAAGTCCATTTTTGACCCCAATGGTCAAATTATTCTAGTTCCCAATCCTTATTCTTATCAACCTAGCATGAGTAAATTCAACCCATGACCAATAGATCCCTATAAAATCCCATTCAAAGATCATTTAGAAAGGGTTGGCAAATATCACTAAGCAAGCAAAAATATAAGAAAGACTACTCAAGCAATCTTCCCTATTTTTTGCATATAGCCAACCAACACACTTCAAATATCTTTCAAGTAATTACACTAGTCCTTATCCACCTCAAGCACATTCAATTTAGCATTGTACATCTTCATATACACAATTGCATAAAGCATATCAAGTGGGAGAACTACATATGGCTTGATCCCTCTTTAGAATATTGGTATGTAGGGAGTGCACCCACATATAGGGTGTGAAGCACATCTAGTGAATATTACACATACTAACCCCCCCTTTTTATTAGAATTGGTCAAATCATAATGGAAGATAGGGTTTGAAGGAATAATATGCTCTACAAGGAGCTACACAGACTTCTAACTGATGAATCTTCATAGACAGGGTCACACAAACATAATGATCGAAACCTAGAAAGATCAAATACTCAAGATAATAATGGAAAAGGTGGAATATATCCTGATGCCACTACTATCCAATTCCCATTCTCATATCCAATCATAAAATTAACTTTAGATCTTAGTTTATGATAGTGTCTTAGTCTTGCACAATGAATTCTAGCTTTTGTCTCAGTTAGATCAATCAGTTTCTAGCTAAGTTTATTTTTCTTCTCCTTATTACTATTTTTAGAAAAGTTTGAATTATAGTTAATTTACACAAATTAGTAGAATAATTATTATCTATTTATTTACTAATTTTACTAAACAAAACCTTTAACTAAATTAGGAATAATACCCCAATATTCCTAAAATTGGTAAATCATTTGGTGAACCTAACTCACTTCATTTGTGCATAAAAACCTTAGGTTAATTTTCCTACTAATTTTTCATATTTTTTTTTAAATTTTTTACCTTCATAATAAAATAAAAAATTAGCATTAAATTTTAAAAATTTCATAGTAATTTTAAACCAATTTTATTTTAAACCCTAGTTGCCCATATTAAGTCCTAGTATTTTTTCAATAATTTTCCAATCATTTTCTAAATTTTTACTAGCATATTTAAATCAGAAAATCCAATAAAATTTAATAATTCAATATTAGTTTTCAAAAACATTTATTTTTCAAAACCCTATTTGCATCTACTAGATCCTCTCTAAATCATAATTTTTTCAATAAATTTTTAATTTTTTTACTTACATACTTAACTCCAAAAATTCACTTTAAATATACAAATTTCATAGTAATTTTTTCAAATAAGCATATTTCAAACCCTATTTAAATATATTATGTCCCACTACTTCTTTTAGGTATCACCTTACATCTATAATTAGATTTGAAAAATGGATCTCATTTATTTCCAAATATTTCTTACATTTCTTGCAAATAATAAGGAGACCATACTTAGTCCTATCATGTACATGAACAATGAAGTTTACCACATGTTAATGAAAAGTTTAATTATTTCCCTTTTATGATTAATTTTCATAATAAGGGATGATATTAAAAAAATCATTTCTAAACATTTATAAGATTTCAATATTTCTTTTGCATACTCTCTCTCTCTCATGCGAAATAATCTCCAACTCTATTTTGCTGAACATGTTAGAAATATTATGTTACAAGTCAAATATTTTTATGCATTAATTAAAAATTGCATGATATCTATCCTTTTATTCATATCTCTCATATGGAAAAAATTTCAAGTTTATCTTGCCACACATATCAGACACATCATAACACATGTAAAAGGTTTTCTATGCATTAATGCACAATTCCATGCCCTCTATCCATTGTCTTCTATCATCATATGGAATGTTATTTATAAAAATATTGTTATATAACTTATAAATCTAATTTCATTAATTTCATCCCCCATACATGGTTTCTACCTATATTCATATAAGTTAACTACCTGTCAAGTTTCAATGTCATATCTTATGCACAAGAAAGAAATTCCTTCTCCTCCTCTCCCCCAAGAGGGTGATAACTACTTTCCCTATAACCAAGTTCATTATATCACCCCTAAAAAATGTGAGGCCACATATATTATTGTTACTAATTCATACATTGAACCTATACCTTCTTCAAACCATCTTCAACATATGTGTTTACATGTTCAATCAGAAGCAACTAGAGTTTACACTTGTAAGACTCTAAGGGATCAAAAAACCAATATGAGCAAGATAATTTCAAATTTACAAATGAAAAATTAGATATTACATGAAAATATCACAACATTGGAAAATTATATTATAATAAAAAATCCTCAAATACACCCTCGTGTCAATCATGTATATGCACCTTCACCTAGTCAATTGGTTACAAGCAATGCTACATATCAAAACAAGAAATCACAACAAAGTAAATCTATAACTACTGATTCAAAAAGCATTCAAAGATAAAATAAGATTCAAATTGAGATACTAAGGGAAATGATTAAATCTAAGTTGATCAAACTACCTCCTCTACATCCAGTAAGAAGATTCAGATATTATTGTGCATATCATAAAATGCATGGGCATCATAAAGATTCATGTTTTGTATTGAAACAACATATACAAAAAATAATTGATAATGAGAACCCTATATAAGGTAAATTAGTCAATCAATCCATAGTGACATAGGAACACATTCACAAAGGGCCAAATTTAGAAACAATACAAAGTGGTTACCAAAGCATAACTCAAAATAATAAAAGGATCAAAAAGAAAAATCAAAGAAAAAAATAGTACAACAAACATAGTTAAATCCTAAAAAGGATATAAATCTACCTATCCATAATGAGGCTTAACTTTCAAAGTAGTATGGGTTTGGTCAAAAATATCTATAACAATTTGATTATCAAGGTCAAGGGTTGGGTAATCAGACTCAAGGCATCACTACTCCTATTCTAGTAATTGAAATTTTTTGTCACCAAGGTTTGGGATTTATTGAACATCCAAAGGAAAATCATTCATAGAAACAATTTATCAAAAGAAATGATCTATATACAACAAAAGTCAACACTAGCATTCCATTGGTTCAAAATCAAGAAGATAATGATGAGTGATAAAATATAGGTTATTATGATTTTTAAGATACCAATAATGAATACAGATATTCATAATCATATTCACAACCATTCCCTTGTGCTTCAAAAACATGCACAATTCCTTTATTCAATAAAAGGCACCATGATAGTGAGTCTCCCATGATACTCATTAGTTAGTATCATCTCTCCTCAGCCTCACTTGTACATAGTTTCTTTTTGCTTACTTGTACATAGTTTCTCAATTTTTATTGTACATAGTCTCTTCATGATTGATTTTACATAGCTTATATCAAAAATCCAAAAACATTCAAATATTCCAGAAATATAAATACATTCAAAAATTCAAAAATTTAAAAACATATCAATTGTATGCATTATCCATGCTTTACAATTCTACTACAATGCTAGAGTTACATTTGCTATTTTATACTATTGTTTGTCAATTTATCTACATTACCATGCTTCACTTGATCTTCTTTGAGTGTGTGCAGTAACATCCAACTCTTTGATTGCTTCAATATAACCATTAAGGGGGCATCCTACTTCTACATTGAGACACACATAAATATACATACCCACTAGGGACATCTTCTACATGATTACACCATCTAGGTTATGTCATTCCTACACCACACATTCTAGTTATCATGTTGATGTACATTACTCACTTGCTTACACAAATTAATCAATCAACACTCACTAGTATATAACACTTATGTATTTCTTAGCATATACCTACTATTGTACTCATATGTCTTGTATACTTTCCCTTTTGATTTGATTAGTTAGATGTGATTGTACTTCCAATTCCTTACATACTTTCTTTTCTTTCTTTACTTAGCTAGATTATTTGAATTTCTCAATTCCCATTTGTCTCTTGTATGTGCCTTAGGAAATTTTACAATGTCCTTTGCTTTTATTCATGTGTGTGCCTTAGGAAATTTTCCAATGTCCTTTGCCTATACTCCTCTATATGATTATGGCTTTCATGCCAATTTGGCTTGTTTCAATTATATGTGTATGTGGCATTTGAACATGCCTTGTATGATTACTTTTCAATTTGAGTGACATGTGCCCATGTCCCTTATTTTCTTGGTCCCTTAGCCATCCTTACATGTTTCTTTCTTCTTACCTTATGTGCTTGTTGCTTGTTTACTTCTCATTGTTTACAATGCCATGATTCACATCATATATTTATAATGATTTTTTGAATGCTATGATGGACATCATGTTCCATCCTTCTAACTAACAATTAACAACTAACCATACTTCTCATTCTAGTTCTAGTTCAATACATTACATTACATGGTTATATCTATCTAGGCATACCCATGTTGATCTAACAATCTCTCAATAAAAATCATGATATATCTTGAGATATCTTATCAATTATCATTGCTATATCATGTATCCTTGTAGCATAACACACTTGCAAGGCTCTTTCTTCTAAGGATAGTCATTTTAGGGTTTTTATTCCTACCTTTAAAAAAAGGGGAAATAAATAAGAGTTTTTTCATAGAGATTAGAGCTCTTAATGGTTGAAATAGCAGCATTTAGCACACCTAAAACAACAACCAGACATCAAAATAGATATAATAGAATAGGTAGATAGTCAAGAATCTAGAATAGTTACTGGATTTAGCCAAAGATAATAACACCTCACTTAGAAAATAACACTAGTGTCCAATTTTGGTGCTCCTATCCAAATAGTAGAAAAACTAGATTTTCTAAAAATAGATAGAAAGGTATCATGTGAGACAATAATTTATAGGTCTGGTTGGTTATAGTTTTGTCAGTTATAATTTAGATCAGATTCAATAATTTAGTCTAGTTTTTCTTAAAGAATATAGATATAGGGGGTATCATTTGAGACATGATGAATCTCACTTCTATTTTTAGATAGGGTAGTTGGAACAAATTTTAGATCATAATCCATATTTTAGATAACAATGATTAGGGGCAATGTGTATGACACATTTTTTTCTTTTCTTTCCAAGTTCAACATTACCTAGTCATTCTCAACAGTTGCATGCCTTATTCCATCTACAGATGGTTGGTATCATTTTGTAATGGTTTTCATACAAGCCTAAATTCTCAAGTTCCTAATTTCTTCAGTTCTTAAGTGGATTTCATACAATTCTAGTGCACTAGTTTGAAGTGGCTTTCATACAAGCCTAATCTCTATCTTTTAGAGTGGCCAAGAGTGGCCTAGTTTACAACATACATTTGAATATCCACACCAAAATTTTTAGATCATAGTAAATTCATGGGATTTAGGATCCATCTCATATGACACACATTTCATATTGATATCAGTTCATAGATTCACTTCATAGGGTAATGATGGAGCCAAAGGACTAGCTAGCTTTTGTATTCTTAAGCCACTTATTCAGAGGGATTGGACACATAGTCCAAACATCGATCAACACATGCATGATCACCTAGCTTCAATTAGTAGGTGATGATGGAACCAAAGGGATATAATTTACATTCTTAAGCCACTTTTATGGTATTAAGCACTTAGTTCTATTCATGATAGTACTCTTGGTTTAACACACATCCAACATTACTCAGCATAATTCAACATCACAATAAGTTTTGTAGTGGTCTATGTACCTAAAGAGATGCATTAATTATTTTATATTCCTCTCTCTCTTACCTATATTTGCACATTCTTATTTTAGATATAATATATCTAGTAAGAACTAATCTACTCTTTTTTTGATTATAGATTCACACTTCATAGTGTGCACTCTCTATACATACCCAACATCACATAGCTTCATGAGCTTCACCCTTATAGGTAAGTTTAGGTACGATTTCTATTTTTCCTTTATCCTAGTATTTCACTTTGTTTCATCACTAAATAAGGGGGGAATGTAGTCATATAAAATGTGAAAATTGGTAACTTGAGTGTGGCTAATGATACCCAATCCTTAGGTCCCTAGTGCTTATTTTTATGAACTTATTAAGTTTATTTTCACTAATTCCTAATCATATATATCCTTATAGAATTGGTCCCAACTGAGATAGACCCCTATGTCCATGATAAATCAATCCCCCTAGTTTCCATGTACTCTAGACAATAGTGCCACACTTGGACTATAACACTAGTGCCACTACTATCGATGCTATTATCCAAGTCTATTTCTAACCCCAATGGTCAAATTCTTCTAGTTCCCCATCCTTATCCTTGTTGTCCTAGTGTGATTACATTCAATGCATGACCAATACATCCCTATAAAACCCCATTCAAATATTATTTAGAAAGGGTTGACAAATATCACTAAGCTAGAAAGAATACAAGAAATACTACTCAAGAAATCTTCCCTATTCTCTACATATAGCCAATCAACACACTTAAAAGCTCATTCAAGTCCTTACACTAGTATTTAGATATATAATTACACAAAATAAATCAATTGGGAGAACTACATATGGCTTGATCCCTCTTCAAAGTATTGGTATGTAGGCAACATGCCCACACATGGGGTGTGAAGCACATCCAATGCATCTTACACACACTAACCCCCCCTCTTACTAAAAATTGGTCAAATCACAATGGAATATAGGGTTTTAATAAATAATATATTCTAAATATATATATATATATATATATATATATATATATATATATATATACAATTCTAGTTAAGGAAACTTTGCAGATAGGATCACACAGACATAATAAACAAAACCCAAAAAGTTCAAATCCTTAGGACAATAGTGATAAAGGTAGGCTATAACACTGGTGCCACTACTATCTAGTTCTGATGCTCTTATCCAATCATGTAATGAAGTTTATATCTCAATTTGTGATAGTGTCTTAGTCCTGCATAGTGAATTCTATCCTTTGTCTCAGTCGGATCAATCAGTTTGTAGCCAAGTTTTATTTTCTTCTCCTTATTACTATTTTTAGAAAAGTTTGAATTGAAATTAATTTACATAAATAAGTAACATAATTATTGTCTATTTATTTACTAATTTTACTACTCAGACCCTTTAACTAAATTAGGAATAATACTCCAATATTCCCCAAATTGTTAAATCATGAACCTAATTTGAGTGTCTTGACTTGGTTTTTCCTTCATTTTCTCCTAAACCCATTTCATTTCTCCCCTTGATAGGCAACTTGTGAATCTAAATATGTTTTCCCTCTTCTATACTTCCTTTTTCTTCACATCTTAAAAACATGTTAGTATTACTTTGTTTCAATTTTATCTATCCTTAGAAAAAAACAATATGTTTGAGTAACTATGGATTACTTCCCTTACATCATGGATCTACATTTATAGACATGCCTTGATTTCATTTTTACCATTTATTATTGTTTTAATACCATTACACTGCCCCTTCTTACAAACACCTAAGTTCATTTCTCCTTTCATGTAATTTTCCATTGTTGAGTGAGGTTGGCTTATTACTTCTCACTCATTAATATTGTTTTCTATATTATGCAGATTTTTCCATTGATGCTTGAGTTAGGATTGTTATTTCTCACTCATCAATGTTATTTTACCATTTTTACTTTCCCATCTTTTTTTAAGTAAGGATTGTTACTGATTCTACATTGATGTTTGATTACCATCTTTATTGACATGTATCCTTGGTTTGACTTGGTGAGTATGCCTTTATTACTTAAGGTTTATTTGTTTGAGTTCTTAGGTATTTATTAGCCTTAGTTTTTTGATTACCTAATTTACTCTAAATTTTAACTTGGACATTTGGTCTAAAATAACACTCGTCACCCTAGATTAACAAATTTACAAGAACATCCCATCCACACAACACCAATTATCTTGGCTTTCCTATATTTTTTTATTTTTGCTCTTTAGTTTTGTATTCTTAGGTTTGTAAAAACCAATCTCTATGCCCTCAAAAATCAACACTACAGACACAACATACAAACATATAATGATAAAGGTAAGTCAAGGTACACACACATTTTAATTTTCAATTATTTCCCTTTCCATCATTTACTTTAACTTATTTTTTACTTTAAAATATAAATTTTTTTATCCTTAGAATTGTGTGTTACTATGTTATTTTCTTACAACACCATACCCTATTTCACTTGAGTGACATGTGATGAGCTTCGAGTGGGGCATATGTATACACATAATAAAATCAACTTTTATCAAATATTGATGCTTTGTATCTTGAAAGAACCCATTGAGTCTCAATATCTGTAAGTGCATGCCTTAAGGGGTACATCGAGAAAGGGGTGGGTAAACCATTACTACTTTGTTATATTGTTATCCCTTATCAACACTTATTACCAATCTAACCATCTCCTAAAACATTCCCCTAAGTTATTACTCCTCTTTTGCACATTCTTCCAGTCATTTCCCACCTTCTATATCTCTTTTCCTCACCTTAAAACCATTCAAATAGTTTACATTATTAGGTTAATTGGGTCTACCCTATACTCTTATGGGTGAAATTCGATTAGCTTCTATGTTAGCTCTTGGCCGACCTAACTCGTGACCTAGTGAATTTTTGTCCATAACAATACTTGGTCGACTCGATCAACCCTATTAGCCAAAATTTTTGCAAGGGATTAGGGTTAAATCCACTTATATATGTATATATAAGATAATTTCATCATTATTAGAGAGACATCAAGAGTTATTATTTACATGTACTTCTTTACAATCTACTCTTCCACCATTTTACTTGAGGAGTCTTAGCTTAGGGTTTCTACTTGGAGAATCTAGTCCTATGGAGAAGTCTTTGATGTTTTGGCCTTTCTTAGTGATCCTTAAAAACCATAAAAACCTCATTAAAATCCTCTTTTTCCAAGGTAGAGATCAAGTCTCAATGGGTTCATCTTTCAGGTAAGTATTCTCTAACTTTGCTCTTCTCTTTAGTAGATAGAAGTAACATAAGTATTGGCTTTCAAATAATATTACTATTCTTATCCATGCATTAGGGTCTTACTCAATCATAGATTAATTGATATTATCTTATGCATATTTACTTTATTTTGTGTACTAACCCTCATATTGTTCCATAAGCTTTGGTGAGTACTAGATTAGACTTTAATTTACTTGTTATTAGTTTAGTGAATATGAAAATATAGGGCCTAGTTAGGGTTATTACTTGATTTTACTTGATTAGAGGATTTGGAACCCTTCATAGTATTATTTTTTGATAAGTTATCCCCTAATTGGGTCTAATGGATCCACATATTGTTTATGTCCTTGATTATCTAATGTATCCCCAATTGGAAGTGTAAGTAGGATCTATCTCCTTTGAGTTAGGATTGATTTATAGACTAAATGCATTTATAATTGCATAAAAATAGACACTCTCATTATATATATTTTACAATCCCAATCACTATTATTCCATCAACATTCTAGCAAGTCACAATAAACCCACTTTATTATATTGTTCATAATTTAAAATTATGTTTTTCATACTTTTGTAACATCAAAATAATTAAAATTATATGAAATGAGACAATAGATATGATAGAGAAAATCACTTACTCATAAAATTTATTTAAGATTAGTTATCATAAAATAATTCTTATTCATATATATAAATTAAATATCTATTATAAAACACTAAAGACTTGAGTTCCTTTCTCTATTTTTCTTTCTTCCCCTGAGCTCCTTCTTTGTTTCCTTGCTCCTTCAGATTTATTATAATTTATTGTTTCCTTTTTTTCCCTCAATATTATTTGATGTATATATTTTGTTTGATCTTTTTTATGGAATAATATTCTATCCACCATTCTAGACCTCATCTCAATCATGCTTAATTTATTCTTCCACCTTTTTTGGGTGCATTTAAGACAAATGTATGTTGAATTGAGGTTAATAAGACATCTATTACATATGGATAGACACTAATAAACTTTTACAAAATTATATATCCCTTTACAACATGTGAAAAACTTCCAAACTCTTAATAAAAAACTCAAATATTTGAATGTCTCATTTTGGTGTGAAAACCAAAATAGAGCCTATATGACCAAATTTTACAAGGACTAAAAAATTTACATTCTTTTAACATGGAATAATAAGGTCTTGTATACTTAACTATTACCATTACAAGACAAATTGAAGAATGATAAATATTATTATTATCAAAACATCACTGATTTTAACCTTTATAAAATGAAAAATGTATAAAATTTGACTTTATTCATAATGCACCCACATTAAAATAAGAACTACCATGGTAGAGGTTCAAGTGCATGTCTTGAATGATACCGTAGCTATCAAATTCGGGTAGGATTATTTAAGTTGATGGATGTGATGATACATGGAGTTTCAAGGAGTCACTAGTAGGAGATAGCCTGGGATCCATAACCCATGTCACTCTTTAACATCAGGGCCTTCCCATAGGAGGAAGACATGGTCTTAAGACCATTGATTTATATATGAGACTAAGGACTTTATATACATATTTTTTTTACCATTTGAGACACACTTTACCTCTATGGATTTTGATTGTAGTGGATATTTCATTGTAAATAATTAACATTTATTATGATATATATGAGATATTTGGTCTATTTTTGTGCCTTGTCATTCATGTGGTATTGGATTTAATTTTCATGTATGATTTTCAATTTTATGCACTTTAGATGATTAGTCATGTGATGATATACTATGTATCTCTATATTATTTTGATAAAAATCTATGGAAAATACATATATATGTGAGAACATAATGTATAAAATGATGTAATTTGATGAACATGTATGAATTTATGAATGTCCTAACAAATTTTTTCTATGTGATGACCCATTTATCTCATTTACATAATGTAAGAATTTTAGTATGTGGTAAATAAATGAAAAAATGAGAATATGATATATAAGAAATGGAAAAAATGAAAACCACAAATCAAAACTTCACATGAAATATGAATATGGAATAATCCTTATAAGCAAAGGGGGAAACTACTTCTAACGAAACTCATAAAAACAATAAATTTATTGGCTTAATCTAGAGATAACTAGCCACGATAGGATCAGTAAATGGGATAAAGTTATACTTTCTAATTTAGACATAAACACAAGCATTTTAAATAACTTTTTAGTTGAATAATTTATAATATAGTACTACTTTTACTTTTTGTTTTTTATTTGCAACACTGACACTTAGTCTTAAGTGACTAGGAAGACACATGGGCTCATCAACAAAGGATGGATATAGATGTGTAATGCCATCTACTTCCAATTATAACCCCAAGTAACTAGTAAGATGTAATAGCTTAACACTGGTGATCAGCAAAGGATGAGATATGTCGAATTTGAATTTTATTTTGTATAATATTTTGATTTTCATAAGAGTGTCTTCTTTTCTCTCTCTCTCTCTCTCTCTCTCTCTCTCTCATCTCTCTCTCTCTCTCATCTCTCTCTCTCTCTCTCTCTCTCTCTCTCTCTCTCTCTCTCTCTCTCTCTCTCTCTCTCTCTCTCTCTCTCTCTCTCTCTCTCTCTCTCTCTTTCTCTCTCTCTCTCTCAAAATTAATCCATAGTCTAGTATTTACTAAACTTTACAAGAAAATGTAGGGAAATAGAAGTATACATTTCTCATAAGAAACTAAGGAAAGAACTAATGTAATTATTATTTTGATAATTTTTACAATGTGATAATAGGGTCATGTGAAAATTAAAATGATATGATAAGATACATTCTAAAAATTTATGTTATGCAAATTAACAACTGAATAATTACCAGACATAACATATGATATGCAAGATAACATGAAAATAATGGAAAATTCAAAGCAATGAGGGAAATTTAATTGCATTGTCTATATGTAGAAATGTTTAAGGTGAAAAGTGTTTGAAATTAATTTAATTCCTTTACCTATAAAGCACAAAGTTGATAGGCTTCGTTATGAAAATATTTAGTCACTAGGTCAGGGCCTAACTAGTGATGTCTGAATTTGTGACCTTCTCTTCTATTTTTGTCTTTTTGACTATTGAGTATTAGGAAAATGTATCCCACTTGTGTATGAAATTTTTAAACATAATTTTAAAGCTCACATTATTTATTATAAGGTATTATTAACTTTGCATGTCTTTTTGTAATGGGTGGATAATGAAAGTGAAAAGATTTTGAGCATCCATTGGACTATTTTCTATAGTCTCCTTATATAGGAGGTTTGTGGTCATATTGGTTTAGCTCAAAGTACTTTTGATAAGATGTGGTTGACTCTATGTTTTATATTCTATCTTTTCTAGGGAAAGTTTGAGATAACTTTTTAATTAGTTATCTACGGTCTTCTTCTCTTTCTAGAGGGATAAAGGACCCAACATAAAAGGATATTTGGGTAATCATTATAACTAATGTTAATTTATATGGTGCTTATTATTAATTTATGAATCATTCCCTCAATCATTGGGCATAATTAAGGGAGGATGAAGGGTTTGTTTATCTATAATAAATTTTAAAATATGATATAAACTACTACTTTCTCCTATGTGATAGGGTATCAGAAGATTATATTGAAGATATGGATCATCAAAATATTTAAAGAATAAAAAATGTGTGTTAGTGAGAATGATGTTCTTGAGTAATTATGCATATATTTAAAGAATAAAATGAAAATTAATTTGTTATATAGGTCTCATAGGTTAATTTTAATGTATTTTATATTCATTATAAACTCTTATGAAGGTTTGAAAATTCAAAGGTTCTTGTCTGGGTTTAAAGCTTGTTTGCTAGTTTTGAGTGAGCATATAGAAGTGGTTTATTTGAGGTCTTTTGTCCTATATGGTGAATTTTAATGGAAATTATGATGACCATTAAGTAATTTAGGTTATATATATATATATATATATGAGTTTTTAATATTTTTATGTTTCAAAATTTAGTGTACACTTTAGAAATTCAAAGTAGACTTTTTGGTAGTGAGAAGGCCTAATTACGAGTAGGCCTAATGGCATGGTTCAAGGAGTGAAATGAGATAAATGGAGTTGGGGGAATAATGTGATATTATCATGGGTATAATTTAAAAGTGTATGGTTTTTTTTCATCCATTTTTATAGGCTTAAAATTTTCCAATTTGGTCAATGTGAAATGTGTGCTTTGAGAAGGCCTAATTGCATTAGGTCTCTATGAGGCCTAAAGGTGGTTTTGGTACTAATGAGTGGTGACCAACCTATTTATCGGGTGTTTAAATTATGATTTTTTTTTAAACTATTAAAATTATTATAAAACTATTTATAGGTTTTTTTCCTACCAAGGTGGGTGAGATCAAGATTCAAGTATAAAAAGAAAGTCTAATAGGCCTAATTTGACTAGTTAGAATATTGAGAACATGAGTGAATGAGATAGAAGTTTGGAAACTAGGTATATGGATTTGAGATCATTAGAGAGTTTTTTTAATCATGTAATTAAGTTATAAAATTAATTATATATATGATGATCAAGGTGATATGACCTAAATCTACAAAAAAGAGGGCTACTTGAGCGAAGATGCCTAATAGGCTATTTGAGAGAGAAAGAAGAGTGTTAAGAGTAAAATAAGGTGGTCATCATCAGTTGAGTGATAAAAAATTGTCCAAAGGTGATCATAGGTTAAAATTATTTGAGTTGGTACTAAGTTACCTATGGGGTTGGTTCCTCCTTGCAAGTTGGTATTTCTAAAGGACTAGTTGAGTTGGTACTTGACTAGTGAGGGGTTGGTGTTCCTTGTGGGGTTGGTGCCTCACTTAATCTTGATAAATTTATTTTAGGAATGTATTCAAAGATGTTTTTTTTTGGTTTTTATCCCCCATGATGGTTTCCCACATATATCTTAAGTTATTATATTGTATGTTTTTGTAGATGCTTGTTTATGCATTGGTTATTGTATGCATGTGAATGAATGTTCCATGATGATAAGTGAAATTGAATGATTGTTTTAAGAGAAATAATTCAGACCCCTCTTGGTATATGTAATTAAAATATTAATATGGTTATATTATTAAGTTTTGTATTTTATATTGGTGGATGAATGATTGAGAATGGATTCTAGGTGGGATACCACTTGGTTAATATTTTTGTGTTCATCAATCATGTTTTAATATTTAAATGGTAATGATAGAACTAGATTTGGATTATGATGTATATTGAGACTTGGAAAGTTTCTAGTAGGTGGGAGATTTGGATATCTTATGTGGGATGCCATTGAGTCTATATTTGACTTAGATTTCAATTTGGATATGAAAATGATTTGGTTAGGTTTGATGAATAATGTTTTATTATGGGATTTTTATGTTTGATATTTATGTTTGATTTAAAAATTTGATGTGGTTATTTTTATTTGATTTATATATGATAAAGTATGGATTTTATGATTTCATCATTTACATCAAAAAATTATGTGAGATTGAATAGAAATACAGGGATAAGATTTGAGTGGATTATGATTTGTTGATGTGTTGATTTAAAATAAACTATGGGATTAAGCCTTGACTGATTAATATTTGATTTTGATTTGATTTGATTTAACATTGGAATGTTTGACTTATTTTTTAATTGGATGAATTGGACTTATTTTGACTTTAAAATGTTGGATTTTAGATGTGATTTGACATGATTGTTTGAATGATTGATTTTGAGTTTAAATTTTATTTGACTTGGTCAAATGTAGATGTTTGAATTATTAATTAACTTTGACCTATGTTTATTTTATGTCCCAATTTGAATTTGACTTAAATTTTATTGGTTATTCTACCTAATGTTTGAATTGTAAGTGTTTTACTTGAATGATTGGTGTTTGACATTTAATGTTTAATTCTTGATGGTTGAGTTAAAATAGTTGAAATTTTAATGTTAGGACATGAATATTTTATGTTGGATGTATTTTACATTGTTCAAAATATTTATGGTTTGAAATCAATATAGGTCTTGACAATAATAAAATAAAAGCATGCAAGTGACAAGCCATATGTTTATTATAAAAGGTGTGATATTCAAATAATATCCCACTCATATACTCACATGAAGCAGTGAATAGATTAGTCTCCAAAACCTCACTCTATGGACATACATTATGAGTGTCTTGTTTTAGTTTGGGTTCCCTTGCATTACTAACTATTTTTAGTCAATTGGGCTTAAACTAGTCTTAAAAAAATATTTCTATGTGCATTCCATATATACCTTGTGGTATGATGGAGACTGAGTTCATGCAATAGGACAATTAATGGGATGTATGATAGGGTCTAGTCACTGCACACCCATTCGATACATATAAATTCAATGAAGCACCACTATAAAATCATTCCTTGAGGGGTATTGTTTGGGGCTTAGATATTAGAGCATGAAAACCCCTAACTTCATAGTGTACACAATAACACTCAACCAATAAATAAAACTCCTCCATTAATTTATATACTCCACCAAAACATGGGATTGGTCCTAACATTTGAGGATGAAATCTTAATCATTGAACCCTAAATATAGGAACTTGGGGATTGAGGTCCAAGTTGCACATCCAATATAAAATAAACTAACACTATTTTTATTCCCAACATCACCCAAAGATGTGAGGGAGTAACATACATAGTGTCTATCTAAGATAAAAATAATTATCTTAATCCATTTATGATTCATAGTAGTTTCTTTATAGTGCAAGGGAAGAGAATACATGGTTTTATATTTCACAAACACACACACATAATCAATCAAACTAATTTTTTTTAAAATGACCATATCAAAATATGTGATAAATTATGAGTCCCAAAAATAAATGTAAGAGTTTATTTGGTTGATTTAATATTTTGATGGGGAAAAACCTGCAAATAATAAATCAATATTTTGTTTTTTTAATCTTTGACAAGCTTAAAATCCTAAAAAAACTTGTTAGATCACAAATTGTCAGTGATTTCACTTAAAATCAGAATGATTTAATCAAAACATAGGTAAGTTACTCCAATTTTAAAAAAATAATCTTATAAAACATAAAGACACTTCACCAAAATAATGATGATTTTGTTGAACTTAAGTTGACTCTACCACTCTACAAACATAAACTATCTAAAATTGAAAGCTATTTCATTGAAATTAGGGTGATTTCATCAAAATTAGGTTAATTCCAATACTCTATGTTAGAAAATAAAAATTATTCTACCAAAATTAGGGTCATTTCAGTGAAGTTAGTACAAAATTTTCTGCTTTGAAAACATAGAGTGTTAGGAAAATGAAAGCTATTTCATCAAAATCAAGGCAATTTCATTAAACATAGGTCAGTTTTCCCATTCTAAAAACTTCGACTATGAAAAAATAGAAAGTTATTTTGTTGAAATCAGGGTGATTTCATTGAAATTAGGCTAATTTATCACTCTATAATCACATATTTCTAAAAAATTGAAAGCTATTTCACCAAAATCAACACTATTTCATTGAAGAATATATCAATTCTACCACATCCCATGTAAAAAAAATAGATGCATTTATGATTAAACACAATACATTTATGTTAAATTCATTTTATTCTTCAAAATTTAGTTTGATTCTATTATTCTATAAAAATAGGTTTTACAAAGCAAACATGATTTCACTAATCAATAGGGTTATTCTAGTAATTTCATTCATGATTTCGCTAAAATACAATGTTATTATACTATGAGTCTGGGAATGTTAATTTCAATTATTTTTGGAAAAATTTTAGTAATTTGGCTTGATTGTGTATGTAATTATTATATAAATGGGATTATATGATTTCAAAGGTGATTTTCGGTTGCTAAATGTCCCATCAGTGTGTCATATTTAATATCAAGAGGAAATTAGTTATCAAACCACAAGATTTAGTAACACCCAAATAAAACCACAAATAAAATACTAAGAAAATTTAAAAAATGAGATACCTTAAAAGAGATATCAAATCGAGGAATAAAACACATTGTATACCTTGATCTTACTTAAGAAGACCTTACTCCATGCATTGATTGGATTGTGATAAAATGGATGTTGTTGTAAAGGATTTTATAAAGCATGCAAGAAATTGCACCAAACATTCCCTTGCCAAATGGATGTTTTGATAGGATAAGTGATGATCTATCTTCAAGCTTTGTTTGTCAAAATAGAAACACTTTTTTTCATGAATAGTCTTGTTGAAAATGCCATGTGGCCCCTCAATTTAAAGAGTTTCCTATTGATGTGGACCATTCAATGATATTGAAGATAAATGGATGAGGTTAAATCCTCATCCTTATAAATGAGAGGATTTGGAGCATTAAATGGAGGTACTTAGAGTGTGTAAGGATTTATATTTATGAAGAGTGGGACATGACAAGAATTTTTGAAAAAGGGATTGCCTTGTGACTATAAATGAATACAAATTTATTTTTTTGGGATAATGTCAATATTGCATAGGGAATTGAGTGTTATGTGAGGATTGTTTAAATTTATTTGATTGATGGAAAATATGACATGTCCATTCCATGAAATTTTCCATTATTGAGGAGATTAGTTAATTAACATATCTTAATTAACTAATATGATTTGGTATGATTTTTGTGGGATTGGATGTGATCATAGAGTAAATGATTAATTGATTAGGGGGTGATTAATAGTCTATTATCTAGGTATTTTGGTGTGGATATAAGAATAATTAGAATTCAATGTGATGATAGATTATAGTTTGTTGGTGTGACAAAATTATAGGGTAATGATAAGTTAAAATGGACATAGAGTGTATAATTTCATGTTTTGAATTTGAATTTTTGAGTATTTGACATTTGATAAAAAAATAACCAATGATGCAATCAAGGGGGAAGAATAATGGAGGTGATTTTATTAAGTCATTGAGGGATACACTATCATGGATGGCATGTATCAATTAGGTATGGGTTTTAATATAGTATAGAATCATGTGGTACATAATGTACAACATTATCAATGTTAATGTAACTCAAGGTATGATGAATGGGTGTATAAGTTTAAGGATGCTATGGTGTCTAATGTGCAATATGAGGGGGTATAATAATTGTGTTCCATGTGGAATAAAATGAACTATTTTTTGTGATAATTGAGTTTGCATCATAGTATATTGTTCCCTTTTTGGTATTTTAGTAACTCTCTAATGTAATCATTTTGTAATAATTGGATATATGGATCCTATATATGTGTAAAAATTGACTCTTTATGGTGATCATAGATAGGTGTGTCAACCATATTTGAATACTTATCTTAAATGTGTGTACCATCATATTTGATTCAAGATTTCAGATATGTGTATCACCCATCTCTCATTAATGATATTTAATATGTGTATCAACTAATTGTGGTGGTGGTGGGGGTGGAGGAGAAGATATCATTGAATGAACGACGTAATCATATTTTAATCTTGGAACTATAACCACTCTATTAAATATATGCATTTTAAGCATTGATTTATTGTGGGTATAACTACATGAAGTATTTCTATCCATGTTAATCATAATAATATGTTGAATAACCCATTAATCTATAATACTATAAACGGTCTGGCCAATATGGATGATCATACTTGAAGAGGTAATACCATGAGTCCCAATGTAATATGTATTTGACCATATAAACATTTAAATAATTTAATTATATATTAAAAATAATTTCATGTGTATCTAATATATTAGATAAGTGCCATTGTGCAAACATTCTAACTTGAGTTTTTGTAAATAATAACACTGTGTGTGTGTTTGTGTGTGTGTGTGTGTGTGTGTGTGTGTGTGTGTGTGTGTGTGTGTGTGTGTGTGTGTGTGTGTGTGTGTGTGTGTGTGTGTGTGTGTGTGTGTGTGTGTGTGTGTGTGTGTGTGTGTGTGTGTGTGTGTGTGTGTGTGTGTGTGTGTGTGTGTGTGTGTGTGTGTGTGTGTGTGTGTGTGTGTGTGTGTGTGTGTGTGTATTCCTCAATTTAGGCATGTATGCATAATACAAGAAAATATGAATTATCATCAAATTTATAAATTTCATAAAATTTAATCACAAAATACAAAGTTTAAATGTTGTTGATTCTAGAAATGAGAGATATAGTCGATTACCCTAAGTCACCCATGGAGGATGCATGTTATATGAATGGTGTACCTCTATATTGTCCTTGGTTTTTTTTTAGTCATATTTAGAGAAATGATTGTTTAAAATATTTAAATTTTGAATTCCATTGTGTTTTGGTCAAGATTCATTTTTAGGGGTGTACAAATCAATAATATTTTAATCATTGAGTTCATATGTCAAATGTCTAACCTAAAACATCTATTCTTTGAATACTTTATAATTTAAGCATACTCACAATTTGAATTTCCATTATAGTTCTTTAGTATCAGTTAGATTGGATAAAGATAATGTGAAGTAATGGGTGTGATAAAGTTAAAATTGTTAAATTTATTTATAATCATATGGGGAGGTGATGGTAATAATTAAAACTAGCCCTTTGGTAGAGCTAGCAATTGTAATTTGTTTTTAAGTTATCATACTACATTGACTGTAGTCTTTACTTCATTATTTTTATCCTTTAGTTTGGACTTATATTTTATTTTACTATTAAAAAATATGTTGAATTAGTCACATGAGTTCAATTAAACATAATTTTTTCAAAGAAATTAGTTTGAGTAAATTTTCCCTTATTATATGTCATAAATCATCAAATGATTTTATTATCTTGATTATTATTGATTCATGTGGTGGTTGTAGTAAAATTTGTTTGAAAATATCTTGAAGTTAATTATCATCCATAAAATTTGTGATCTTGGATATCTTGGTTTTGTATCAAATCACATAGTCAATGATTGGTTCATTGGATCCTTGCTTTAGATTAGTAATTTGTGCATATGATAACTTCTCATTGATGTTGATGGAAAAGTGCACTAAGAATTGGTCAAAAAAGGGTTGAATGATCTTATTTATTGAAGATGGAGATCATAACAACATATCAATACATATTATTTAATACTTATTATGATTAAATTTGTCAATATATTATTATTATATGCATAGTCCAAGCAAATTACATTAAATGATCTAATATGTTGTTCAGGATCCACTTTTGCTTTGCATAATGATAGATTGGGAGATATGAAACCTATAGGAAATTGGTAGGATTATATCTTATAGGATAATTGGTTATGGAGTAGGGTGTATGAATCCATAGTATAGTTAACTCTTGAGGCACCTTACTCCAATTACAACACCTTGCTATGTAGATATTTAACAACTTCCTTTAAGAATGTGCATTAGGAGAGGTTGAAAATGGAATTTTCATATCCATATTGGATGATGTAAAAGTTACTTGTGTAATAATAGACATCAAAATATACTAAAATAATTATTATTCCCTTAGATTTTGGGAATATGTCACATATGTTACTAAAGGTGTAGGCATTGCAATGGAACCACTAGTAGTGGTTTTAATACCTAATACAGAGGCATTAGCTTGAAATTACTTGTTAATATTGGTAAAATTATTTTGTTAAATTTATTTGGATTCATAAATATTAGATTTTTGTGAGGACTTAGATACTAATATTTATTTGAAAACTCTATCTATTTCTTTAGGATTGTGAAAAAGTATTTCAAGAAATTTTTACAAGACTTTAAATTGGTTAGGGTATACCTCATTAAGTTAATGAGATTAAATATATCTAATCATTAATAAGTATATTAATAATTTTGTTTATTTTTATTATTTTAATTATCATTTTCCAATTGATGAATATGAACACACTCATTTATTTATATATATTCATGAATAATTACATCATCAAACAAAATAAGGAACACTGATTGTATCCATTTTAAAATTAGTAATATGAATGTGATAATAATCTATATGGGTCATAATTATTTTATAAATTAATCTTAGAGGTACAAGGGAGATATAATTATTATATGGAATATGATGGAATCATGCAAGGATATGTTGGGACCAACATACCCCTATTTTTTGAAAATTGGAACCCTTGAGAAACCCTGATAATTGAACATAAAATATGGCATGATTAGACCATTTTTAGAATTTGAATGTCATCCATTCTATCAAAATAAAGCTTAATTAGTTATATTTTGATTTAATTTTGACTAACAATGCTAATAAATGGTCTTTATTGCTTATAGTTGTATGTTCTATGGTGTTTGTTCCTAAGAAATTCATGTTTCAAAACACTGGCAAAACCCTAAATTTATATTTGAATATTGGTGGGAACTAAATTGGTGGGAACCTTTTAAAATCCCTTTTGGACCTAAGTATAAATTTCATGTTTTAATCTTAGTCATGTTTTTTAACATGACTAAAACTTAGCCTAAAATGCTTAGCACCCTTTATTGTTTCCTCCTTTAAAGTTCCTTATATGACTAACTAACATTCATTTTGTAGGGTCCTTTTAATATTTCCTAACTTAGCCTAAGATTTTTGTTAGGGTGTGGAGCTAAAAGCTTCAACTATTGAAAACATGAGGAAGGTTGCTGAAGAACCAGAAGTACCAGCTTCGGTAGCATGACCGATGTCAGTCAAATGCAGTGCAAAAGGTAACCAGCGACGGCAGCTAGTCGGCCGACATCGGTAGAACCAGGCAAGCAGGGACTGACGTCGGTCACCTGTGTGTTCTAGAACTATTGTTGACAAATAGTCAGTTAAGTGAAGCAAGTGTTTGCATGTTAAAGGACTAATGTAAGTCATGAGCTACGTGTCTAATTATTGTAGTTAGAGTTCTATTTTTGTAACCATGGGATTCTATTTAAAGACCCATGAGGCATGTATTGTAATTATCAAGCAGGCAAGTAAAAACATTAAAGCAAGCAAGGTCAAGGAGATCAGCTGAAGCATTCAAGGATGGGATAATAACTCAGGCTATAGAGTTGTTGTGTTGAGCAAGAGAGAGAGGGAAGAAGGTCTTGAGGTGTGGCAAGCCTTTGAGGTGGAGGAAGAAGTGGCATCTTCATTATTGTATTTTATTCTAGTAATATTTAATACAAGAGTGTGTATTGTCTCTCAAATTCTTTGCTATCTCAAGTTTCTAGTTACTTAATCATTCTGGTATAATTCTGTGTTTAATTACTTATAAGAAAGTAATGAATTGTGCTTCTATTGGATAAGGGGTCCCTAACAGTTGGTATCAGAGCTACGGTTTGCAGGGAGCAGGTTATTATTTTTTGATTACAGGGCATTCACAAGGTTTTCTGATTGAGTGGGAGTTTAGCAATGGCAGAAGAAAGTAAGCTACGAATGGAGAAGTTTAACGGCAAGAATTATCAACATTGGAGATGCAGATAGAGGATTATCTATATCAGAAGGATCTATACTTACTATTGGGTGGGGTTGCATGCAAGCCCACAGATATGAAGGATGAAGAATGGAGCGTTCTTGATCAGAAGGCTCTTGGTTCCATAAGGTTGAGCCTTGCATCATCTGTGATTTCCAACTTATCACAATGCAAGACAATAGAAGAGTTGATAAAATCCTTGGCAAATTTATACGAAAAGCCCTCAGCTTCTAATAAGGTATATCTTATGAAGCAGTTATTTAATTTGCAAATGCAGGAAGGTGGATCGGTACATACTCATCTCAGTGATTTCCATGGTTTGGTAAACCAATTAGCTTTAGTCAATATTATTTTTGATGATGAGGTAAAGGCTCTCTTGATTTTATGTTCTTTTCCTGAAAGTTGGGACAATTTGGTTATGGCAGTAAGTAATTATGCATATGCTTCTAAAATATTAAAGTTGATGATGTTGTGAGTGTGATCTTGAATGAGGAAATATGCAGGAGAAGCACAGGTGAATCATCAGGGAATGCTCTAAGTGCAGAAAGTAGGGGAAGGCAAAGGGAGAAGGTTGAGCAAGGGAAATCAAGGTCGGGAAGGAGATCTGAATCCAAAGGTATTACCTATTGGCTTTGTGTAAATAAAGGACACACAAAGGAGTGTTGGTTGAGAGATAAATAGAATCAACACAAAGGTATCGAAGAAGCAAAGGATGCAAATATTATGGTACAGGATGCTCTCATACTTTCTTCAGATAGTCAGGTAGGATCATGGATTTTAAATTCTAGTTCATCTTTTTATGCATCCCCAAACAGAGATTTGTTCCATGAGTATGAATAGGGATACTTTGGAGTGCTTTATTTAGGGGATGGTACGCCTTGTCAAATAGTTGGCAAAGGGAAAGTGCAGCTGAGATTGCAGAGTGACAACACATGGGTGTTGAAGGAGGTCATGCATGTCCCGATTCTGAAGTAGAGTTTGATTTCTGTTGGAAGGTTGGGTGATGAGGGATGCATAATAACCCTCACAACAGATTCCTGGAAGGTTACCAAGGGTGCACTTGTTCTAGCAAGAGGTAAGAAAGTAGATACTCTTTATCTATCTACTTGTATTATTGATTCTATTTCTGGTTTATCTACTTCAGCTGTAGATTTGAAGATGTGGCTTAATAGGCTTGGTCACATGAATAAGAAGGGAATGGATGTTCTTGATTCAAAAGGTATGTGTTCATATTTAGAAAGCATAGATAGAGTTCATTATAGAAAAAGGAAATTTGATGCTTTTGACAAGAACAAAGAAGCCTTAGTGTTTGTGGAGGAGATGAAGGATAGAGATCAGTCACAGGGGCTGAATAAATCTAAGCAGGGTAATATTGACAGAGGTTTGATCCAAGATGAGCTCATAGATGAAGATTTCATCACTTACAGGAACACACAGACATCGATGTCAGTCACTTTAGACCAATGTCAGTCATCTAGATACCAGCATCAGTCATGTGCAGACCAACAGGGTCGGTAAAGTCGGTAGGAAAAGACTGATGTTGGTTATGTAAGAACCGGCGTCGGTAGGGGGGACATCGGCTTCGGCTAGGGAAATGACATCAGCAGTTAGGGTCAGTGCAGGGAATTGACATCAGTCAGGAGTAGACTGGGAGATGGCTTAGATCGGTCACTAGAATGGATGTTGGGTGGATAACAAGCTGTCAAAGAGTCTCAAACACCCATATGGAGGTTAGAAAGGGTAAGTGAACCTCATATTCATTGTTCACCTTCTTTATATTGCTTATTGATGGTCAAGAACTAAGAAGATGGAAGAAGCAATGCAGGTAGAATCCAGAAATAGTGGGAGCTTGGCATGGATGAGGAGTGTGAGTCTTTGGAGTAGAACCAAACAGGTATTTGTTGGTAGAGTTGTCAGCTAGAAGAAAGCACTGGATAGAGGGATGGATTCCCATGTTAGAGAAGAGAGTGGATGGACACATGAGACAGAAGGCTAGGGCATATGGTCTTGACTAGGCTAAGGATAATGGAGGTTTGACCATTGTATTTTATCTTTACCAGGTTGGATAATATTAGTTACATTATCCTATTATTGTATTGTGTTACTTGTTGCAAGGTTTCATATACAGGGAGTTTTCTGAGCTAAGGGTAGAGTTGGTTCAGAAGTATGTCATGAAGAATTTGGGAGTAGCAAAATTCTTTTAGCATAAGTGACAGGTATAGCATCACAGGTTTGTGTGGTGGTTGGTCTTCAAGATTGACTTTGAAGAGGGATACAGAGCCAAGGTAACAAAATAGATGGTGTATAGGTATAGGTACAATAACAACTATTTATCTCCAAGTGGGAGATTATTAGGGTGTGGAGCTAAAAGCTTTAACTATTTCAAACATGAGGAAGGCTGATGAAGAACTAGAAGCACCGACATCGACAGCATGACTGACATTGGTCAGATGCAGTGCAGAAGGCAATCGGCGATGGCAACTAGTCGGCTAACGTCGGCAGAACTAGGCAAGTAGGGACTGACATCAGTCGCCTGTGTGTTTCAGAACTGCTGTTGATGAACAGTCAGTTAAGTGAAGTGAGTGTTTGCATGTTAAAGGACTAATTTAAGTCACGAGCTACGTGTCTAATTATTGTAGTTAGAGTTCTATTTTTGTAACCATGGGATTCTATTTAAAGACCCATGAGGCATGTATTGTAATTATCAAGTAGGAAAGTAAAAGCATTGAAGCAAGCAAGGTCAAGGAGATCTACAGGTGTAAGGTTAAGGAGATCAGCTGAAGCATTCAAGGAGGGGATAATAACTTAGGCTATAGAGTTGTTGTGTTGAACAAGAGAGAGAGGGAAGAAGGTCTTGAGGTGTGGCAAGCCTTTGAGGTGGAGGAAGAAGTGGCATCTTCCTTATTTTATTTTATTCTAGTAATATTTAATACAAGAGTGTGTATTATCTCTTAAATTCTTTGTTGTCTCAAGTTTCTAGTTACTTAATCATTCTGGTATAATTCTGTGTTTAATTGCTTATAAGAAAGTAATCAATTGTGCTTCCGTTGGATAAGGGGTCCCTAACAATTTTAACCTTAAGGCCCTATTTTATTTATTAATACAAATGAGACCTTAGTTTTAACACCTTAGCTTAAGTCCTAGCTCCCAATTCTAATTTTATGTTAGCTCGGTCCTTTGATTTATACCTTAGCCTAAGGTTTTGATCCTAAGGCCCCTATGTATTTATTAATACAATCAAGACCTTAGTATTAACACCTTATCCTAAGTCTTTTTATCACCATATTCCTTATTTAACTTCCTCACATCTTACATGATCTAATAGTCCTCACTTTATCATGGCACTCTATCTAACGGAGTGATAAAAGCCCAAACTTTAACTTAAAAAACATGCATCTTAGATAATATAATGGTTCACACTTCCTCACAGACCTTTAATTAGATGGTGTAAGGAAGACCAACAAAATCCTACACATAACCCCTCAGACCAATCATATTCAAGCCCTCATATCATGATCAACAATTCTCACTTCATCATGAGGACCCAATCGGATAGAGTGAAGTATAGTTGAAAGGTCAAAGGATTATAGGAGGCCCAAATGATTGACATGCATCACCCTTAAATTTAAGGATTAAAATCAAAGGGACCCACATAATATAAATAACCAATCATGAGCAATCTCTTAGATCATGATCCTATACCTCTCATTGTGTCATAGATTTTGATCCAATGAAGTGAATTAAGTCTAAGATCCTCACAAAACCCATGGAGGTGCCAAGCGGTACTCTCGTATTAGGTCAAAAAAATTTATGATATTAAAATTGACATTCACATGACCATCATTTAACATCCATGAGGATGTATTTGATGTCTGTGTAACCATTAACTTTAAGCCCATTAAATTAAAAATTTTACTAGCTTAAAATTGACATTCATGTAACCATCAGTTGATGTCCACAAGAACATGTTTGATGTCCACAAGAGCTTCAAATTTAAGCTAATTAGTTATTTTACTCAAGATTAAAATATGCTCCAAAATATTGCTAGAGGGCTCAAAATTTTCTTTATAAATTTAGGGAAGTGCTCAAAATATGCTCAAACATAGTAAATCTTTGATCTACAAAATATGGAAATGGTCTTATGGTCTAAATATATGCAAAATAAAACTTAGTCTAAATCTATACTTTAGGGTCCCAATGGCATTTTGTTTAAATATCATGAACCTTAAACTATAGACTCATACAAAGTCTTATTTTAAATAAGAGAGATATTTGTTATGTAGGACTTAGACTAAGTGTTTTTTAGCTAAAGGTTTTAATGTGTTTTTTTAACACAATAAAGTCCTATTTGTTATCAGACCATTATGTCATGTTGATCCTTTTGAGCATATTTTTATAAACTTTAGCATAAAAATTTTAAACCAATACATACATTATTTTTATTTAAACACAACGTAAACATTAAATTGAAACATTTAGCCATGGTCCCTCTTTATATAATTCATAAAAATTAGACATAAATATCTTAGCCTAAGGTTTTCTTCATGCTTAATAAACATGTAATAAACCTTAGCCTAAGGAATTTAAGCCTAAGTCCCATTTTAATAATGTACTAACTTAAAGTTTAGGAATCGCTATAGATCGATAGTTCATGCTTTGTTATTGGAAGATGATCCAATGACACGAAGCTCCCATAAAATTTTCAATAAGGCCCAGAGATCCCAAAAGCTTGATGCATGGTAAAAGAACATTTGAGGCAAACTTGACAAGGTGATCCAATGGTTCACACTTTGTCATTAGAGGATGATCTAATGATGTGAAGGTGCTCATGACTTTTCAAAGGCTTATGAGCTCACTGTGTGGCCAATGTTCATTCAACAAAGAATTGACATATGATATGAAGCATGGGGAAGACATGTAAAGATTCCAAGTGTCACAACCATAAGGCTTGAAACAAAAAGGAACCAATCATAGGTAAGGGCCCATATTATAATTAATAGATCAAGCTAATCTATGATTTTAAACTAACATATCAAAATAAAGAGGGCATTTTTAAATGCCAATGGCTAGTGCTCAAAGGAATTTATGAAAAATATCATGAAAGGTCAAGACCAATGACATATAAGCACCATGCAAGTAGAAAAGATAAAACAAAAGATCTTGTGGGATCAAAAATGTAAAGGTATAAAGGCAAAAGTCCAAATCAAATCCAAATCATGTATGAACCAAAGTCTAGATATATCTTGCCATTAAATCTTGAAAAACCTTAAACCCTACGTAAAAGTGACCCAATTGATTTTATTTGGTCACATGTTGATCCAAGGAGAGCTTGATTGTGTTTTTAGTGAAAAAGAGCTTTCACAAAGACCATTTACTATCCAATGTGAATAATTTGAAGAAATAGAGACCATGACAGCTTATAGATAGTAATTAAAGGAAGAGACTAAGATATACTTATCAACAGATAATGAAGGATGAATCTTCAAGGGCACTAAATTAGACCTTGCAGCCCTAAATGTCCCTAGTATTAGGAATTAGTTTGGACTCTTCTTCATGGTGGAGGAATTGAAGCCCATTACAAAGGAGAAATAGAGGATTACTAAGATGAGTAGAAGGCATTATGACTTGACTTCTATCTAGATGGCCAGACTCCACTATGCTACTATAAAACTTGAGGTACTACATTATATAGACATCCTTTCTCCCATCTTTGTTAACTATATGGTAGATAATGAATGGATCATTCGAGAAGGGAATTCCAAAAATATATCCTATATATCTCTTGTATCTTTTGAGAAATATTATAATCTCCCTCTCTCCCATGTACACCTATTTAAAAACAAAGAATTGACCAACAACCATGACTTGGACTATATCCTTAGACCCTAGCTACACCAAGGACCCCATATCTTCAAGGAATTTGAGGGTAAAATCTTAATAGTCTAATTTAGGGAGGGAAATAAGGTGATAATTACCCTATTAAACTGAGCCTTTGGAACCCCTTCAACCACCTATGTGAATAAAATATGGGTTCCTTATGTACACTTCATGGTGGAACAAAAGTTCACCCCTCCAATTGGAGATTTGATTAGTGTCTTCTTGGCCAAACAATTCACTACCATTAAAAAGAAGACATCTAAGATATTTTATATGATCTCATACCTACTAGATGCCTTCCTTGCCTCAATCAACTTCCCTAGGATAAGAAATTGGTCTCTTGAGGGAAAAACTACAATCTCCCACCATTAATCCAAATTACATATATTTAAATATAGGAACCATATGCAATTTATTTATGACTATGTCTACCTAGCCATAGTAGAGGCTATCATATGTGTTCCCATGGCTAGGGTCCACCCACTCATGAATAAGTATGTTGACTATGTCTACCTAGCCATAGTAGAGGCTATCATATGTGTTCCCATGTCTAGGGTCCACCCACTCATGAATAAGTATGTTGAAATGATGGGTGACACCTGGTACTACCCTGATTGTAAAGTCATTAGTATTGAGGGGATTATGTCCCAGCCTTATAAATGACCAGTATTTGTTCTAAGTAAACTTATCGAGTGATAAATTGCCTCCCAAATCATAAATGGCATTGATGAGATTTTCAAAGAAAAGAGTAAGGGTCTTCTCCACCCCTTCCATCTAACCATTATAAAAACTATACTTTAAGATTGGAAATAGGTTGATACCATGGCCAAATATAGGGATTCATTTGGGTTTTAGCTTTATGAACTCAAGATGTGGGATCTTAAGAACATAGTGACCAATAATTTGAAGGAGAAAAAGCTCCCTAAGATTGAGTACATGCATCAACTCAGTACTCATGACACCATTTATATTAAGGCTAAGAATTATGAAGAAGTGTTGGCCAAGATTTAAGGGAACAACATCAAACTAGAGCATAGATTGACCAAGGATGACAATCCATCTAGAGAGGCATGTCAAATGCATCCTTTTCAATATCACTTACTAGGACAATTTGGTATTGCCCAGAAATAATCGTAAGTATAACAACCATAGCCTCAAGGGAGAATTTTACAAGGCTAAGATGAACAAGGCCATGTTAAGGAGAAAGTGGAAGAGGTGAAATTGGAAGAGAGACCTAGAGAGGGGCCATCATCTTCAACACTCCTACAAAGGATACCTTCCTAATTTAGTACATAGATATAATCACCTTATATCTAAAAGAGACACTTGAGGGTACCCTAAAGGATCTTGCAGAGGCAAATGATACTGATAGGGAAGAGGAACTACTTCAAGATACTCAAGTCCAAGTAGGGGAATCTAAAGAAGATAAAGGAAAAAAAACTTGTCCCTATAACATCCTAAGATAAAAAGAAGGTAGAGCTAGATTGGTCCTTGTTGGACCAAGGAAGAGACCAATATTGACCTTCACTCTCCCCACTAGTGAATTCAATCTCTTTAGTGATGAGTTCTTAATCTATGAATGATTTATCCTTGACTAGTTTATTTATGGAAAATTTAAAAAGATCCCTACCCTTTCCCATTCATGGGCCATGAAAAATGTGGAATTGCATGATGAAATAAAGCCATGGATTAAGGCCATGGTAAAGGAAAAAGTAAAAAGGATAATTATGGTCACTCTAGGACCATAAAGCAAGAAGATGGATGCTCTTACACCATCAAGTAGAGTCAATGTAGAGGTATTAGAGCCTCTAAAAGCTACATAGTCATCCAAAACTATGTAATTTAATCCAAAGATAGATAGATTAGAGAGGGTTACCACCAAGACAAATATGGTGGGAGTAGAGGAATTCACCTTATAAAAGGTGGAGCCCTTTATTGTTGGGGATCAACCAACAATAGATTGCAATTATGAAAGCAATAAATGTGGAATTAAATCAGATAGACAAGTAATTAGAATGAGATAATAGCAAGAACAAGAGATACAAGAAACCACCCTGAAAACTTGTATTAACAAACTCTTTACAAAAGGAATACAACTGAAGAAAACTTGTTTCTTCCACACCTCTCCTAGATGTATAGATCTCTCAATAGATCTGTATTCCTCAAGAGCTCTCTCTCTCAAGAACAATCAACTCCAACAAACCTGGATTGATTCAATTCTATACTGTTCTTCACATACCAATGAATTATAATAATTCACAATAACTACTACAACTACAATAAGCTAGGAAGATCTAATTCTACATATAGAATTAGGAGACTTGAGCATGTACTTCCAACAAGAAGTTAAGCCACTTGAACAAGGGATCTAAAAATAGTATTGCCAATAATAGAGACGCGAGCTTGAGACTACAACTCAAACTCATCATGTAAACACTCGCTTCTATCCTCAGAAATAGCTTTCTAGACGCACAGGTAACTGACGTCAGTTCCTGCTGCTTGTCTGTGACTGCCGTCAGCCAACCCTCTACCGACATCAACATCTTTGTAACTACTCTTAGCCAACATCAGTTGCTCCTGACCGATGCCGATCTTTGTGTAGACCCGAATTTGCTAATGTATGCTCCTTGGTGAAGCTTTTAGCTCCACACCCTAACAATCTCCCACTTGGAGATAAACAACTGCACCAGTACCTATACAGCAACATCTTCTAGCTCCTCCATCTTCAACTCAATCATGAAGACCAACAGAAGTTGAATGAAGATTCAACTTCTCCTTTGTAATTGGCTTGGTTAACATATCAACAGGATTCCTATCTGTATGGATATTCTCCAGCTTCAACTCACCATCTTCCAATACCTGTCGTATGAAGTGGTACCTTAGTTGTATGTGCTTTGTTCTTGAATGAAAGGATGAATTCTTAGCCAAATGGATTGTACTCTGACTATCACTATACAATCTGCAACTCTCATGCTCCCTACCAAGCTCATCCATGAACCGTGTCATCCATATCATCTCTTTGCTAGCTTTTGTGGCTACAATATACTCTACTTCTGTAGTTGACAAGGCAACAACCTTCTACAACTTAGATATGCAGCTAACCGCCATTCCACCTATAGTGAAAACATAACCTATAGAGCTCTTCCTGCCATCCAAATCACCTGCCATATCTGAATCTACATAGCCATGTAGAGAAGTATCTGAACCTCCATAGCACAAGTGCCTACTGCTAGTTCCTCTCAGATATCTAAGGATCCACTAAACTACTTTCCAATGTTCCTTACCTGGATTGGCCATATACTTACTTACCACTCCCACTGCTTGGGCAATATCTGGTCTAGTACACACCATTACATACATCAAACTCCCTACTGTGGAAGAATATGGAACCTTACTCATGTACTCTACCTCATCATATGAATTAGGACATTGTTCTTTACTCAACTTAAAATGTCCAACCAAAGGTGTGCTTACCGGTTTAGCATCCTACATATTGAACCGTTTCAACACCTTGTCCACATAATCTTCTTGAGACAATATCAACTTGTGATTTTTTCTCTCTCTTAATGCTCATACCAAGGATTTTCTTTGCTGCTCCCAAATCCTTCATGGCAAACGTTTGAGCTAATTTCACCTTAAGCTCAAAGATATCCTGCATGTGAGATCCTGCAACCAGCATATCATCTACATACAACAATAGAATAATATATCTACTATTATCAAATCTCTTGAAATACACACAATGGTCTGATTGACACCTACTAAAGCCATGCTCAGTCATAAACCTATCAAACTTTAAATACCATTGCCTAGGAGCTTGCTTGAGGCCATACAAGCTTTTCTTCAATCTGCACACAAACTTCTCCTTACCCTTGACCTCGAATCCTTCTGGTTGTTCCATATAAATTTCCTCATCCAAATCTCCATGAAGAAACACTATCTTAACATCTAGCTGCTCAAGATGCAAATCCTTAAAAGCAACCAAAGATAATACAACCCTTATAGAAGTCATTTTAACAACAAGAGAAAAAATCTCACCAAAGTCGATACCTGGCTTTTGTGCAAATCCTTTCACTACTTATCTAGCCTTATATCTCATCTATCCATTCTCACCTTCTTTCAACCTATAGGTCCATCTGTTCTTGAGTGTTCTCTTACCTGCTGGCAATTCAACCAAATCCCATGTTTGGTTCTCTCTTAAGGACTCCAACTCCTCAACCATGCCATGCTCCCACTCACTCTTGGACTCCACCTATATTGCTTCTTCAAAAATCTTTGGTTCTCCACCATCAGTTAGCAATAAATAAAATAAAGAAGGAAAATATCTAATTGGAGGCTTACTCACCCTTTCTGACCTCCTGATGGGTGTCTGAGACTCGTTCACAACACGCTGTCCACCCAAATTCTCTGACAGTGACCGACCTCAGTCACCTCCAGACCTGTTACTAGCCGATGTCAGTTCTACCTGACCGACCTCGGTGCCTGTCCTACCGACGTCAGTCTCTGTACGGTCGACACCAGTTTTTGAACTGCCGATGCCGGTTCCTAACCTACCGATGTTGGTCTCTGTGTTTTCCTGCAAGTGATTATTTATTTTTCCCGCAAACTCATCTTGGACTTTCACCTCATCCAATTCACCATTGCTCTACTCAGATTGATTCAGCTTCCTTAGCTGATCACAATACATCACTCTTTCATTGAAAACAACATCACAGCCCCTGATTACCTTGTTAGTTTCTAGGTTCCATAATCTGTAACCAAAATCATCTGAGCCATAGCCAATAAATGTGCACCTCATAGACTTAGCATCAAGCTTCTTTCTATTTTCCTTATCTATATGCACAAAGGCTTCACAACCAAAAACTTTGAGATATGAGAGATCAACCTTTTTACCTGTCCATGCCTCTTCTAGAATACCACCATCCAGAGCTGTAGAGGGTCCTCTATTAATCAGGTACACTGCAGTGTCAATAGCTTGTGCCCAAAACTGTAAGGGCAAACTGGCATGCAATCTCATACATCTTGCACACTCCATTATTGTCCTGTTCATCCTTTTAGCAATACCATTCTGCTAAGGTGTCCTTGGAACCATCCTTTGCCTATAGATTCCATACATATAACAATAATATCTGAACTTATGACTGTAGAACTCACCACCATTGTCTGATCTCAGGCACTTTAATCTTTTACCTGTTTCATTCTCAACCATAGCTTTCCAAACCTTAAAAGTCTCAAATACATCAGATTTTCTCCTAATACAATAGATCCATACCTTCCTTATAGCATCGTCTATGAAAGATACATAGTACTATGATCCTCCAATGGAAGCAACCTGAGCCAGTCCCCACATGTTTGTGTGAACAAGCTGCAACTTATGCCTCTTCTTAGTAGACCCAGTCTTGAGAAAACTAACCCTTTTCTATTTTCCAAATACACAGTGCTCACAAAACTCTAGATCTATGCCTTTTAAATCTGAAAGCATACCTTTGGACTTAAGAATTGACATCCCCTTCTCACTCATGTGGCCAAGCCTTGAGTGCCATAATTTAGCATCCACATCTGAAGTAGATAATACAGAAGGAGATTTGTTAGTAACACAATTACACAAATAGAGAGTACCTTCTCTCTTACCTCTGGCCATAACAAGTGCACCCTTGGTCACCTTCCAAGATTCTGCTGTGAGAGTTACTATACAACCCTCATCCCCTAACTTTCCTATAGAAATGAAATTTATCTTCAAGCTAGGAACATGCATCACATCTCTCAACACCCATGTGTTGCTATTCTACATCTTTAGCTGCACTTTACCTTTGCCAATTATTTTATAGGGCTCATCATCCCCTAGATACACTATTCTAAAATCTCCATGGATATAGTCACTAAAATATTCCCTGTTAGCAGTAGCATGAAAAGATGCACCAGAATCTAATACCTAAGATTCTATATTATTATGCAGAGAGAAAATTAAAGCATCTTGTGCAATACCTACAACCTTGGCTTCTTCCTTTCCTTCGTGTTGATTGTCCTCCTTAGGCTTTGACCAACAATCTCTGCTTATGTGCCCCATCTTTCCACAATTCCAGCATTGTGGCCTTTTGCCATTTCTCGATTTAGATCTGCCTTTCCCCTTTGACTTGGATCTTGATATGCCTTTCTTACTCTTCTCTTTCTACCTTCCCATGCTCTCAAAACTTAAAGCATTCCCAGATGCCTCTTCTGTGCTTTTCCTGCGTATTTCCTCATTCAAGATAACACTAACAACATCCTCTACTTTCAAAATATTTGATGCAGATGTAGTATTACTTACTGCCATTACTAAGCCATGCCAGCTTTCAGGCAAAGAACATAATATCAAAAGAGCTTTTATTTCATCATCAAACACTATATTGACTGAACTTAACTGATTCACAATTCCATTGAAATCATTCAGATGAGTAGAAATAGATCCACCTTCATTCATATGCAAATTAAATAACTGCTTCATAAGATATACCTTATTGGAAGCTGAGGGTTTTTCATACGAATTTGCTAATGTAGTCATCAACTCTACTGTAGACTTTGCCTGTGATAGATTAGATATCACAGTGGATGCTAGACTCAGTCTTATAGACCCCAGAGCCTTTCTATCAAGAACTTCCCATTCTTCATCCTCCATGTCTTTGGGCTTCTTTGCAACCCCACCTAATGGTAAGTAGAGATCTTTCTGATATAGATAATCCTCTATCTGCATTCTCCAATGTTGGTAATTTTTTCCATTAAACTTTTCCATTCTCAATTTACTTTCATCTGCCATTGCTTCTCCCACTCAAACAGAAATCCCTGCAAAAACTCCCGTGAGAACCTGTAATCAATACACACTACACAGATCTGAACCACCTGTTAGTGAACCTAAGCTTTGATACCAATTGTTGGAGATTAAGCTCTGAACCTGGAACCAAGGCTCTGATACCACTTGTTAGGGATCAACCAACAATAGATTACAATTGTGAAAGCAATAAATGTGGAATTAAATCAGATAGACAAGTAATTAGAATGAGATAATAACAAGAACAAGAGATACAAGAAACCACCCTGAAAACTTGTATTAACAAACTCTTTACAAAAGGAATACAACCGAAGAAAACTTGTTTCTTCCACACCTCTCCTAGATATATAGATCTCTTAATAGATCTCTATTCCTTAAGAGCTCTCTCTCTCAAGAACAATCAACTCGAACAAACCTGGATTGATTCAATTCTGTACTGTTCTTCACATACCAATGAATTATAATAATTCACAATAACTACTATAACTACAATAAGATAGGAAGATCTAATTCTACATATAGAATTAGGAGACTTGAGCATGTACTTCCAATAAGCAGTTAAGCCACTTGAACAAGGGCTCTAAAAATAGTATTGCCAATAATAGAGATGCAAGCTTGAGACTACAACTCAAACTCATCATGCAAACACTCGCTTCTGTCCTCAGAAATAGCTTTCTAGATGCACAAGTAACTGACGTTGGTTCCTGCTACTTGTTTGTGACCACCATCAGCCAACCCTCTGCCGACGTTGGTGTCTTTGCAATTGCTCCTAATCGACATCGGTCGCTCCTGACCGACACTGGTGTCTGTGTAGACCTGAATCTGCTAATGTATGCTCCTTGGTGAAGCTTTTAGCTCCACACCCTAACATCTATATTATTAACCCTAACTAAGGGCAATAGCTGGGTGAAGCTACCATTCATGAAGAAGATGTTGAAAGCTTGATTGAATCAGAGTCATTATAAGCAAAAATAGGGGTCATAGGAATGAAACAAAGGATCTATAATTTTGAAAGAGAAAAAGAAAACTTAGAGACATTGATAATTCTATCAGTACCTAAGGTAATGAACAAAATGATTGATGAGTCATTTTATGACATGTTTAAGACAATCAAAACCATGAAGCTAAGGTAGAGTTAATTAACACAATATAGTGCATTAGCCAAGAGTCTAGTCACCCAATGGTAAGCCTCTGAGGAAAAAATAGCCAAACTTCTCAACATCCAAGAAAGGAAATAGATCCCAAGATTCAAAACCATTAGTTTAGGACACTTGAGAAAAATTATAGGAATTTTTGTTGACAAGATTCAAAGTTTTAGTGTATGGCACAATAATGTGAAGAGATTCCTAAAAGATGATAAGGAGATAATTACAAGGATTGAGAAACTTCTTGGGACTATGCTTATAGATCTTGCATAACCTACTACCTTTGAAATCATAAGCGATGATTAATTAAAACATAGGGATACTTTGGTAACTCAATAAATCAAAGGAAAGATCTAAGGCATATCTAGGGATAATAACAGTAAGATCCTAGACATGAAATTCAATGCTGGAGAAAGGATAAATGAAGCTAGGAACATTAAAGAATCCATGACTAGAAATGATAGATAACTTGAGGACTTGGTAGATCAAGAGGAAGAGTGTATCTTAAATCTTATTATGGATATAAATCTAGTTGATGAGCAACATACTAAATCCATGAGGATCCTCCAATAACAAAAAGCAGAGGCCCCACCTGAAAATTAGACAACATTCTACTTTGTAAAATTTTATAACTGTTTGAAATAGAATATTCCATTATAAAGGCATGTGCTAGTTTTTTAACATATTTCCCCTAGGTCAGTCTAATTAGAGAAAGCAAGTGTATTCTAGAACCATCTTAAGAAGGACAATTATCCTTATGTTTTATACACCTTTGTATTGTAACTAACTAATAAAATGCCTAATCTTTCTATAAAGGCATGTATTATAATTTTTAAGAGAGATAATTTTGAGAATTTTTCGTACACTTGAAGTAATTAATATAATCAAGGAGTTATGCAAAGATTGTCCACATTTCGATATGTTAATTACTAATATATCTTTTCTCTTAATTGTTAGTTTATGTCTTGAATTTGAATGTTGTCTTTGAATTTTGAGTTGTATTTTCTAATCACAGGGTTTCTAATTTGTGCATATGCCAAATTAGTTGGAGGATCATAGGTTTTGATTCATTTAATTTTTATCTAAATTCAAATGTGCAAATGCTATTTGATTATAGTAGTAAATCCCTAAAGTAGACATGGTTTTTATTTGTACATTATCCTTTGAATTGTGCCTAGTATATAGTAGAATTTTAGCTTAAGCTATGTTGAATTATATATTGGCTGAATGTGTACTCAGTTATAATTGATGCTTTTTCATAATATTTGAGACTAAAATTAGTAATCACTCATTTCTTTTCTACCTTACCCTTCCCTTTTGTCATTTTTTACACTAGATCACTTTAGTCTTAGATTAATTATAAGTATCCACTTAGATTAGTCTGTAGCTTAAATCTAGATCATAATTCACTAAAAATTAACATATATTCTCTACAATTCACAAAGAATGGATAATGATGGATCCTAACCATCACTTATTATAACTTTATGGGACAACAATACATATCTCTACTACTATTTCACCATAGGTGACATTAAGTTGTCACAACCTACTACTCATGCTCTGAATTCATCAAATTCTAAAATGAGATGTGTTCTTTGAACATTAAAGAACCCTATGGTGCATTTAGAGGCATCAACAAGTTAGTTTCCTGCTAGCGCTAGAACGAGGGCCATGAATTCTTTGAATCTTTGTTTATCTTAATTTGTTTTAATCTAAGATCAGTGTATCTTTATGTTTTTGAGTTAATTATTTTCTTATAAGTATAAATATCATTGATATTTGTTGTTTGTGATGCATCTTTATGCTTCCTCAAACAACTATTGAAGTTCTTTAAGATATTGATGCTTGTTTTTGATAAATTTAGATTAAATTTTAAAAATACATAGTATCTAAGGTTAGGATGGCTCATTTTGATCAAAATTTGGCATATTATTCATAGATAAAATTTCCTTTAGGCTTAGAATTATAAAGATAAACCATATTTACATAATTGAATGCATCTTGGAGCTAATTTTGTCAAAGGTCAACATCCTTTGCATTTTTTCATACAACCTTGACAAAATAAGATCAATGTGTAGGTCTAACTCTTGTTATTTATAAAGTTAAATTGATACATCATATTTCAAGAAGGATCTTAAAATTTCAAGATGGAATTGCCTAGGATCAGGACAAGATCACACTCAAAAACCCAAGAGCCTTTGCTAGAGCTTAAGGTTCATATAAAATCTAGAAGTGACAAAGGTAGATGTAGGAGATACAAATCCATTCCAAATTCACCTTTCCAAGGTATCTTTGTGTTCAACCTTCATCCAAGTAAGGCTTGGTTGGGAGAATCTTCAATTAATATACCTAGTGAGAAGTATTTGCCTACATTTAGTCTAACTAGTATTACAACTTTTGAAGAGCACATTAAGTCCTTCAAGGCTACCTTGAGATTAATAAATATTGTGCATGAAGATGTGTCTTTTAGGTTATTCCCCTTCACCTTTAAAGGTGTTTCTTATGAATGGTTCTTGAACTTGCTTGATACTTACATCACTAGCTAGGATGGTTTCACTAATGTTTTTATAGTTTAATTTGGTAAGATTGTTAGTCCTTGTATTATTTACCATTAGTTCACCACCATTAGAAGGGATGATAGTGAGCCCATTAGTTCCTTTAATGCTAGATTTTATAAAATGTATAACATGACCATAGAACCCTATAAGCATGATGATGTCTTAGCTTTAGAAATCTACAAGGATGTAGTAAATCCCTGACCTCTATATTTTTAAAGAAATCCATGCCAGATATAACTTCATTAACTATGGCCTATTCTAAGGTAGTAATAATCAATGATCAAATGCAGCCTAAAGGGAAAATGGCATATTTTATGCCAAATGTCAACCTATATATACCTATGATGAACTTATTCCCCAATAACAACTAGACTATCCCATCATTAAACCAACTCCCAAACCTCAATCAATTTCCTGTAAGTCATGTTGTTCCCAATCAAAACTTAGGATTCCTAAATCATCCTACTAATGGATTCAATAAAAATTATCAAAGGGGTTTGGTACCATCTACTAACAATAACTAGATACATAATTTTGAAACTCTTAAAAATGAGAATTAATCTATCCTAAAAATGGTCCAAATTTTGACCACTAATTTTCTTCAACTACAAAAACAAGTTGGAAACACTATTGAAAGTTCAGGTAGGAACTTCTAATTTCAAAGGCATAATGGGCCAAATAATAGATTTTAGAATGATAGTTTTCATAATAATAGGAATAATGAGTCATCTTCTAAAAAGAAGACGATGGACATTAACCTCACTGATATTGCATAACTTGATTATTGTAGGGTACATTACATATCCAAGCATGGTGAAATTGATTGTATTGATTTTTTTAAAGCATTTGAGGATTTCCAAGAGGAATTGGATACATTTGAAGTGGCCCTCAACAAATAAAGTAGTGTAGGTGCTTCTAGTTCTAAATGATTTGATCAATCCTTCATGGTTGATACTTTTGATTTCCCCTTTCAAGAGGAAAATGAACTTGATGAGATCCATGAGGAGATATAAGATTTTCAATAGTTCTTGAAGAAGACATACCCCTTAAGGAATAGAGAGCAAAGGTAACCCTTAACTACCTCAATCCCCCCAAGTAATTTTGGGACTCTTCTAGACACCTCTTCAAGTAACAATCCAGAGCCACCTAAAGGGAGTACTTTTAAACCCAATATTGATATTCCTAGTTCTTCTAATAAAACTAGATATAACATAGTTGAATATATGAAGAAGATAAAGGCTAATATCACCTTACATAAAATAACATAGATTATAGAGCAAAGGAACCTCCTATTGGAATATCTGTTAAAGAATTACAATAATCCACCCAAGGTTGATCATGTCAATGCAACTATGCACAAAGCCAAGGCTGAGTCTCCTCCTTTCTTACTCAGTGTTAAGATGTTTGGTAATAACTTACATAATTTCTTGCTAGATTCTAGTGCTTCTACTAACATCATGCCTACAAGTATATGAAAATAACTTGGCCTAACTCCTATTAAGTCTAATAGAGTTGTAACTTAGTTATAAAAATATAGAGTTAAGGTAATTAGGGATCTTGTAAATGTTCATATGAAGTTAGCTTCTAATCTTAGGGTGCAACAATTAATTGATATTAAATTTGTTGATATAATTAATGTTTATGGATCTTATTAAGTAGATAATGGACCAAGGATTTGAATGGTTACATGTCCATAGATTACTCACATCTATGGCTACCTTGGAAGGGAGTCCCCAATCAAATTAGGGTGGAAAGAGAACCAAGGATGAAGCATATGATAATAGAATACAATGACGTACATGAGAGGTTCAACATAATTGAATTAGATGTAGGGGTGTTCACCCTAGAGACTGATAAGATATGTGATCCTAAGAGTGCTCATAATATTCTTGGATTGTGGAAATTGGATTTTGATAATGTTAGGTGTAATTTTGGATCAAGTGTTGGTGGTGTCTTAACTGACCCTGATAATAGAAAGTATTATGCCTCTTATAGACTCAAATTCCCTTTTACTAATAATATTGATAAATATGACTCTTTTATCTTAGGTTTGAAATTTTATATAAAGAATAAGGTAAAATAACTACTAGTGTATGGGGATTTAGAACTAGTGGTCAACCAAGTAAGAAACAAATACCAATGCAAGCTCTCATGTCTTAAGAGATATAAGTTTAGGGTCTGGGATTTTATTGATTACTATGATACTTTCAACATTACCTCTATCCCAAGAGAACAAAACAAAATTGATGATGAGTTGGCATCTTTTACAACCAACCTCATGCCTAACTAAGATTCCATCAATTTTAGCACTGAGTTGATCCCTTGTCATTCAATACCTAATAATGTTAACCATTTTCAAGTCTTTATGATGATTAATAAATATTAGATTTCATGACCAATTTTGGGGCATTTGATGCTCATATTATTGATGAGACTAATTAAAATGCATTTAAGGGGGATAAGTTTGATGGAAAATTCATTTATTTGAGTGACAACAAGATCCCCAAAGGGATGATTGCTCTAGAAAGACTATTTCATCAGGACAAATTGGATAAAGTTTCTAAGGTTCATAAGGTGAGTGGGTAAGATTAAAATGATATTGATCATAGACTCCAAGATAAAACCCAACTAGTAAATGTTGTAAAAGCCTATACAAACATTGAAAATAAGAAGGCTAAAGATCTCCTTACCTAATATAGGGATGTCATATCATGATCTAATGATGACTTAAAGATCTTTGATCTAAGAATAATTATGCATACTATACCCCTTAAGGAAAGTTTCAAACCATTCAGGTAGAAGCATAGGCCTATAAACCCTATCCTATAACCCATGATCTTTAAAGAGGTTAAAAGATTACTAGATGCTAGGATAGTCTTACCCATCAGGCATTCTGCATGGGTGGCTAAATTGTTTTTAGTTAAGAAGAATAATGGTGAGATTAGACTTTATATCAATATAAAAAACTTAAAGCATCAAAAAAGGATAACTATCCCCTTCCTTCTCTAGATCAAGTGATACAAGTTTTTTTAGGTTCATCTATGATGTCTTTTCTTGATGGCTTTTCAATTTACAACCATGTGTTGGTTGATAGATAAGATAGGATGAAAACAAATTTCAAAACAAAATGAGTAACCTTTGCTTATAAGAGAATGACTTTTAGGATAATCAATGTAGGAGTTACTTTTCAAAGAGCCATGGAAAATGATTTTCAAGGCATGATTGGTAAGTGTATTATTATATATATGGATGATCTAACATTTTTTTATAATCATTGGGAAGATCACTTCATATACTTAAAATAACTTTTTGAGAGATGTAGAAGGTATGGAATCTCCTTAAACCCTAAAAAGGTATCTTTTGTGTTACAAAAGGTAAATTTTTGGGTCATGTTATAACCAAGGATGGGATCTCTATAGATCTTGAAAAAATGGAGGCCATATCTAGAATAGAACCTCCAAACAGTAAAAGAGCTAAAGGCATTTTTTAGTAAGATAAATTTTGTAAGAAAGTTTATTTTTGGCTTTGTAAAGATTATCAAACCACTAAATGACATGTTGAAGAAGGATGCCAAAGTCACATGGAATGAAGAATCTAGAAAGGCATTCAATGATGTCAAGGAAGCCATCATTCAAGCTCTGATCCTCATAAGTCCTAACTTCTAAAGATACTTATACCTATATTCTTTTGCATCTGAACACACTATGGCTATAGTATTAACTCAAAGGATTGATGGGTGTGATCACCTAATAGCTTCTATGATCACTCATTTTAAGAATTTTGAGTTAAATTATTCATTGATTGATAAGTATGCATATGCATTAGTTAAGGTAGTTAAGAAATTTAGGCATTATATCCTTAAAAATAAGGTGGATGCTATCTTACCTGAACCTACCACCAAACTTATGTTAAGTTAGAATGAGCTGGGAGAATTTTGAGTTAAGTGGATGTTAGTTTTGTATGAGTATTATTTAGATATGAAAAAAACAAAATTGGTAAGATGATAGGGTTTGATCTAGATGATTGCTAATGCTAACCCTAGGCTAAATATTATGCAAGTAGATCAATAAAAAATTCAAGCTAGTGAATGGTATGATTCAATCATACATTTACTAATTAATGGTACTTGTCCTATAGGATTATCTAGAGAGTAAAAGAAGGCCTTAATATTGAAGATAACCCATTACATAATTAAATACAAGGTCTTGTATAGAAGAAAATTTGAAGGGGTTTATTTGAGATGTGTTTCACAAGAAGAGGCTACCAAAATACTAAGCACCTTTTATGAAAATATCAGTAGTGGACATCCTTCTAGAAGAACCATAGCCCATAAAATTCTTAAAGCTGGCTATTACTAGCCAACAATTTTTAAGAATACTCACAAACATTTGAGGTAATGTCACCGATCTCATATTTTTAGTACTAAGGAGCCAAAGGCAACAATGCCTCTACAACCAAGCATGGTTGACAAACCATTTTCATAATGGGGGTTAGAATTGTTAGGGTAATCAACCCCAATTCATATAAATGTCACAAGTGTATCCTGACTACCACAAACTATTGTACAAGGTGGACTAGAGTTACATCCACTAAATAATTCAAGACTAAAGAGGTGATCAACTTCTTGGAGGAAAACATATGTATTAGAAACTCTAATCTCTCTAGTGTATGATAATGGGTCTGCATTTATATCCATAAAGATGACTGAATGAGCTTATGATAATGGAATTACTATCAAGTTTGCATCCAACCATTATCCCCAAGAGAATAGAGTCTCTAAATCTAAAAATAAAAACATAATGAAGGCAATCAAAAAGTCTGCTACAAACACACCCATGTCTTAGCATAATCTCCTTAAGTTTACACTATGGGTAGATAGGATAAGAATTAAACAAGATTTAATAGCCTCACCATTTCTATTGGTATATGGACAAGAACCTATCTTTCCTATCACCCTCAAGTTTCCCACATTTAGATTTATTGAAGAATATATGGAAGGGGGTTAGGAGTTAGCAAACTCTATATTGCCAAACATCATTTTGATAGAAGATGTAAGGAAAAAAGCCTTTGCTAATTTTAGTAGACATAAGACCATAGTAAAAAGGTGGTTTGACAAAAGATCAAAGATTAGGGTATTCAAACAAGGAGACCTAGTTCTCTTTTGGAATAAAGCATCTAAGCCTAAGGGTAAACATGGAAAATTCACACCCTTGTGGATTAGCCCATATCATATTGTAGAAACATTGAGAAATAACACCTTCAAGCTCAATTATCTACAAGGGGTAGAGTTCACATTGCCCACCAATTGGAAATACATCAAACACTACTTCTCTATTGCCCCTCCTAAGGTCTTCATACAGTAAACTATAAGATGGTTAGATTTAGTATAGGTAGACTACCTAGTTTCCTTTCAGTTATTTCCTTCCTGTCCCTTATTTGTAAATAAACATGCATATATTTATTTGATTTACTTTGATTTCTTGCTTTCCTACTTTCTGTTGTGTGTTTCTTTCCTATTTCTTTGTTCCTTGATTCTAATAAGTCTTTTGGACAAAACTAAGCTCAAAGTTATGAAGTTTACTTGAGAATGCCCAAAATTAAAAAATGTAGGTATGATCCCCATGCATAAGATGACTATGGTCCTAAAATTTAAATTATAATGTTTTGACATGGAGATATTGGTGAAGACCATTAAAAAATGCTAATCATTTCATGAGAACCTAACCCATTGTCTTGACCTCAAACTAGTTTTAAGAAGACTTGGAATTAAAGGGTGAAAACTCAAACTATCATGGTATATCCAAACTATCACTTAATCAACATCTTTTCCTAGGACAATGGTTACATCCATAGGTGATTCTCTAAAGATCAAACACTTGGACAAATCCTAAAACCTAACTATTTGGGTTCCTAACCTTACTGAAAGCATAAAGATCTAAGGAAAATACAAAAGAGGATTCAATGCAAAATCAAAACCTTTATAAGCATAGGTGATGTTTGAAATCTCCACTAAGGCTATGGATGTCTAGCTAGCATTGGATCAAGGCCTTGAGTGGAGCTAAAAGTATCTCTATCAGGGCTATAGATGCTTGGCTAGTAGAAGAGAAATACCCAAGCCTAACATAAGATAAAATCATGGTTGCTAAATGATATATAAACATGCTCCAAGTTAGTGTTAGTGATTAAGAACATGAAGCCTAGAAGTTACTTCTTGAAACCCATGGAAAATAATAAGTGGAATCAAGTCAAACATATAGTATGGCTATGTCATGGTATTTGACCCTAAGTCTATAAGTGCAAGGTTTGTTCCAACCATAATCTGATATAGATGATGAGATTGATCAAGTGGAATGAAGGACCTAATTATGTTTCTAAATCAGAGTCTCTAGGTTCTAAAAAATTGTTATATTTCCCCCATAAGTTGCCATATTTAGGGACCAACATACCCCCATTTTTTGAAAATTGGGACCCTTGAGAAAACTTGATAATTAAACATAAAATATGGCATGATAAGATCATTTTTAGAGTTTGAAGATCATCCACTTTATCAAAAAAAAGCTTAGTTATTTTTTGCTTTAATTTTGACTAACAATGCTAATAAATGGTCTTTATTGATTATAGTTGTAGGTTTCATGGTGTTTGTTCTTGATAAATTCATGTTTCAAAACCCTGGCAAAACCCTCAATTTAAATTTGAATATTAGTGGGAATGAAATTGGTAGGAACCTTTTAAAATTTGTTCTAGACCCAAGTATAAAGTTTATTTTTTAAGCTTAGTCATGTTTTTTAACATGACTAAAACTTAACCTAAAATGTTTAGCCCCATTTATTGTTTCTTCCTTTAAATTTCCTTGTATGCCTAAATGACATTCATTCTGCAGGGTCCTTTCAATATTTCCTATCTTAGCCTAATATTTTAACCCTAAGGCCCTATTGTATTTATTAATATAAAAAGGACCTTAGTCTTAACACCTTAACTTATGTTTGAGCTCCCTGAGTCCAATTTTATGTTAGCTCAATCCTTTGATTTATAACTTAGCCTAAGGTTTTGATCCTAAGGCCCAACATATTTATTAATATAATTGAGACCTTAGTCTTAACACCTTAGCCTAAGTCCTTTTATGATCGTGGTCCTAACTTAACTTCCTCACATGTTACAGGATCCAATGGCCCTCACTTCATTGAAACATTTGATCTAATGGAGTGAGAAAAGCCCAAAATTTATCTTAAATAACGTGTATCTTAGATGATCTAATGGGTCACACTTTCATGTAGCCTTTCAATTGGATGACATGAGGAAGACTAAAAAAATATTACATATAATGCCTCAAACCAATCATATTCAAGACCTTAGATCATGATCAATAGTTGTCACTTCATCACAAGGACTTGATCAGATAGAGTGAAGTACAATTGAAAGGTCAAAGGATTATGAAAGGATTGAATGATTGACACATGACACCCTTGAATTCAGGGATTAAAAGTAAAGGTCCCCCCTAATAAAAATAACTAATCATGAGCAAGCTTCTAGATCATGATCCTATAGTTCTCACTATGTCATATATTTTTCTCCAATGGAGTGAATTAAGTCCAAGATCCTTAAAAACCTCATAGAGATGCCAAGTGGCACTCTCGCATTGGGTCAAAATAACTTGATGAGCTTAAAATTAACATTCAAATGACCATCATTGGATGTCTAAAAGGATGTATTTTATGTCCATGTGATCATCAAATTTAAGTCCATCAAATTAAAAGCTTCATAGCTTAAAATTTATGTTCATGTGACTATCATTTGACATCCATGAGATTGTATTTGATGTCCATGAGATTGTCAAATTTAAGTTAATGAGTTATTCTTCTTAGGATTGAAATATTCTCCAAAATCTTGTTGGAGGGATAAAAAATTACTTTACAAATTTAGGGAAGTCCTCAAAAGATGCTCAAACATAGGAAAATTTTGATCTACAAAATATGGAAATGGTCTTATGGTCTAAGTATATGCAAAAAAAAACTTAGCCTAAATCTATACTTTAGGGTCCCCATAGCATTTTGTTTAACTATAGACTCATACTAAGTCTTATTTTAAATAAGAAAGGCCTTTTTTACATAGGACTTAGACCAAGTGTTTTGTAGCTAAAGGTTTTAATGTGTTTTGTCAATACAATAAAATCCTATTTGTTATTAGACCATTATGTCATGTTGATCCTTTTGAGCATATTTTTATAAACCTTAGCATAAATATTTTAGACCAATGCATACATTATGTTAATTTAAACACATTTTAAACCTTGAATTGAAACATTTAGCCATGGTACCTGTTTATATAATTTGGAAAACTTAGACATAAATCCCTTAGCCTAAGGTTTTCTTCATGCTTAATAAACATGTAATAAACCTTATCCTAAGGAATTTAAGCATAAGTACCAGTTTAATAATACACTAACTTAAATTTTGGGCATCTTTATAGATTTATGGTTTGTGATTTATTATTGGAGGATGATACAATGATGTGAGGATCCCATAGACTTTTTAATAAAGCCTCAAGAGCCCACAAGATTGAAATGTGGTGAAAGCACATTTGAAGTAGACTTGACAACATGATCTGACAATTCATGTTTTATCACTAGAGGATGATCCAATGATGTGAAGGCACTCATGAATTTTTAGAGGCCTAAAAGCTCACCACATGGCCAATGTTCATTCAACATAAGCACTGACATAAGATACAAAGCATTGGGAAGACACACAAAGATGCCAAGTGTTAAAACTGCAAGGCTTGTAATATAAAGGAGCCAATCATAGGCAAGGGCTTGAATTACAATAAATGGCTCACACTAATCCAAGATTTTAATCTAACAGAGTGAAATAAATAGGGCATTTTTAAATTCTAATGACTAGTGCTCAAAGGCATTTATGAAAAATGTTATGAAAGGTATAGACCAATGCCACATAAGTGCCATTGAAGTAGACAAAGACAAAGAAAAAGATCTTATGGGCTCAAAAATGCAAAGGTACAAAGGCAAAATTCTAAATCCAATACAAAGCATGTATGAACCAAAGTATAGATATATCTTGCCATTATAGCTCAAAAAACCCTAAACCCTACATAAAAGTGACCCAATTGATCTCATTTGGTCACAATTTGATCCAAAGAGAGCTTGATTATGTTTTTGAGTACAAAAAACCTTTCATAGAGACCATTTGCTATCTAGTGTGAAAAATTTCTAGAAATAAAGACTATGGTAGCTCACAAACAACAATTAAAGGAAGAGACTGATCTCTACTTATCAATAGATAATGATGGATAAATATTCAAGGACACTAAATTAGACCTTGCATCCTTAAAATTCTGTGGTATTAGGAATCAGTTCAAACTCTTCTTCATGGTGGAGGAATTGAAGCCTATTATAATAAAGGAGTAGAGGATTGTTATGATGAGTAGAAGGCATTATGACTTGGTTACTATGCAGATGGCCAGACTCTACTACACTACTATAAAACCTAAGGTACTACATTGTATAGACATCTTTGCTCCCATCTTTATTAACTATATGGTAGATAATGAATGGATCATTCAAGAAGGTAATTCTAAAAATATAGCCTATATTTATCTTATATCTTTTAATAAATATTATAAGCTCCCTCTCCCCCATGTAGATGTATCCAAAATCAAATAATGGACCAACAACCATGACCTAGACTCTGTCCTTAAACCTTGGCTGCACTAAGGACCCCATATCTTCAAGGACTTTGAGGGAAAAATACCAATAGTATAATTCAAGGAGGGAATTAGGGTGATAATGACCATGTTAAACCAAGCATTTGGAGCCCCTTCAACCACTTATGTGAATAAAATATTGGTTCCCTATGTGCATTTCATGGTGGAACAAAAGCTCACCCCTCTAATTAGATATTTGATCAGTGTCTTCTTAGCCAAGCAATTCACTGCCATTAAAAGGAAGACATATAATAAATTTTATATGTCATACCTATTAGATGACCTCATTACCTCAATAAACATTCATAGTATTATAAATTGGTCTCTTGAGGGAAAAACTACCATTTCCCACCATTAATCCAAATTACATATCTTTAATTATAGGAACCAAATGCAGTTTATTTGTGACTATGTCTACCTAGCCATAATAGAGGATATCATAGGTGTTCTTATGCCTAGGATGCACACACTCATCAAGAAGTATGTTGAAATGATGTGTGACATCTAGTACTACCCTAATTGCATAGTCATTAGGATTGAGGGGATTATGTCCCAACCTTATATATTTTTAGTATATGTTCCAAGTAAGCTTTCCAAGTAATAAATGCCTCTTAACTCATCGATGGTGTTGATGGGATTTTCAAAGAAAATATGAAGGGTCTTCTCCACCCCTTCCCTCTAACCATTAGAAAAACTATACTTCAAGATTGTAAATAGGTTGATACCATGGCCAAGCATAGGGATTCATTTGGGTTTCATCTTGATGAACTCCAAATGTGAGATCCTAAGAACATAGTGACCAAACATTTAAAGGAGAAGAATCTCTCTAATCCTAAGTACATGTATCAAATCAATGTTCATGACACCATTTATATTAAGGCTAAGAATTATGAAGAAGTGTTGGCCAAGATTCAAGGGCACACCATTAAACTAGAGCACATATTGACCAAGGATGACAATCCATATGGAGAGGCATGAAAATGTATCCTTTACAATATCACTTACTACTTGGACCATCTAGAACTTCCCAAGAACAACCCCAAGTAGAATAACCATAGCCACAACATTAGGGGAAAAATGTATAAAGCTAAGATGAGTAAGGAGATGGTAAGGGGAAAGTGGGAGAGGTGAAATTGGAAGAGAGACCTGGAGAGGGGCCCTCATCTTCAACACTCCCAAAAAGGCCACCTTTCCCATTTTGGTACATAGATATGGTAGCCTTAGAGATATAAGAGACACTTGAGGGTGCCCTTAAGGAAATTACAAAGGAGTATGATACTAATAGGGAAGAGGAACTATTTGAAGAGACTCAAGTCTAAGTAGCGGAGTTTTAAGAAGATAAAGGAAAAGATATTATCCTTGTGGTATCCCAAGAGAAGAAGATGGTAGAGATAACATTGTTCCCTATTAGACCAAGGAAGAGACCAAGACTGACCTTCACTCACCCTACTAATGAATTCAATCTCTTCAGTGATGGATTCCCAATCCATAGACTAGTCATCCTGATTGATTCATTTATGGAAAATTATAAAAGATCTCTACTCTTTCCCATTCATGGGTCATGAAAAATGTGGAAGTACATGATGAAATAAAGCCATGGTAAAGGAGTAAGTAGAAAGGAGAATTATGGTCACTCCAAGACCAAAAACCAAGAAGAGGAGTGCTCTCGAAGCATCAAGTAACACCAATGTATAGGTCTTAGAGCCTAAAATTTTTACAGAGTCATCCACAACCATGTAATTTAATCTAGAGAAAGCTGGATTGGAGAGGGTTACCACCAAGACAACCATGGTGGGAGTAGAGGAATTCACCTTCTAAAAGGTGGATTCCTTTATAGGATTAACCCTAGTTGGGGGGAAATAGCTAGGTGAAGCTTCCATTCATGAAGAAGATGTTGAAAGCTTGATTGAAGCCCAATCAACACAAGAAAAATTAGGGGTTAGAGGAATGCAATAGAGGATCTATAATTTGGAAAGATAAAAAGAAAACTTAGAGACATAGGTAATTTTATCAGTACCTAAGGTAATGACCAAAGTGATTGATAAGTCATTTTATGACATGTTTATGGCACTCAAAATAATGAAGCTGAGGTAGAGTGTATTAGCATAGCATAGTGTATTAGCCAAGAGACTAGTCACCCAATGAAAATCCTTAAAGGACAAAATAGCCAAACTTATCAACATCCAAGCAAGGAAACAGATCCTAGGCTTTAAAACCATCAATTTAGGACACTTGAAAGCAATTTATGGAAATATAGTTGATAAGGTTTAAATTTTGAGTGCATGGCACAATAATGTGGTGAGACTCCTAGAAGATGATAAGGATATAATTGAAAGAATTGAATAGCTTCTTGGGACTATGCTTACAAGTACTACACAACCTCGTTCCCTTAGAATCATAAGTAACGAGGAATTCAAACATAGGGATAATTTAGTAACTCAAGAAATCAAAGGAAAGAGAAAAGGAAAATCTGGGGTTGATAGCAGTAAGATCCTAGACATGATATTCAATGTTGGAGAAAATATAAATGAAGCTAAGAGCATTAAAGAAGCCATGGTTAGAAATGACAAAGAACTTGAGGACTTGATAGATCAAGAGGAGGAGTGTATCCTAAAGCCTGTTGTGGATCGAAAGCTAGTTGATGAGCAACATACTAAATCCATGAGCATCCTTCAACAATAAAAAGCATAGGCATCACCAACAAATTACACAACATTCTATTTTATAGATTTTTCTAACTTTTTGAAATAGAATATTCTATTGTAAAGTCATGTGCTAGTTTATTATTTTATTGGCCCTAGGTCAGTCTAATTGTAGAAATCAAGTGTATTCTAGAACCATCTTAGGAAGGATAGATGTCCTTATCTTTTGTACACTTGTGTATTATAATCGACCAGTATACTGCCTAATCTTTGTATAAAGGCATACATTACCATTTGTAAGAGAGAGAATTTTGAGAAATTTTTGTATACTTGAAGCAATTAATATAATGAAGGAGTTCTATAAAGATTGTCCACATTTTTATATGTCAATTACTAATATAGCTTTTCTCTCAATTTCTAGTTTGTCTTGAAATGGAATGGTGTCTTTAAATTCTGAGTTGCATTTTCTAATCATAGAGTTTCTAATTTATGCATATGTGAAATTAGTTGGAGGATCTTAGGTTTTGATTCATTTCATTTTTATCTATATTCATATGTGCAAATGTTATTTGATTATAGTAGTAAATCCTTAAAGTAGACCTGGTTCTTTCTTATACATTATTGTTTGAAATTTGCCTGGTATATAGTGGAATTTGAGCTTAGGCTATGTTTCATTATATATTGGTTAAATGTATACTCAATTGAAATTTATGCTTTGTCATAATGTTTAATATTAAAATTGGAAATCACTCATTTATTTTCTACCTTACCCTTCCCTTTGCTCTTTTTTATGCCAAATTACTTTAGTCCTAGCTTCATTATAAATATCCACTTAGATTAGTTTGTAGCTTAAATCTGGATCACAATTCACTAAACATTAACATAGATTCTCTACAATTCACAAAGAATAGACCATGATGGTTCCCAACCATCACTTATTATAAATTTGTGGGACACCAATACATATCTATACCACTATTTCACCATAGGTGACATCAAGTTGCCATAACCTACTACTCATTCTCTAAATTCATCAAATTCTAAAATGAGAAGTGTTCTTTAAACACTAAGGAACCCTATGGTGCATTTAGAGGCATCAACAAGATACTGAAGGCTAGGGCCAAAGTGAAAATATTAATTATATTTTGTATCAAAAATATAAGAAATTAAATATAAAATTATAAGATTTTGTTTTGAAATATTATAATAATGAAACCCTTATATAAACATATGGTTTTAAAGTCTTTCATATTTATATGGGTTCACCAATATTTATTACCCTAATTATTTTTAATGGGTAAAGATTAATATAATTAATATATAATTTTGAAATAGAATTTTGATATTAAGATGTGACATTAAAACATACATATGAACGTAAAGAATTGAAAATTAATTATTATCATTTGTTAAGGGCACATGTTAAATATGAAAAATAATAAATATATACTAATACTTATTTTTTTGGTTGATTATTTGATTATTACTATGTTTTGGAAGTGAAAATTATTGATAATCATGCATGTATTTTGTTGGGTTCAAAAACTACTAACTCATACACTAGGTTAGTTATGCAAGATCAAGTTATTATAGTAGGTAAATGTTAACCTATTGGTTTGAAATAACATATGCCAAATTTTAACTAAGATGTGTCAAAGTGTGGCATAATGAATATATAGTCACCTAAATTTTTATTTTATTTCTGTGTTTATGATCCCAGACATTAATAAAACATGCAAATGTAAAAATCAACCTTCTTAGTCTTGAAACATTAAATGCATTCATGAGGGATAAATAATTGAAAAATGGCGTTAGTAAAATGGGCTGAGATAGCCCCAATGACCATAATATTATGATTGGATGCTACCTATGTGTCTAATACTCTAAGGATTAAAATCAAGTCACATGTAGTTATCCCACCTAGTGTGATTTTGCATTTGTGCTCCTTAACTATGTTTATGCAGCTAATGATTAGATTTTATATTTTAAAATGCTTTATTTTACCTAGATTTTGAATTCCTCAAAGGTGGCTTATGAATAGTTATTGTGTTAGGTGTGAAAACTGAAAACATTAGGGCTATTTTATTAGTCCCTAATTGTTTATATGTGTATCAAAGATAATTTCTGGATCCATTTGAATCAGACCTTTATTATTTTATATAAGGATTCATTTTGAGAAATCCTCATGGTACTAACATGCTATGGGTATGGTACAAACTTAAGGATGGGTTTAATTTTATAAATTATTGTTTTTTGGGCACAAAATAATTCTAACTAGTGTGGGGTTTTATCAATTAGTGATATCAATTGTGACCATATAAACTATCCCATGTATAGGTGGACTAATTTAAGAGTCTGGATATGTCTATTAAATATATTTAGTAAGTTTTAAACAAACATTGAGGTTTATATAGGTGTATAATAGAAAGATGGAAGAATGATCTCATAATATATAATACAATAATGAGAAGATGGTGCAATAGGATGTTATTTAGGTTCTCAGGTCATGTATTGTAAATGTATGTCAAGTTTGTCATTGTTAAGTACTAAAGACCAAATTTTTATATCTAATATATGAACCATGATGATAGTTAATAAAAACACAAAAAATGAGTAGACAAAGGTAAATAAACCCTATGTATATGATATATGAAAGAAATCATAAAATTAAATTTTAAAATAAATTTAAAATAGCAATTTTTAAGTGTTATAAGGGTAATAAACCATTTGGTGGATTTAAGTGTACCAATTTCACCAATATTTTACTAAATGTGGATTAGGGATAAACATCCTAATAAAAATAAGATAAAATGGGTGCAAAAAGGAGATTGCTAATAAGATATTATAAACTATCCACTAATATACCTTATGACCCATAATAAAAATAAATTGTATGCATGGGATATGATTAAATTGAAACTATCCTAACTCAATAGACTTAGACTTAGATAAAATTGTTAAAATATAGCCTATTATCGATTAGACTCACACCCTTGTGAAGGTAGTTTTAGGTCTTCACAGTCTACTAAAACATGGAAACAATCTTAGGCTATGGGTGGCCTAATCAATAGATTGAATCTCTAGATTCTAAGGGCTAACTCCCTTTAGTGTATCAATTAGGATCTATACTCTACACTAAAAAATGCTAGGAAAAGGGAAGAGGAAAAATTTAAGAAAGAAAATTGAAAGGAAATCCTATCTAATGATGGTGATACACTTGTATTTTGGTTCATCCACTCAATTTGAGCTTTTAAAACACTAATTAGATGAGAAAAGACTGAATATTCAACTCTAATTAACTCTAATGCATCAGTATTTCATGAAAAGGTTTTATTTGGTGTTCAAATATTGAGGGAAATTATTGAATAGGCCTAATTAAAGGCACTATCCAGCCCATTACATTCGTTTTAACTTCAACCAATATAGAAAATGACTTGCATAATCTAACCAACTAGTAACTAGGTAAGAATCAGGACTTGACAAGGAATAAGATTCTGTCACATATGCAAATCACTAACATAAATACACTATACCAACATCCTAAAATTTGAAAATAGTCCTTTTATTTATCTGAAAAGCTTTAAAAACTCAATCTTGATAGAGTCTAGTCTTATCAAGGGAGGGATCATTCCAAATGGATGAAAAGCCAAGGAATTGGCATTAAAAATAAGAGAGGAGATCAACACCCACATCACACAAGTTACACTTAAGCTATCAAAATATAAACAAGACTTCAAATACTATCCTTTTTCCCTATGTTTGGCATGAAATATCTATTTGGCATTGAAAAAGGATGATGGGTCCATCTTGGACTAATATCCTTCATGCATGCAAAGTTATGCCAATTTTTCAAAGAGAAACTCCACTTGATATGTTTGGAAGTTGAGTTGAAACAAAATAAAGTCCTTTTCATGGAAAACAAGGAAAATTCATGATAAGCCTTATTTAGTCAACTCCAAGTAACTCTATCCTTCATGAGATGATGCTACACCAATCCCTAGGTGAAGAACTTCAGTTTGAAAAAGTTGGAAGTGTTGAAAGACTTCAATTAACAAGATAAATTAGAATAGATGTGACACTTTGACAAAAAGTCAACTCAAACTCAAGACCAATCAACTCTAAATGGTCTCCACTTGCATGAAAAGGGCTTTGAAAATTGAAGCATGCATGAAATTACATGTTAAGAATCAAATATGCAGCATTTGAAACTCCATGTTATCTCCTTGAAGTTTCTCAACCTTTTGCTCTCAAGATCTTCACTTCAATATGTATTACTTTAGGCTATTTCCTTCTATTTCTATAGACTTATTTATTTTGGACTTTTATCTTTTGATTTTCCTCTTCAGACTTTTGTCTTCAAAATTTTCTCTTGATGGAAGTATTTCAGCACTTTGAGATGAAATTTAATTTTAGATAATTTATCCACAACTTATTCCCTTATGCACTTTCCCACAAATAATATGTCTGAAGGAAATCATGTCTTTGAACTTTTTGCTTGGACCCTTTGAAACATTGAAAATGGACCATTTTGCCTAGAAGTACCTTTCAAATTTTGTGCAAAGGATATTTTAGATTTGAAAAGTTCCCCTCAACATTTTGAAATGTCCCTTTTTAATTTTTGAAAATGTCCTTTTGGAAAGATTAAAATAGACCCTTCAGAAAAATTGAAAAGGACCTTTCAGAAAAATTGAAAATGACCCTTCAGAACTTTTGAAATGGTCTTTTTCAAAGAGAAAGTAACCCTTCAGAACTTTTGAAATGATATTTTCTAAAAAAGTTCCCATCAAAAAAGTTGTTTCTGATAAAATGTCTAAAATAATCCCTTCGAAAAGATATCCTTCAGGAAAATTACTTCAGAAGAAATGTCTGAAATAATCCTTGACACTTAGACAAAAACCTCGAAAACAAAAACTTCTGAAAGAATAAACACTTGGTGAGAAAGAGTCCAAAAAGAAAATAAATTTGTAATTTTTAATAATCAGGTTCTCCACTTCTTTTTTCTTTGATATTTTGGCTAATAACACCATAACTGACCAGCTATAAGTGGAAATTTGACCATTCCAAGGAAAATTTTAGAGAAAAGGCATAGTAATTTGGCCTTGATAGGCCAAAATTGCTAACATTTTGGTGAATTAGCTAGGAAGCATGCCTCCTATGCTTAAGAACTTGACCATGTACATGAATCCTAGACTCACAAAGTAATGGAAAATTTGATCCATGACTACGAATTCTCTTTTGACGTAGCATGAGACAATCTTCATCCTCGAAAAATAAGAAGAGAAAAACACAAAATAGGAAAACTAACTAAACAAAGCAAATGTGCAAACAAGCACTTATTTGGGACAAAAAAAACTAATGTGCTTAAATATCACTTGGAGGAAAACAAACAAATAAACTTATCTCTTTAGTAGCAATATTATAAATGTATCCCATTGACTAGGATTAGAAGCTCCTCACCATCCATCTTTGCAAGTTGAAAGGCATTGTGGGATTTACAATTGGAGATTATGTATGGGCCACTCCAAAGGGAATAAAAATTTATTTTCCTTCCTAGTTTATCTCTATTCTCATCCCACTTGAAGACCAAATCTCCTTCTTTAAAACTTCATGAGGAAGCTCCCTTGTCAAAAGATCTCTTCACTTGTGTTTGAAAAATTTCCATGGCTAACATGGACTAATTTCTTATCTCTTCAAACTCCATAATCTTAAAATACCTTATCTCCATGGGCTCATTCTCCAAAAACTCAAGTTGATGCATTAGTTCTAAAGTAGGAAACTCAAGAGAAATGGGTAACCTTACTTCCTTACCATATATCAGCTTGTATGGAGAGTTGGCTATTGATATTTTGTAGGTGATCTTATTTGCCCATAGAGATGACTTCAAATTAAGATGCCATGATCTTTTATTGTATTCAATAGTCCTTCTTATGATCTTCAATAGGTTCTCATTCATAGATTTATCAAGGCCATTGGCTTGTGGATAATAGTTTGATGAAGTGTTAAGATAAATTCCATGTTAGATAGACCATTGGCTGACCCTAGTTCCCACAAAATCCATTGCATTATTAGAAATAATATTTGAAGTAACTCCAAATCTAGTAAGCAAACCTTCATACAAATCTATAACATTGGTTTTATTTATTTCTTTCAATGCCACTACTTTTATTCAACATGTAAAGTAATCTATAGTAGTTAGAATGAATTTATGTCCTAAACTTTAAGGAGGATTTATGAGACCAATGAAGTACAATCTCCATTGGAAAAAGGGCTGATGCACTGTAATTGGTTGAAGAGGTAAGGTTACAAGTTTCACTTTTCCTACAAACATAGCACATTGTTTGCACTTCCTAACCCATGCATGACAATCACCAAATATACTAGGCCAATATTACCCACCTCTCATGATCTTAAAGGCTGTAGTTATTATGAAAAAATTTCCTCCACCATATCCATTATGAAATTCTTTAAGTAATCTCTAAGTTTGGCTTAGCTCAATACACCTTAGCAACATACCATTGATATCTTTCTTGAACAAAACACCATTAACAAGAAAAAATGGAATTAATTACAACCTAAAATATATTATTTTTGAAGAATTTATATGAGAGGGATAAATACCATCTTGGAGATAGCTTACCAAGTCATGAAACTAGCTGGAAGGTGAGGTATGACCAGCTATAACCTCTTCATCAATTTGATACCAAAACAACCTCATTAGTCTCTTGCAAGTATTGAACTAGATGCTCCAAAATTCCTTTGTCTCTAATCAACTTTTTGACCTTAATTTTCAAATCATACTCCATTACCTTTGTTATCCAATGATCTCTCTTCTCATTTATATCTTTGTTCAAAAGGAATTCCTTGATGCTCAGATGAGAAACCATTAGGTGTATTTTATTATTAGACAACAAGTGTCTAAACATTTTAAGAGAGCTTATAATTGAGAGTGCATGTTTTTCAACAAAATAATACCTTATTTCATACTCTTCCAAGCCTTGAATAAATAAGGCTATTGGTTGCTCCAAAGCCTCATGATTTTGTTGCATAAGAATGCCTGAAATGGTGTCCATGTTAGCATATGTATACAAAATAAAATACTTTGTGAAATCTAGATTTATACGTGTAGGAGAACTAACTATGGCTTTATTAATATATTAAAAAATCTTTACTCCTTATTTAGACTAGATAAATCTTTGATTATTATTTATCATGGCTATAAGTGGCTTAGCTAAAATAACAAAATCTGAAATATATCTCCTTATGAAGTTGATTTTTCCAAAGAAGCTTTACATAGCCTTTTTGTGTTTAGGCAAGGAGAGTGAAATAATGGAGTATATCCTTTAAGAATATATTCTTAAACCATACTTTGAAACCACATGGCCAAGGAGATTACCTTCATGAACTGAGAAGACACACTTTTTGGGATTTTGAGATACCCCACATTGCCTACGCCTTTCAAACACTTGCTTGAGATGAACCATGTGATCACTTGCACTCTTTGAAAACACTATTATATCATTAAAATGAACAAGTAGAAAATTGTTAAGAATGCTTTGGAATTCCATATTCATGGTTCTCTAAAAGTTTTCTCTAACATTAGATAAACTGAAGAGCATCTTTCTGTATGCAAATGCCCCCCACTTGGTTGTGAAGGTTGTCTTAAATTGGTCCTCTTCTTTGACCAAAATCTAATTGTGGACACTATATCCATCTAAAAAAGAAAAGTTCTCTGAACCTATAACTAGCTGTAAAATTTATTCCATTGATGGAAATGGATAGTGATCTTTAAGTGAAGCCCTATTCAAATCATGGAAGTTAACACACAATCTAATCTCACAGTTATTCCATACCAAAACAAGATTTTACACCCAAGTTGAGTGATTTATTGTAAATATAATAGCTAACTCTTTGAGCTTGTGAAGCTTAGCTCTCATCAAAAGCTCAAGCTTAGGATTGATGGGCCTTTGTCTTTATCTCACTAGTTTAGTTTCAGCCTCTAACTCAATGGTGTGTTGAGCTAAACTTAGGTCAAATCCCTTGAGATCACTATATTTCCAAGTAAATGCATTATAAAAACTTATTCATAACTCAATGAAAGATTCCTTTTGTCAAGGAGTGCATACCTTACCCACCTTCAAATTATTACCAGTTGCAATCTCTATATTGGCATAGTGCTCTTCTTTTGTTGATAAGGATGACTTCTCCTTCCTTAACTCATCATCACCACTAAAAATGTTATAAAGTGTGACCAATCCCTTGAGAAACTTATTTGTTTTTATTTTCACACCCTAATCACCATACTGATGTAAATACTTTGATTAGTTTTTTGAAAAAAACTTAGGCTCCTCTTACAAGAATCTCACAATTTGATTATCATATTCAAACACTTGCCAATTCTCATGATTATATAGAACATAAGGCCTTACAACCACCTTTATATGTGACTTAATTTTTTCACTTTTAATATTAGTTGGGATACTAAATTGTGCCCTAATGACAACAAACATATCTGCATGTTTATTATCACCTCTTGGTATTGCCTAAATGTTGAAATATTAGAAATATTCAAGTAAGTCCCATATTCTATGCATATAATATTTAAGAAAAAAAATTTTACATGAATTTGAACCTCTTACTTGGTAAACTATAAGTTTACTATCACTAAAAACTTGTAAGGTGTTGACTTTCATCTTCCTAGCCCACTGCAAACCGTGAACTATTGCCTCATACTCTACAACATTATTTGAATAACAAAACTAAAAATTAATAGAAGAGAAATATATATAATTTTTTGAATAAACCAACATCATTCCAAACCTATTACCATGTTTATTACTTGATCCATCAAAGTACAATTGCCACAAACCTTCACTACATTCATCATCCTTAACTATGGCCATAATTAGTGCATCATTCTCATGAAGGAAATACACACCAAGTCCTTCTTATTAAATAATATTATAAGTAAAAAAATAATTCAAAGTATAATCTCCCTAATTAATAAATTAATATGGAACTCCATCCAAATGTGATCCACTTTTTACTCCACTAGTTTCTAGACATCATCCGAGATGATACAATTAGTGTTCACAACACTTGGCATATATGGCTCCATATGGAAACATGTAATAGGTTCAGAATGAATAATTACCTTGGTAACATAACTATTTTTAAACATAAAATAAGTCCAATCATCTGATAAAGATCCCCCAATCTTTGAGGTGAAGTCCCTTGAAAGGCACATAGTAAAGTAAGGAGGCAAGTTTAACACAATAACATCCTGTTGAATAGTAACATTGGGATAAGCATGTAATGTCAATTTCAGATATTTGATGATGCCTAAAATATTTTTTGGTGACCCATCCAATTTTAATACCCCATTATTGTTTGGGTCATAAACAAATCTGAGCTTGTCTATAATTTGTTTAGGCATGATTGTACTACTAGCTCCACTATTCACCATATAGTTATGAACCAAAGTATCACCAAATATAAAATAAATGTATAAAGGAGGAGTTTTATTTGATTTTAGGTCAGTTTTATCCACCTTAAAAAATTTATTTACTTGATAAATGTGTTACTTAGTTGGATGATCTGAATTAGTTAAGACAACACCTTCTTTCTCAGCCAGTTTTAGAGACAATTTGAGAGCTAAAAGATCTTGAATGAACATATATTTTTGTCCTAGGATGGAAAGAGAATCCCACATGATAATTATGATATTATAATTTTTCATATAATACAATATATGAAACTAATATCCACTAACCTTTGGTTACACTTTCTGAAGCACTGGCTACTCACGAACTAGAGGTATTCAATGAAACTTTACTAACCTCTATATTCTAATTTTTCTGAGTTGTAGTGGTAGAAATTTATTATTTTGTAATCTTAGAAACAAAATTAGGAGTAATTTAAGAATTTCTCATGACTTTCACCTCATCAATGGCTCTTCTCTTATCTCTAGTTATAACTACAACTTGACCACTTGTATTGTTAGTTTTAACACCTTGAGTAAAAGCAACATGATCATCCACTTGCCAATTTACATTAATGGCATCAGGTTTCCTTTAAATTGTTGAGTATTTCCTTGTGATGTCAAAATTGTATCTTGGTACTGACCTCATTGAAAATAAAACACTTTTTATGTCATTTGTGGCATTGTGATGTTTTGTGATACCAAGGCTTGGTTTGAGCATCATTTAGATTTGAGGACTACTAACCTAAATCCTACATCAATTTATATTTAGGTTGTGTAGGAAAAATTTCCTTTGAAGTGGAAGAAGCATTAGGGTCAAGGGAAACATATGGCTTAGCTAGAGTTATGGCTCCTTGTGTTTGATAAGGTGGTCTATTCTCTCTAACCTTGATAAGGAGGCCTTTGATCTTTGAAGGGTTTCTAGGCGATCTAATTTTTTTGTTGATAGGGCAAATTATCCTAATATTTTTGTCTCTTGAGTTGTAATATTTCATTTCTAAATGATTCTAACAAGCCTTTCAACTCTCCTATCTCACTAGCTTGACTATTAGGAGCTACAATTTAAGCTTGAAGTGATGGAATAAGAGCTAAGGATGGAATTTGAGGAACTTGAGGGGATGGTATATAATTTAATTCTAGGAGTATAGGAATTGAAGGCCTTGGATAAATATTACTAGCTTGTATCAAACTATTTTCTACCCTTATTATAACCTCATAAGCATTTGGCAAAGTAGTACCACCTATTGACTAAATCATCACAGTAATGTCAGAGTTAAGGGCTTTTAAATAGTACAAGAATGCATATTCAGGCAATGGCCTAATCAACACAAGTATCCTATTTCATGTTTTTTTAGAATCTAAGATTAAAATTAGACATGAAATCATGAGGAGTTCTCTTTATGGTAGTCAACTATTTAGACAAAGAGAGGTGATCAAATTTATCCTCAAATTACTTGGCTAAGGCTACACCCAATTCATCCCAGGTAGAAATAGAATTTAGTGGTAGGTTTTTATACCACTATAATTATTTTCCTTCGAAGGAATTAGTAATCAATCTAATAGCAATATTATCCTCAACAATATTATGGTTTGAATAGATATTAGCTACATATTGGATATGATTAATAGGGGTTGTTTTATTTTTTATTGAGAAGAATGAGATTCTCTTAAGGGTAGACACTAGAATGTCATCAAACTAGGCCAAATTTAGTGGGATACCTCTATTGAATGGAACAAACACCTAGTTTATGATAACCATTTGGATAATGGGGGTTGTAGTGATTATAATAGTAGGATAACTATGAGAAAAATATTGATTTCAAGGACATGGATTTATCCTACTAAACTTGATATCTTATATGATGTAGAAGACAAATCAATGAGTTTAAAATGAATACTTTTCTATTTAACCTCATAGTAACCTTTGGTATGAAAGAATCACTTGAATGATGCTATGAACTCTACAACCTACATAATCTTTAGCTTGTGATGAAGATAGATATTCTCCTCTACTACAAATGCTTCTCCTTAGCTTCAAAATTCAACTATTCCAAGGAGTACGTGTCCCATTGAGCATACCAAAAACTATTGTCAATCAGACTCACACCCTTATGAAGGTAGTTTTAGGCCTTCATAATTTACTAAAACATGGAAACAATCCTAGGCTATGGGTGGCCTAATCAACATATTGAATCTCTAGATTCTAAGGGCTAGGTCCCTTTGGTGTATCAATTATGATCTCTACTCTATGCTAAAAACTATTGAGAAAAGGGAAGAGGAAAAATGTAAGAAATAAAATTGAAAGGAAATCCTATCTAATGATGTTGATACACTTGTATTTTGGTTCATTTACTCAATTTGAGATTCTAAAACACTGATTAGATAAGAAAAGATTGAATATTCAACTCCAATTGAATCTTATGCATTAGTATTTCATGAAAATATTTTATTTGGTGATCAAATCTTGAGAGAAATGATGAAATAGGTCTAATTCAAGGCATTAGATATCCACTTACATCCATTATAACTTTAGCTAAAAAACATCAAACACAGAACATGACCTACATAATTTAACCAACTAGTAACTAGGTAAGAATCAAGACTTCACAAGAAACAAAATTCTATCACATATGCAAATCACTAACATAAATACACTATACCAGTATCCTAGAATCTAAAAATAGTCTTTCTATTTATTTGAAAAGGTTATAAAAATCAATCTTGATAGAGTTTGGTCTTATCAAGAGAGGGATCATTCTAAATGGCTAAAAAGCCAACTTATATAGTAAAAATAATACCAAAGCTAAGAAATTGGCATTAAAAATAAGAGAGGAGATCAACTCCCACATCACACAAGTTCCACTTAATCTATCAAAAGATAACCAAGCCTTTAAATAATATCTTTTTCCCCTATATCTTACATGAAATAGCTATTTGGTATTAAAAAAGGATGGTGGGTCCATCTTGGACTAATCTCCTTCATGCATGGAAAGCTACACCAATTATTCAAAGAGAAACTCCACTTGATATGTTTTAAATTTGATTTGAATAAAAAAAAGTCCTTTGCATGGAAAATAAGGAAAATGCATGATAAGCCTTGTCTAGTTAACTCCAAGTAACTCTATCCTACACGAGATGATGATAAGCCAATCCTTAGGTAAAGAAATTCATCTTGAATAAGTTATAAGTGTTGAAATCCTTCAATTAACAATTTAAACTAGAATAGATGTGACACTTTGACAAAAATTCAACTCAAACTCAAGACCAGTCAACTTTAAATGGCCTCCACTTGCATGAAAAGGGGCTTTGAAAACTGAATCATGCATGAAATTCCATGTTAAGAATCATATATGTAGCATTTGAAACTCCATGTTATCTCATTAAATTTCCTTGGTCTTTTTATCTTAGGCTCTTCATTTGTGCATGTATTCCTTTAGGCTATTTCCTTCTATTTCTATGGACTTATTTCTTTTAGACTTTTATCTTCGAGATTTCCTCTTCATAATTTTATCTTCATACTTTTCTCCTAAAGGAATTATTTTGGCACTTTGAGATGAAATTTTATTTTATACAATTTTTCTATGTCTTATTTCCTTATGAACTTTCCCATAGACAAATTATCTGAAGGAAATCATGTCTTCAAACTTTTTGCATGGACCCTTTAGAAAAATTGAAAAGGACCCTTCAGAACTTTTGAAATGGTCTTCAAAAATTTTGAAATGGTCTTTCCAAAGAGAAAGTAACCCTTTGTAACTTTTGAAATGGTCTTCATAACTTTGTAAATGGTCTTTTCTAAAAAAAATTCCCTTTAGAAAATTTGTTTTAGACAAAATGTCCAAAATAATCCCTTCAGAAAGATATCCTTCGAGAAAATTGATTCAGACAAAATGTCTGAAATAATTCCTAATACTTAAAAAAAAACTTAATAAAAACTTCCAAAATAATAAACACTTGGTGAAAAAGCGTCCCAAAATAAAATAAACTTGTACTTTTGATTAATCAAGTTCTCCACTTCTTCTTACTTTGGGTGTTGGGTTCACAGGACTATAACTGACCAGCTATAAGGGGAAATTTGACCATTCCAAGGAAAGTTTCAAATAAAAGGGATAGAAATTTGGCCTTGATAGGCCAAAATTTATAACATATCCCATGATATTTAGTTATTTTAGGTAAAGACCAACTAAATCTACATATATAGTAGACTGTTTCCTATGTCACAAATTCCAAGAGGAAAAGGTCCATAATATAAGCCTATGACACAAGGATATAGTATTCACTATATTTATATGAAATTAAATTATTTAAATTAATCAATTCAAGTATTTATATAAGTAAATTGATGTAAAAAAAGTAAACTAAGCTAAGGGGAAGGTGACATGGTCAACCAAATTGGGGGGTTAGGAAACTAAAATGTAAATGGAAAGTCTAAGGAATAACATAGCCATAATAGAATTATGTGTATATATGTCATAGATAGGGATACACACACATTCATTCAATAATAAAAAAAATAAGATTTATCTACTATGTAATTAATGTAAAGAGTATAGGGTTAGACATACTTACCTTGGAGTAGACCCATTGAGTATTAATATCCCCCTTGGCTCAAGTGGATCTTTGAAAGATATCTTTTAGGTTAAGGAATTTAAATAGCTACACAAATAATTAATGTATCCTCTGGTATGGACTCATAATGACTCATATTGATCTCTAATGACACCAAAAGAAACATTTTTTCAATATAACATTACATACCAAAAATGCCTCATAATATGACTTAGGGAAGAAGTGTGAGTGAATTCAAAGTGAGAAGAGTGTACATGGATGTGTTGTAATGAAATATGACCCATATATATTGATCCAATACCCAAAACTAATAATAAACTCCAAGTCAATGGTATTGACCTATAAACACTTTTTTTGAATTATATAACACCTCAATATTGTAGACTTAGAAAAATATAGACCTTATTTATTCCTCTCAGTTATAAACATTTATGGACTTTGAAAGGATCATATATACTATCTCTTTGTGCCTATTGCTTATCTCTTAATTTGAGAAATGTTATTATGATGACTCAAACCTTATATCATACCCAAAATTCTATAAACATGTTCATATTTTATCTCTTTAAGTTCTATAGTTGTGCCTATTTTCTATCTACCCATACACTTACATCCCAGTCAAACACATTCATTGATGCAAGTTTCCTATCCCAACGCAAGTTTCCAATGACATAAAAGTCATCCAATTTTTTTATTTTATGTATTCCTATGGTCAGATGAAGTGATTTAATGTGGTATTGTCTCTAAAATTATTGTTATATATGAATGATATATCCTCATTCATTCCTCACCTAGCATAGATAAAAAACTCTCAAGGAAACTTACTAAAAATATTCAATCAAACATTCAAGTGAGTAAATCTTCCCTATTTTATCATATTTCCATATCATTCATAGGGATAACACATATAGAGGTTTTAATTAATAAAAGTGTATCCCATGAGCCATATTTTAAAAGTTACAAGTCAAGTCATTATTGTACTTGTTTATCACATATTACATCCTTATGCACACATAATTCCAAACATAAGGGATAACTACTTGAGTTTGAGGCCCTCTTTAGAATAGTGGCTATTTAGGTATAACCCACTAATAGAGGGGTATTTTTCATTAGCTAAAACCCATGATCCAACCAACCCATTTTGTCAACAGTAAATATGAATATGAAGAAATAATGTTTTTCTATTTGACAAAGCATGATAGTCCATGAGCTAGATTTGAATACACTAGAGCCAAGATAACACATAACCCAAAACACTCTAGGTGGTTAATTTAAAATTAGAATGTTATTCTATAATATACACCTAAATCAAAGTTAAAAATAAGCATCAACACATCCATATAAGGTTGACTCAAGTGTCTAAGTTCACATAAGTGTTTAATCCATAATATGACAACAATCCCAAAATCTACTTCTAGTGTGATTCATTCCTATTCTATATCTAGATCTATATTAACATTAGAATTATCTACATATCTTGTTTTCATTATCATTTAAATATGTAACATAGCTTTACCTTTTATTTTTAATATATCTCATTATATAAATTCAAAATATTGTTTATCTAAGTTTTCAAATTAATTATCCTTCTATAGATATATGTTATCACCCTTGTACACTAGGCTATCTCTCTCCCCTTTAACCCTATATTAATTAATCTATATTTTAGGGTTAAACATTTGGTAAATCTAACCACTGGTCTCAAAACCTAGATTTCTCAGGGTTTTCTCTATGTTTTAGATATTTTGATTTCTAATTTTTCAAAATCTTCAAAAATTTCCCTTTGTAAATGTATGTTCAATATAGATAGATCTCTTAGTTACTTTATTATATAGTATATATTTCTAGTTACTAATTTTTATGTTTAATTCATGATGAAATTAATTAAAATCAAAATGCATAACCAACTTGATCAATATAAAGAGATGTTTTCCAAAAAAAATTAGAATTCAATCTCTCTTTCCAACTCTTATTACAATAGTATTGATTCTCTTCTTCCTAATCCTAAGGAGGGTGATACCTACCATCCCTCTATCTAAATATATGATATCACTCCTTAAATATGAAAGGTAAATGGCATATGTATGCATATTTAATATAATATACCTAGGGTTTGTGCTTGTGAATCCAAAAAATATAAAATCATTCTTAAGAGAAAGTTAATAGAAGAGTTACACAATAAAAATCAGTAATTTAGTTCAAATATTACATTATTAGAAAATCAGATTCCATGTGCCCAAAATCCAAAACATGAGAGTGTTAATAATATTTGCATCTTCATCTAGTAATTTTACACCCAACAAAGTTTCATATCCAACTGAAAAGCTAAAATATAATACATAAAAAATAAGTGATTCCAAAAGTGACTAAAATGCTACTAAGAATATAAGTGAAATCCTATGGGGGATGCTTAGAAATAAAGTGATCCAATTACCTCCCTTAAATCCTATAAGGATATCCAAACACTATTGTGCATATCATAAAATGCATGTCCCTAATACAATTTATTGTTCTACATTACAAAGGTAGTGTTGATTATTTCATTGATAAATTAACCAAGAAAGCCACTCACAATATGAGTATGTCTCCTAAAATGCAAGCATAAAAATAAAAATATAGGTACCAAATAATAATTCATAAGAAAAATAGTTTCAAATGCTAAACATAGAGTAAGGAAAGATTCAAATTGCCAAGCTAGATCAGGACATGCCTAAAAAATCAAATGATAAAAATATGATTTCCAAGTATCTAAACATCATATATATTCCATATATATAGGAACAAATAGTTAAATGAAAAATTGAAAATAAGTCAAGGCATAAATTACATATTTAACTAGTTTGGAAGAAAACATACATGATTCATATCTATCTCATAATGAGATAGAAAATTTTGTCAATGATGAACATGATCAAGAAAAAAATTAATAAGGAAACTCCAATTTATGGTTCAATTTTTTATTAATAAATATATAGTCAAAAGAACATATCACATGTTCAAGAACAACCTAAGAAGTTACACCTTTCTATACTACTAACATAAAAGATTGGTATGATAATGATAATACTAATTACATAGCATATGAATATGAAACACATGATATAGGTCCTCCACAAAGGCATCTCATTGATGAGATTATTGGCTTCCAGTATAACTTTTCCAAGTATATAACACCTTTTTGAGAATCTAAAAAATAAAAAAATAAAATCCAAAAACATGTTCTATTAACTCCTTGTAATCTATGTTGTTAGTTCCATGTGAGTGGATAGTATATCATTTATTTATATATACACATGTTTTTAATGCATATTTTTAGTGTGATATAAGCACACATAAATACATGATCCATGTATTTTTAAATTTTGATCCTTCCCTCTTTCATGCCATATGGATGTTGGGGGAATTTGCTTCTTTGATCATAATACATATAGGTTATATTATTATATGATCACTTTACATTATCATGTTTGATATTAGGTACTTACACATGCCTTTATCCATTCTTATATCTTTTTTAATGTACTTTATATGATATGTACTTAGTATTTTTTCTAAAACATATGATTTATGGGGTGGTATTATATGTTTTTATTGGTTGCTTATGTTTTCATTTTTGAACTTCCTTAAGTATTTTTACTTGTTATTGTATTTCTTGTTTGAAACTTTGAATATGTTACATTTTTTAAGTTTCATATTCCTTTGTTTGACTATTTGACATTTGAATATGTCATTACTTGTTGTATGGATAGTTGACTAAGTCATGTCCCTTTGATTTTATGACATTTGAACATGCCCCTTATTTTCAATATATTTGGACCATTGTATTTTAATTTGATATTGAGTGGTCTTATGTGTTTTCTTGATGTCTTGTTGAGCTTGTACTATTACTCTCTATACATTGAAATGATCTATATCATGCATATTAGGATTTGATGTGATCACATTCTATGTACCTTAATTATATATATACTTAGACATGTTTCTACTATATGATACATGGTTCATACATAGATTATATGGTTATATTATCCTTTTGATGTAAGGTAACTACCAGTTTCTACTTCCCCTTATGTAAAAATTAGGGGGGGGGGGATATCAATCAAGGAATAACATAGAGGCATGACTTCCACATTATCCATAAATATAGATTATAGTGGGGGCATGTTTTGGAAACATTTTAACCATTGTTTTCTATCCTTGAGGATGGGCACATATATTGTGTTTGAAATATTAGTTTAAAACAATTTTAACATGATGGATCCAAAAAAATTGATTTCAAATTTACATCATCATTGAAGTCTACATAATATTTTTAACATGTCATCCATAGTCATACCAATTCTTAATTTCATATATACAATGAGGGCATGCTATGAAAATATTTTCTCCATGTTTACACTAGTTTTTTAATTCGTACTATAGTGGGATCATTTTATTGAAACATTTTATCCACACTTACATAGTCATAAATTGGCCAAAATTCATAGTTATATGATTCATATATAGAATTTTGAAATAATTATATACATTGGTACCATTACCATACCTAGGTTTCATCATGAGACATATATGAGGTGCATATGCTATGAAAAATAACACATAAAATATAAAAATTAAAACATTTTTCATATTTCAAATACTTTTATGGACTTTAGCTCACCAGGTTGGATTATTATGGACTATTATTGAGCCAATCTACTGTAGTAGTTGATTCAATTTTTGGGAAGGTTGAGGTGATCAAATATATTAGTATTATAAAGTTTATAAGGTGTAATTAATCAAATCATCTAGCTTTACCATATTTATAGTGTGATTTGACTTGTTTGACTCATTGTCACCAAGTTATAAGTAGGATTGGGGTACACGGTTGAGTTAAACTCAATTATAGGGTGGAAACTCACCTTTTTCTCCAAGGTTGGGGAATGTGTCCTCTAATATTTATATATTTATGAACTTTATATATCTATGTTTGTCTTAATATCAGCTCTATTGTTGCATAATGATACATCTTTTCAAATAAAATTTCTAAAAGGCAAGTTGGCTACATCTATACATAGGTGTACTCCTAAACCTTGCTATTTATATTTAAATAATTTAAATTCTTTAAATTTCATATTATATTAACTGATTATATAATGTAACATGATCTTGGTTGTAGTTCAATCACCAAAAATGCACTCAATTTTTTCTCACACAAAGGCAAGGTGTGTTATACACACCCAAGTATGCATTTCTTTTCTTTTAAATAAACAATTTCATTACTAGGTTAAAGGGTGGAAAATGTAGAGATTATTTCTAAATTTTTTAACACCCTAGTCTTTTACACTTGGAAAAATATAAACCTTGGATATTCCTCCCATTTTAGATATTTCTTGTTGTTGAAAGGTTCATATACACTATCTCTCAATGCCTATTATTTATCTCTTAGTCCAACCAATGTTATTATTATGACTTAGACCTTATATCATACTCAAAATGATATAAATCTACTTATCTTCTTGTTGTCTTGAAATCTTGCACCCTAGAAGAGAGTGTTTAATCCTCTTCCAAATTTGGGCAATGTTGGAACATTTTTACGTTGTGGGTATACCTATAGAGGAAATGAACCTCTAGATTTAAAGGGATATCTCCCTAAATGTATCTCTAAAAAATAACCTCTATCTAAAATAGTTTGATTTAAAAGGAAAGAGTTAGAAATTGCTCAAAATGAAACCTACTCTAAGATTGGTGTTGCACCGAGATTATCTTCCACATGAATATCATATTCTAATGCACAATACAACAAAACACAAAGACCATTTTCAAGATTTAAGGGGTTCTAACACAAGTATTTTAGTATAGAGGCAAGATGTGTAAAATGACACAAGGAAAATGAATTGAAAGGAAAACTTTGAATATTTCAACAATGGTTATACACTTACAACAATTTAACACACTTGAACACACTCTATATGACCTGTTAAACTAAGAAATTTTGCTTAGGCATGAATGATAAAGGATAAAAAGATGGAAATAATCACTTAATATCACTATATGTCTATTACACACCCAAAAAATTATTCATAAACTTAAAATAAATAGACTTATACTTAATGCTTAAAGGTCGAATATAACATCAATCCAATAGGGCTTCACCATACACTATGTGGTTATTTTTACACTAGCCCAAGGGCTATATATATAGTAGAAAGGAAGTGAGAGGAGGAGGCCTTTTTGTGTTATAAAGAGGAATCAATCTATTAGGAGTCTCAATCTTTAGCTAAAACTATCTTTCCAAATGATGGGCCATTCGATTGATCCATGTCACCTTAAGTGGTTGCATAACTAGCTGGTTATCTCCAAGATGTTTCCCCAATGGTTGCACTAGCAAAAAAAGATATTTTCAAGCTAAGTAATGGCATCAATATGGTTATGAAAATGACTCCACTTGTTGTCAATTTATTTTGATGCTAATAGATTCTCACTAGCTAGTTGAGGTGTGTAACAGTGTAGGGAAGAGTTACTTTCATTATGTTGGCCTTGGAGAGGCATCACTTGGAGTCTACATGTATACCTTCATGTAATTTTTCAAAATATTTTCTCCATGTGTGTGTGTCTACAAACATCATTTGAAAACTCATTCTAGATCGATTAAATTAAATGTTCAAACCCTACAAAGCTCCTTAACCTTTCTTCCTTTGATTAACTATAAAAATGACTCAGATCATGATCTGCTCAATGGTGATATGAGCCCCTCTGATCTGATTGGGACCCACTATTGAAATACCAATGGCTAGTTCATAACCTTGAAGTTGACATCTAATATAACCATCACTCTACTAGGACCATTCCTTTAAGGTATTTTCCTTGGACCTTTACTTTATTATTTTATTAAATAATTTTCCCATGGACCCTTTTCTCTGAAAGAGATAACTTTTTGAGCCCCTTATTAAACTTTTAAGTGGATTATTCCATTGATATACATCCCCTTTAGGAATTTTAAAAGTTCCCTTTAGGAGACTTGAACATGCCCTTTGATAATTTTTAAATTGTCCCTTTGGATGTTTTGAACTGGACACTTTGCAAGAGAAAGACCCTTTAGACTTTTTGAAAGTGTCCCTTCAGACTTTTTAAACTGGACACATTGTAAGAGAAAGACCCTTTCAACTTTTTGAAAGTGTCCTTTTAGACTTTTTTAATTGGAAACTTTACAAGATAAAGACCCTACTTTTTAAAAGTGCCTCTTTAAACTTTTTGAACTGGACACTTTGCAAGAGAAAGACCCTTTAGACTTTTTGAAAGTGTCCCTTTAGACTTTTGAAAGTGTCTTTTAGAGAATTTGAACTATAACTTTTTGAAATCTTATTTAGAGAAAAAGACGCTTTGGAATTTTTTAAATTTTCCCTTCAATATTTTTGCAAAGGACCTTTCAAACTTTTTAAAGGGCACTTGCATGAGAAACAATTCCTTTAGAAAACCCTTAAGATCCAACTCTTTTGGAAAGATTATTTCAGACAAAATGTCTAAAAAAATTCCTTCAAAAAAATTCAAAGGACCAATTCCTGAGAAAAGACCCTTAAAAATATTGAAAATGTCCCTTCACAAGATAAAGAAGCATCCTTTTACTTGCAAAGTGTCCCTTCAAATTTTTTGAAAGTGTCTCTTCAAAAGAGAAAAGACCTTTCAAAAAAATTATTACAGATAAAATGCCCAAAATAATTCTTTCAAAAAAATGAAAGAGCCAATTCCTTTGGAAAAGTTGAAAGATCCAATTCCTTTGAAAAAGTTTAAAGGACCAATTCCTGAGAAAAGACCCTTCAAAATTTTGTAAGTGACCCTTTAGAAAGCTTGAGATGGACCAATTCCTTTAAACATTTTGTTTCAAACAAAAAGTATGAAATAATTCCTTTGAGCCTTAAACAAAAAACCCAAAGCAAAACCTTACTGCAAGAAATAACACTTAACAAAAAGACTGAAATGACACTTTCAAAAGACTAAATAAAGGCTTCCAAAGGAAATAACACTTGGTATTTTTATTTTAGGGATAAACTAATTAAGAATGTTGAACTTAGCCAAAATGAAAGATGCAAAACTAGGTGTGAAAATTGGCTACCATTCTTGGTGATTCCTAGGGGAGGCATGCCTACTATGCCTAAGACCAATTGCCTAAATCCTTCCACTGGGCATGGAGTCATGCATATAGGCACTCAAAATATGACTTGAATAGGCCCTTGGCTAAAAAAACACAAGCTGGTTAATCACATGCACAAAGGCAAAGACCCATACCAAATAAAAAGAAGGAAACACGCTTGTGCTACAAGGCACTTAGGGAACACAATAATAGACCAAAATAAAACTAGACTAAACACACACACCTAAGCTACTATTTACAAAACATACAAGGACTAATAGTAGAAATTTAGATGTATCCCATTCATAGGGATAGGAAATTCTTCTCCATTAATCTTGGTCAGCTAAAAGGTATTGCTTTGCTTACACTTGATAATGATGTAAGGGTCATTCTATAAAGCATCAAACTTATTATGTCTATCTAGTTTTGCTCTATCTTCATCCCATTTTAAGACCAAGTCACTTTCCTTGAACACTCTTTCACTTTTTCTCTTGTCAAAGGACTTCTTCATGAGTACTTGGTGGTGTTTCATGGCCTTGTGTGTATTATCTCTTGCTTCTTGCATCTACATTAGTTCTATCAATTTCACCTCCATTGGAGTATTTTTAAGTAGTTCTAGTTGATGTACAAGTTCTAGAGTAGGGAGTTATTGAGATATGGATAACCTAACCTCTCTCCCATAAAAAAAACAAAGGGATAATTACCAATTGATCTCTTAGGAGTAATCATGTTAGCCCATAAGTCTATCTTCAACTTATTGTGGCATGTTCTTTGATTGTTCTCCAATGTCCTCTTGATGATCTTGATGAGATTCTTGTTAGTAGATTCAGCCAATCCATTACCTTGAGGGTAATAGTTGGATGAATACTCAAGTAAACTCCATTCCTATTTTCCCAATCAAAAGTTTTAGCACTTATGAAAGCAAGTGCATTATCAAAAATGATAACATGGGGAACTCCAAACCTTGTTATAATGCTCTCATAGAACTCCAAGATAACATTTTCACTTGCCCCCTTTAATGCAATAGCCTCTACCCACCTTGTGAAGTAGTCAATAGCATTTAATATCCATTTGTGTCTAACATTTGATGGAGGGTTGATCAAATAAATGATATTAAGGCCCCATTACATGAAAGGCTGGTTTACTTAGATAGGATTCAATGGAAGGGTTGTAAGTTTCTATTTTCTTATAAAGAAGGCACATTAAGGACACATCTTAGCCCAATGGTAACAATCCTTGAAAAGACTAGACTAATAATAACTAGCCCTAATTATCTTTACAACTATTATCCTAGGAGAGAAATAACCTCCATCTGCACCATTGTGAAACTTTTCTAGCAACATATCAAACTAATAACTGTTAACACACCTCAAAAACACACCATTCACAAATTTCCTAAAGAGAACACCATCTAAAATATAGTAGGGAATGGTTTACAATCTAAAATACCTCCTTTGAGACTTGTTCAAACCATTGGGGCACTCACCATTTTGAAGAAAACTAATGATGTCTTGTGTCCAACTTTGAACTTATACATGATCAGCTAGTTAGGGTTAAACTTGGTTAATCAAGACTTCCTCCTTTGGATCTTGGAAATTTGAAGCTAAATGATCACATAACCTTTTTCCTCTTACCAGGTTTGTCACCTTAATATGCACATCATACTCCATTAGTTTGGTAATCCACCCAACTCTCTTTTCATTAAGGTCTTTGCTTAGGAGAAACTTCTTGGTGCTAGGATGAGAAACCATAATATGTATCTTATTGTTTGAAACCATGTATCTAAACTTCTTCAATCCTCTTATCATAGATACATCTTGTTTCTCAACAAATGTATACCTGAACTCATAATCTTCCTATTCTTGGCTAAAGAATGCAATTAGTTGCTCTACCTCTTCTTCATTCTTTTACATAAACATAGTTGAGATTGTATCAAGGTTAGCAAAGGTATAGAGTATGAAATATTTGTCAAGGTTTGGGTCTAGGAGAGTAGGGGATTTTGAAATTACTTGCTTGCTTACCTCAAAACTAATCTTACCTTAATTTATCCAAGCAAAATCTTGGTTCTTCTTGAGCATAGCTATTATAGGCTTTACCATAGTTGTAAAGCCAAGAATAAACCTTTGTACAAAGTTTATTTTCCCTAAGAAGCTTTAAATTATTTTCTTGTGGTTAGGAAAATGTAAGCTTAGACTAACCTCAATCCTCTTAGGGTCAATAGACAAGCCTTATTTTGAAATAATATGACCTAATAACTTACCTTCATGGACAACAAAGATGCACTTTTTTGGATTAAGGGATATTCTATACTCCTTAGATTTCTAAAACACCTACCTTAAATGTTCCATATGATTAGTAGCATCCTTTAAAAAAATATTTATATCATCAAGGTACACAAGTAGAAACTTATTGATAAAACCTTTAAAAGCTATGTCCATTACCCTTTGAAATGTAGTTCCAGCATTGGATAAACTAAAAGGCATCTTCTTATAGGCAAAGGTCCCCAATTTTGTAGTGAAGGCTATCTTGAACTGATCCTCTTCATTCACTAGTATTTGATTGTAACTTGAATAACCATCAAAAAGTGAGAAGCATTGAAAATCTACAGCTTGTGGAATTTGTTCCATGGAAGGTAATGGATAATGATCCTTGAGAGACACTCTATTAAGGTCTTGAAAATACACACAAAGTCTGATGTCTTCATTATTATTTTGGATAGGTAAAAGATTAGCCACCCAAGTTGAGTGTTTGATAGGAAAGATAATCTTAGATTCAATCAATTTGGTGAGCTCTTTCTTCATAAGTTCCTCTATTTTGGGATTGATAGGCCTTTGTTTCTTCTTGACTGGTTTAGCTCTAGTTTATAACTCAATGGTGTGATGAGATAAACTTGGATCAAACCATTTCAAATCTTTATATTCCCAAGCAAATATATGAAACTCTTTTCATAATTCAATAAAGGCCTACCTCTTAGACAGAGAACATGTCTTACCAATTTTTAGAAGCTTATCCTTGTAAATCATGAATCTCTCATAGTTATATTATTTTATGGACATACTCTTTATTTCTTATTTTTATCATCTTAATTGAATAAAATCTCCAAAGTAATCAAACCCTTAGGTATCTTGTTTGTCTTTAGCTAAATAACTCACTTTTCATATTGATCATACAGTCTCTTTTGGTTCCTTGAGGAGAATCTTGACTGATTTTTTAAGAAGTGTACAATGTGTTCATCACATTCAAACACCTATCATGACACTTAATCATCTATAATATAAGGATTCATAATAACCTTGATATTAGACTAATCTTTCACCTTTATTACATTAGTAACTGGATCAAACTATGCTCTTATGGTAGCCAATCTATCAACGTGTTTATTTGAATCCCTTTGGTATGGGTTGTATGTTGAAGGCATCAAAGTCTTCAAGTAGGTCCCATACCCTATGAATGTATGATTTAAGCAAGGGATTCTTTGTTTTATCTTGATTTATCACTTGGTGGATGACCAACTCACTATCCCCATAAAGCTTCAAATTCTTGATCCCTCTCTTCTTTGCCCGTTGGAGGCCATGAACTATGCCTTCATATTCTACCACATTATAGGTGCAACTAAAGTGGAATCTATATGAGGATTAGTATTAATTATTTTATGGATAAAATAAGATAATTCTAGCTCTTTCATCTACTTTTCTTCTTGAGCCATCAAAAAACATTTCCCATATTCCTCCAAGTTCATGGTCTTCATTAGTGAGTGAAAGGATTGAAACATATTTTTCATGTATACAATAAATTCCAAAATTAGTTTATTCTATGAAAGTATATGGATCAAGTCCATTAATTTTAGTGTTTTACTTATCAAGGAAAATATCAAAAATACCTTCAAGGGGGGAGGATGCTTCACCATCCATGACACCTTTTTCTTCTTTGCTAATTAGACAATTTTAATTTGAACTTGTTTCCATGTATGGATCAATATGAAACCTTGATGAAAGATAAGTCCTTATAGTCACCTTGGCTCCATATATTGTTTTAAAATCTATAAAATACTAGTTAGTATAAAGGCACCCTCCTATCTTAGCTGTGAAGTCCCTTGACAAGTAGATAAGAAAATGGGTTGGAAGGTCTACCACCACAACATCTTGTATAATGGGGAAACTTGGGAAACCATGTAGAAAGACTTTCAAACCTCTAAGAAATCCCACTATCTTGGTTGGAGTCTCATCAAGCTGCAACACACCTTTACTATGTGTTTCATACTTCAATCCCAATTTATCAGCCACCACCTTAGGCATGATAGTGGTACTAGTTTTACTATCTACAATATGATTGTGAACTAACTTGTCTCCCATAATGAGTGTGAGGTAAAAGGGTGCGGGATTTTCAGATTTGGTGGAGGGATCTAAGAAATTATTTAGAGTATTGGTAAGGGCTACACTATTATGTTTTGAAGTTTTGGGAACTGCATGAATGCTCATGCGCTATTCTTGTAAGAGCTCCTTTTGACCAAGCATATGCAAGACTTACCAAAGAGATATGCTTGTCTTAGTATTATTCAAAGAATCAATAATGTTTAGAGGGGGATTACTCACCTTTTATTTTATTTTTTAAGGTAGTGAGGGAGTCTAAACCTATTGCATTATAGGCTTGATAACCTTACTTGTATTTTGAATTTGTTGAGTAGCATGAATGATAGTAGGTATTGTACTAGGATTCCCACTTTATGGCCTTAGAGAGGCATCACTTGGAGTCACATGTACTCTTGGTACATCTCTTAGATCTCTATTATTAGATCTTATGTTGGTTGTAATTGATGTGCTTTGATTTAACACATAATCATCCTTTTCTTGAAATTTCATCATACCTACACTCTGGCTGCTACCTTCTCCATGAATATCCATTTGCATGAGATTTACTTCTTCTGATGTCATGTAAGGAGTATATTATTCTTATGCCACCAAATCCTATCCATCTTATCTACCATCATGCATAAATTCACCTTGAGGTTGTCCCCATTGGTCTAAATGATCCTCCCCTTAGACTAGATTAACATGCACTAAAATAACAACATTCATGGAAGGAGTGGAAATAGGATTATAGGAATTGGACTACCTATTGAAACCTTGTTTACCTTTTCCTCTTTCTTGGTATTTGAATTGGGGTGGAGATTTATAGCCTTATTGAGGATAGTATTGAGGGTTAGGTGGAACACTTACCTAAAATTGAGCTTGATTAAGCTGAGCTTATAATGACTAGATCTTCTCATCTTTGTCCATAATATTATCCATCTTCTTGGGAAAGGATATTGACTTGAAATTATCATGAGGAATGTATTCTATGATTGGAGCTTCAACCAAACTATGAGATAATAAAGGCATGGAAACTCTTAGAGGTAGCTTTCCAACTTGTATCAAGATATAATTAACTTTAATAGATATCTCATATGTGTCTGGTAGAGTGAATCCTCTTATTTACTATAACATCACCACCACATCAACACCAATACCCTTGAGATAAGTGGGAAACACAAATCTTATAATAGGTCTCATGACAAGTGGCAACCTATGTCATGTCCTTTGAAATCTTTCATTAAAATCTCCCATAGATTTATTAGGATCTCTCTTTATCATGTTTAACTGATGGATCAATGAAGTATGGTCACTCTTATTCTCAAATATAGTTACCAACAATTCCCTAAAGCCATCCCAACTTGTAATGTAACCACCTTTCAAAGTCCTATACCAGTCAAGTGCCTTACCTCTTAGAGACATGGAAAGTAATCTAATGGCTATGTTGGCTCAAGTGACATTATGGAAGTTAAAAAAATTTGAGATGTCCCTAACATGCTCAGATGGGGTAATAGAACCCTCTCCATTAAAACTAGGGAGACTCTTGGTAGCATTGTGAGGAATAGGGTCATATGCAAGAAGGTCAATTAGATTTTGGGTGTTAAAGGCTGGGAAAGGTTGTTGCCATCCATTTATCCTCTTGATTTCCTATCTCTTCAACTTATTCTTCTTATTCAAAACCTCCTTGTCTAGGATCTCTAAGCATTGGGAATGGTTCAGGGTATTGTTCTTTAAGAAAAGCTTTAACTAGAGGGGCTTGATCAAAAATTCTAGATGACCTAGTGAGGACCATGAAGTATAACATGGGAAACTTGATCTACGACCATAAATTATCACCTTTTAGAGTTTCCAAATGCTAGATTAAGAATATTTCTACAACCTTAGGCTTGTTAAGACCAACATTCACCTTGACATGTAGATAATTAGGACCAACAGTCCCATCAGGCATGCCAAAACTATTGTCTCCAAATATTTCACCCTAGAAGAGAGTGTTGAATCCTCTTCTAGATTTGGGCAATGTTGGAACATTTCTAGGCATGTGGGTATACCTATAGAGGAAATGAACCTATAGATTTAAAGGGATATCTCCCTAAATGTGTCTATGCAAAACAACTTCTATCTAAACTAATTTGATTTAAAGGGAAAGAGTTATAAAATTACTCAAAAAGAAACCTACTCTACGATTGGTGATGCACCGAGATTATTTTCCACATGAATATCATATTTTAATGCACAATACAACAAAATACATAAACCATTTTCAATCTCTAAGGGGTTATAACACAAGTATTTTAGTATAGAGGTGAGGTGTGTAAAATGACACAAGGAAAATGAACTAAAAGTCAAACTTTTCATATTTCAACAATAGTTATACACTTACAACAATTTAACACACTTGAACACACTCTATATGACCTGTTAGACTAAGAATTTTTTCTCAAGAATGAAAGATAAAGGATTGAAGGATGGAAAATCATCACTTACTATCACTATATGTCTCTTACAAACCGAAAAAAATTATTTAGAAAATTGAAAGAAATAAATTTGTACTTAATGCTTAAAGGCAAAATATAACATCAATCCAGTAGGGCTTCACCATACACTGTGTGGTTATTTTTACACTATCCCAAGGGCTATTTATATAGAAAAAAGGAAGTGAGAGGAGGAGGTATTTGGCACTAGAAAGAGGAATCAATCTATTAGGAGTGTCCATCTTTAGTTGCAACTATCTTTGGAAATTATGGGCCATTTGATTGATCCATGTCACTTCAAGTGGTTGCAAAACTAGCTTGTTCTCTCCAAGATGCTTCCCAAATAATTTCACTAGAAAAAAATAATATATTTTTGAGTTGAGTAATGGAATCAATGTAGTTATGGAAATTATTCCACTTGTTATTTATTTGTCTTGATGCTAATGGCTTCTCATTGGCTAGTTGAGGTGTGCAATGGCATAGGGAAGAGTTGATTTCATTCTATTGGCCTCAGATAGGCATCACTTGGAGTCTACATGTATGCCTTCATAGAATTTTTCATAATGTTGGCTCCATGTGTGTGTTCCCACAAACATACTTTGAAAGCTCATTCCAGCTTGACCAAGTTAAATGTTCAAACCCTATAAAGCTCCTCAGTATTTATTCCTTCGATAGACTATAAAAATGACTCAAATCATGATCTACTCAATGGTGATATGATCCCCTCTGATCTACTTAGGATACATTATTTAAACACTAATGGCTAGCTCATCACCTTTAAGTTAACATCTAATATAACCATCACTCTATTGGGACCATTCCTTTGGGGTATTTTACTTGGACCTTTGCTTTGGTATTTTCCTAAATAATTTTCATGTGGACCCTTTTATTCAAAAGAAATAACTTTTTAGGCCCCTTCTTAAACTTTCAAGTGGACTATTCCTTTGATAGACATCCCCTTTAGGACTTTGAAAAGTGCCCTTCAGGAGGTTTGAACATGCCCTTTGGTAATTTTTAAAGTGTCCCTTCAGACTTTTTGCACTAGACACTTTGCAATCGAAAGATCTTTCAGAATTTTTAAAAGTGTTCCTTTGGACTTTTTGAACTAGACATTTTGGAAGAGAAAGACCTTCAGACTTTTTGAAAGTGTCCCTTCAGAATTTTTGAAGTAGACACTTTGTAAGATAAAGACCCTTTAGATTTTTTGAAAGTGTCCCTTTGGACTTTTGAAAGTGTCTTTCAGATAATTTGAATTGTACCTTTTAGAAAGATTATTTAGAGAAAAAGACCCTTCAATTTTTTTGAAAGTGTCCCTTTGGGATTTTTGCAAATGACCTTTCAAAATTTTTGAAGTGTACTTGCATGATAAAAAATTCCTTTGGAAAACCCTTAAGATCTAATTCTTTCAAAAAGATTGTCTCAGACAAAATGTCTGAAACAATTCCTTTAGAAAAATGCAAAAGACCAATTCCCTAAAAAAAGACCCTTTAGAAATATTGAAAATGTCCCTTAGCAAGATAAATAAGCATCCTTTTGCTTGAAAATCACCCCTTTGAACTTTTTTAAAGTGTCACTTTGAAAGAGAAAATACCCTTCAACAAAAAGATTTTGAACAAAATATCTAAAACAATTCCTTCAGAAAAGTTGAAAGAGCCAATTCCTTTGGAAAAGTTGAAAGAGACAATTCCTTCAAAAAAGTTGAAAGAGACAATTCCTTCAGAAAATTTGAAAGGACCAATTCTTGAGAAAAGACCCTTCATAAATATTTAAAAAGACCTTTCAGACTTTTTACAAAGGACACTTCCATGAGAAAAGACCCTTCGGACTTTGGTAAGTGACCCTTCAAAAAGCTTGAGATGGACCAATTCCATCAAAAATTTTATTTCAAAAAAAGTCTAAAATAACTTCTTTGAGACTTTAACAAAAAACCTAAAGTAAAATCCTTCCAAAATAAATAACACTTGACAAAAAGACCAAAATAACACTTGCAAAAGACTAAACAAAGGCTTCCAAAGGAAACAACACTTGGTCTTTTTGTTGTGGGGATAAACCAATTAAGAATGCTACACTTAGCCAAAATTAAAGATGCAAAAATGGGTGTGAAAATTTGCTAACACTTCTATCTTTAAAATTTTTGGACCTATGTTTATTTTCCATTTTCCTAGACACAGGTATCCCAATTAGACACTTATGTTAATGCAAGTGTCCTATCCTAATGGAATTGTCTAGTGCCCTAAAATTTATTCAATTTTAAAATTTAATGTATCCTTATGTTTAACATAAGTGATTTCATGTGATATTTTATCCAAAAGGATTGGTATATATTAATGATCAATCCTTATTCATTTTTCATCTATTATAGACCAAAAAAATTACAAGGAAACTTACCAAAAGCATTCAATAAAGCATTTAAGTGAGCAAAGCTTCCCTATTTTCTCTTATTTTCATATCAATCAAAGGAAAAACACATATATATGTCTAAATTACTAAAGGAGTAGCCCATGAGACATATTTTCCAAGTTAAAAGGTGGGTCACTATTATAATTCTTATCACATATTGCATCTTTATGCACACACAATCCCACACATAGGGGAGAACTACATGAATTTGAGTCCCTCTTCAAAGTAGTGGCTATGTAGGTAACAGCCAGTGATAGAGGGGTCTTTAATTTTATCCCATCATGATCCCACTAATCCATTTTCCCACATTAATTATGAATATAAATAACTAGGGTTTTTTTATTTGATAAGGGGTGATAGTCCATGAGTTAGATCTAAATGCAATAGAGCCAAAGTGACACAAAAATTAAAAATTTATAGGTAGTCACATCTAAATATAATAGGTATTATGTAATGTAAACCTACATCTAGATTATATAGAGGCATCAAATCAACCATCAAAGGTTGACACAAGTGTCTAAGGTAACATTAGTGATTAATCCATAATTTGATAACAGTCTTAGAATATACTTCTAGTCTGATTCCTTCATGTTCTAGATCTAGATTTGTATTAACATCAGAACTAGTTAAGTATCTTATTTTCATTAACATTAAAACATCTATCATATTTTTAATTTATATTTTTAGCATATCTCAATATATAAAATTAGAATATTTTTTATTTGAGTTTACAATATAATTTGCCTACTATTTAGATATTTTATCTCTCTTGTACCCTAAGCAATATCCATCTCATTTTACCCTATATTAATTAATCTATATTTTAGGGTTAAACATAGTGAGGATAATATAGTTAAAATTTATTAGATGAGATTAAACAATAATAATTAAGATGATATAATAAATATGTCAGAAGACAAGTCATAACTAAATCAATCTAGTCAATACAATACATGAACTGAAAAGTCACTAAACATAAGGTATCAACTATGATAATGTCATAAATATAAGGGAAACTAACATGAATTAATAATATAGGATAGAAAGATGTAACTAAAATACAACCTGAATAACCTAGATCTATGATAGGGATGATGTAATGATGATGTAATAACATCTCTCATAGAACACCATGAGCCTACCCACCCCTTTCCCAATTCACCCTTTAAGGCATGCACTAAGGAAGATTGTTGCTCTATAAATCACTTATATGTAACCCTAAATTTAGATAATTGGGGTATCTATGATTAATGGGTATTATATTATATTTTAAAAAAGAACCGTGAACTAATCTAATGAGTAGTGTAATTACTAAAAACCCTATAATATTATGAAGTTATAAAATTAAGATCACTAAAAATAATAAAGTATAAATATTGATAGATATTGTAATAAATAAGGAATAATGATACTTATTTGGTTTACTATGGTCATGTAGGTCTAACTTGGAATATGATAGAATTGAAATGTAAGATGATCATAGAATAATCATTAGATTATTAGAACATTCCTTTTATGGCCTCAAATGCTTGTGTTAGATCTAGATAGATGCATCAACATAAGTGTCTAACTTGAACACAAGTTTCATGTATGGAATAATGATTATATCTAGATGTAACCAATAATACCCTTGAAATATTTATATTTCCTTTATTTTGATATCCTTAGATCACATACATAGGTTGTCCCTCTTTGTCTTGTGATCAAGACCCTATTTTCATCACCCTTGTAGTGACTATGGTAAAAATGGGTTAGTCGTATCATAGTTTTGAGATACACCAAGGAACCATATTTCAATTGGATCTACCTACATATAAAATAATTCAAAAAGGGCCTCATATTTATGTAGTTATCCTCTGTGTGTTATCTTATGTGTGTATCAATATGAAATGTGTGATAATCAATGACATGCAATGAAATACATTGTAACTTCTAAAATATGGCTCACAGGTTGATCCTTGAATTCTTTAGCCCCATGGAAATAATAATGCTATTACTAATATGGAAATAGGGATGAATATGGTATGTTATATCACTTGAATATTTGATTGATTGCTTCATGTTAAGTTACCTTGTGAGTTCCAATTATTTTTTAGGTGAGGAATGAATGAGGGTTGATATTATATATATATTATTCCATTTTAGAAATATTACACACTATAAAACTTAGGCCAAACTTTAAGATATGTTTCATTTGAAATTTGGATGAATTTTGGGCACTAGACAATTTATAGGAAAGTTGGACACTTGCATTGATGCAAGTTTTTATCTGGGATGCAAGTGTCAAGGAAGCTATAAAATAGGTACAGGTCCAAAAATCATAGTAAAGGATAATCATTATGCTTATATATGTTTTCAAAATATAGAAGGCTCATGATCAAAATAATAGTGGATGAACTAAGAGATAAGCAATTTAAGTAAAAATATATAGTGATTGTAAGGATTTCGATAGTGTGTAAGTCTATAGATAAAAGGTACATCCATGATGTATAATTTCTAAGTGTACAAGACTAGAGTAATACATAAACCATATTTTATTATCTACATTCCACCCCACCCCTTAATCTAGTTATGAATTTGCTAGTTTAATGGAAATAAATACATACTTGGGTGTATATACATACCTTGTATTTATGTGAGTCCAATTTGGGTGATTTTTAGGTGACTTACCAAAAATAAAAATGATTTTATAGTATCTAATTATTATGAAATATTAAATTTAAATAATTTGAAATGATTGAAATTAGAAATATCAAGGTTAAGAGTATACTGATGTATTGATGCAACCATCTTTCTTTTTGGAAAATTGATTTTAAAGGTTGCCTCAATATGAATCATTGAATTTTAGATTAGGACAAATATAAACCTACAAGTGCATGTGTGTGTGTGTGTGTGTGTGTGTGTGTGTGTGTGTGTGTGTGTGTGTGTGTGTGTGTGTGTGTGTGTGTGTGTGTGTGTGTGTGTGTGTGTGTGTGTGTGTGTGTGTGTGTGTGTGCGCGTGTGCGTGTGCGTGTGCGTGTGGGTGTGCGTGTGCGTGCGTGCGTGCGTGCGTGCGTGCGTGCGTGTGTGTGTGTGTGTGTGTGTGTGTGTGTGTGTGTGTATTGGATGAAACATGTTATGCCTCAAATACACACACACACACACACACACACACACACACACACACACACACACACACACACACACACACACACACATGTATGTATGTATTGGATGAAACATGTTATGCACTATAGGTTAAGGGCATAACATGTTTCATCCAATACTTACATACATACACACACACACACACACACACACACACACACACACACACACACACACACACACACACACACACACACACACACATATGTATGTATGTATGTATGTATGTATGAATGTATGTATGTATGTATTGGATGAAACATGTTATTCCCTTAACCTATAGTGCATCTAGGGATATGTGCGGCTGACTTGTGGCTTACACACCTTCATATTAGCTTATTGCATTTCTTGATGTTCTTAGTATCATCAACCTATGGAATAACCATGGATGATTATAGTATATATATGAGGTAGTAGTTATTATTTTATCATCATATTATGAATTTTGTTCTTATTAAATTATTTTAGAGGTTACTCCTTGAAGTGTCTCAATCATAATCATCAAGTATTCTGCTCTTTCACTAATTGTTGTAATTGATTTTTCTTATTCTTTTCTTAATTTTACCATATATAATTATAGTTTTATGAATAATCTAAGTAATTTCCTTAAAATTAGTATCATAGTTTCGACTTGGGAAACTAAAAGTCCAAAAAAACATAACTTGTGATTAGGGAAGAATTCATTTTTTCATCACCATAGTTTTATTCATGAGTTTTTTACCTTGTGCAAATTATCAGTCATTGTATTTATCTATGTGAGATGATTATAGTGTTATATTCTACTAGTACACTTTTTTTGGTCAAATGTTTTCACCCTTATGCATATTAGTAGTAGTTGGATTTGTCTTAGTGAGACAATCACAATGATGTATTCCACCAGTACACTTTTTTAGGTATAAACCCCTCTTAGGGTTTGTGTATGGATATTCCAAACACTCAAGGACATGTAAAGGGTAAGAAACTATGAAAACTGACAAGGATGACATGGAGTCTGGAACTTATGATCTATCTATTTCTGAGTTAGTTTAACAACTTAAGTTAGAGTTTCACATCATGGTGAAAAAAATGATTTTGATACAGTTCAAGGGGATATTATAGGATTGAGATGGGAGTTAGATAAAATGATGGATAAATTACAATAAATATAAGGGAAATTAACCAACTTGTCATCTCAACTAATGTAAAATAACCTCTACCATTTAATTTTGGTTCTCCTCCTCCAAACAATACCAACACCAATTTTTTACGTAAGCTAATGTTGCCAAAAGTGGACATGTAAAATTTTGATGGTAATGATACACTCACCTGGGTCACTAAAATTGAAAATTTATTTGATCTGCATCAAAATCCATGTTCTTAAAAAGTGGCTATGGCCTCTCTATATCTAGAGCCTAAGTCACTCATCTTGTATCAATGATTATGTGATCAAAATAAAAATAACGGTGTCCCATTTTGATTGTTAGTATTTTGTTAGGAATTGCAGCTCCACTATCATAACAATGTATTTGAAAACTACTTCAATTAACTAGGTAATTTGCACAAGACCATGCATTTTAAGGAATACATTCATCAATTTTGGAATCTCTCCTTATGTGTGGCAAACATCATTGAGGAAAATATGACTTACCTATTTTTGGGTGGACTCAAATATAGAATCTAATTAGAGGTTAACATGTATCATACTAGTACTATATTTAAGGCCATACCAAGGGCATACATGGCTAAGTTTAAAGAGATGATAAGACAAAGACCTTTTACCAATGTTTGTGAATTCACCTTATTATCACCATCATTTCATCATCCTAATAGAATGACACCTCACCAAGTGGAATAAAAACATGCAAAAGGTTTGTGTTTTGGCTGAAATATAAAATGGAACAAATGTCATTAATGTGCTAAAAAGAATTTGTTTTACATTGATAGTACCAATGAGGAGGAATAATATTAGGAGGATTCAGGGGAAAGGTTATACGAACCTAAGGATGAATCTAAAGATTATCAATCTACTATTTCTTATCATGTACTTTTAGGTGTTATTACTCCTAAAAATCTTAAGTTGGTATGTTTCCTAAAGAAATATAAGGTGGTTGTGTTAATTAAATCTAAGAGTACACATAACTTCATTAATAATAAGTTGGATACTCATTTGAATTGTTTCATTTACCTATCTCTAGACTTTTAGGTCATGATTGTATATGGTGATATGGTCAAATGTTCTAGAAAATGCCATATTATTAAGCTTATTATGGGAGACTATTTTTTATATTCCCTTATGTTTATTATTCCAATCGAATGAGTTGACATTATTTTGGGAGTGTAGTGGCTCACCACTTTGGGCACTATTGAGATGAATTTTAAAGAATTATTCATGAGGTTCAATTCAAAAGGAAAAAAATTGAACTACATGGATTATGGGCTAAATCTCTACAACTATTTAATTCCCACTAGATGATGAAGATTCTTAGAAAAGGTACAAAAGGTTTTTTGGCATGCTTATTTTCCACAAAGGTTGAGCCAACCAAAGAGTCTACACATCCTAATTTACTAAGGGTGCTAGAAGACCATTATGATTTTTTTGGTGACATGTCAAGAGGACTTACTCTAAGTCATGTACATGATCATGCCATCAAACTCATTTTAGGAAGTACACCACCCAATATCAGGCCCTACAAGTATCACTATGCCTAAAAGAGTGAAATTGAAAAGATGGTACAAGAGATGTTGGAGGTAGGAATCATATAACATAGTCAAAGTGAATATTCCTCCCCAGTGGTCATGGTGTAGAAGAAGGATGACAATTGGAGGATGTGCCTAGACTATAGAGAAATCAACAAATACACCATCAAATATAAGTTTCTTATTATAGTAATTTATGATTTTATAAATGAATTTCATGGTGATATTTATTTTACCAGGTTGGATATTCACTCTAATTATTAGATTCACATTTGTGATGAGGACATACCTAAAATAGCTTTCAAAACTCATGAAGGCCATTATGAATTTATGGTCATGCCTTTTGCCCTAAAAATTGCACCATATACATTTCATATTTTGATGAATACTATTTTTAGGCCATTTTTGAGAAATTTTTTATTAGTGTTTTTTGATGATATCCTCATCTACAACAAAAACTAGGAATACCATTTGAATCATGTGAAATAGGTGCTTTCAGTTTTGGAATAACATCATATTTATGCCAAACCTTCCAAATGTGATTTTGGTGTCCAAGAGGCTGAGTACTTGGGTAATATTTTTTCACATGAAGGAATGAAATTTTATCCTAACAAAATCCAAGTGATGATGGAGTGACAGGTTCTTAAGACCCTCAAGAACCTCGAAGGATTTCTAGGGATAACTAGTTCCTATCATAGGTTTATCAAAAATTATGGTAGGATTATTGCCCCACTCACATCTTTACCAAAGAAAGACTCCTTCTAGTGGATTGATTCATCTATGAAAGCATTTTAATATTTGAAAATGGTTATGTGCACAACTTTAATTTTGGCTACTCCTAATTTTAAAAAAACTTTTGTTGTGGAGTGTGATGAACTAGGATATGACATGGGGGATGTACTCATGCAAGAAGGTAGACCACTAACTTTTGAAAGTCTCTAACTAAAGGGGAAAAATGCTCAAAATAATATATGATAAAGAGGTGATGGATATTATACATGTAATGAATAAATGGAGACCTTATCTGATGGCTTATCACTTTTAGGTAAAGAATGATCATTATAGCCTCAAATATTTTTGGAACAATGTTTATCATCTGAAAAATAACAAAAATGGGTGAGTAAAATGTTAGTCTATGATTTTTAAATAGTGTATAAGAAAGGAAAAGAGGATGTTGTGGTAGATTCCCTCTCTCGATAGGATGAATCAATTGAGGAATTATTATGGGCCATGACCATGTGGTAGGCAAATTGGCTAGAAGAGGCAATATAATAATGGGAGAATGATAGTTTTACCAAGGATTTGATTCAAAATCTTTAGCATGATTTTAAAAAATATAAAAAATTTACATGGAAGGGTAACACATTATGGTATAAATATATATTATACCTTTATAAGCATTCTCTCCTCAAACATAAAATTCTTTAATAACTTCATGCATCTCCACTTAGAGGTCACTCTTTATTTTTGAAAACATATCATAGAATCAAGTAAAATTTTTTTTGGGAAGGACTCAATGGGGATGTTTATAAATATCTGTCTGAATGCATGCCATGCCAACAAAATAAAGGTGAAACCATTAAGACCCCAGGTATTTTTTAGACTTTATCCATCCCTAGCTAGTGTTGGGAAGAGGTTTCTATGGATTTCATTATGAGGTTACCATGGTCTAAGGGTAAAAAAGTTATCATGGTAATTGTGGATTGAATCATCAAGTATGCTCATTTTTTTCCTTATCCCAACCATTTGTTATCAATATATTATCTTTTAATTTATCAATAAAGTTTAAAAATTGCATGGTACTCTAAAGATCATTATAAATAATTGAGATCCCATATTTATTAGTAATGTTTGGACTAAATTATTTACATGTTTTGGTTCCCTACTAGCTCATAGTTCATCTTATCATCCTTAATTTGATGGACAAACAAAGATAATCAATAAATTTATTAAATGGTATCTTCATTTTTTTGTTTCTGACAAATGAGATAAATGGGTTCATTGGATGCCACTTTGTAAATGGTGGTATAACACTTATTTTCACACTTCTTCCAAGATATCTCCCTTTGTGGCATTGTACAAGTATCACACCCATCCATAAATTTTGTTTTTATAGTGCATCCTAAGGTTCAAGTTGTTGAAGAACACATTTACCATAAATAGGAGGTGTTAGTCAGTTTATGAGAGAATTTAACAATTCCAAAAAGTCAAGTGAAGTAGTAAGTATATCAACATTGTAGTGAGCAACATTTTGACATAGGTGATTGGGTCTTTGTGTGTTGGAAAACATATAAGAAAATTTCTCTAAAGTAATAGAAAAAGGATAACAAATTTTCACCTAAGTATTATGTCCCTTACCAGATATTGTAAAAAATTGGTAGTGTGGCTTACAAGTTGGAATTACCCCCAACCACTCACATACATCCAATATTCCATGTATTTTTCTTGAAGAAAGTAATTAGACATAGATTTTCCACTTAGACTAAATTACCTAAATTAGATGAAGAAGGCTGAGTCATTCTAGAGCCCAAGGATATCCTTCACATGTGTATTAAACAACTATTACTAGATCCATTAAGTAATATTTGATCAAATGGAAGAACTTTTATTCTTAAAATATATCATAGGAGGATGAAGCATTCCTAAAAAAACATCCTATTTTTATTCACCATTAAGGCTAATATTTTTTTGAAGGGGATGGAAATTATATGACCTTAACAATTAATGCATGTAGGGATATGTGTGGCCAAATTATGGATTACACACCATCATATTAGCTTGTTGCATTTCTCAATGTTTTTAGTATGGTTAGCCTATAAAATAACCATGGTTAAGTAGAGATTATATAGGATGTAGTGATTAGTATTTTATCATCATATTGTGAATTTTGTTCTTATTGCATTATTGTGAAAGTTTTCCCTCAAAGTGGCTCAGTCATAATATTCAAGTATCTATTGTTTCACCAATTATTGTTATGTATTTACTTATTCTAATCTTAATTTTACCATATATAATTCTATTGTTTCAAATCATCTAAATAATTTATTAACAAAAAATTCTCCCAAACTTGATGAAAAGTTGAGTTGAAACATGTCCATTGAGCTTGTTTCATCTCAATCATGGAACCCAAATATGGCTATAACCTGGTGAGTGTGAGAAATTTAATTAACTAATAATATATATTTGGTGAAGTGGATGGTTTACTCAAATACAATATATAACTCTAGTAAAGTTAGATGATTTAATCAAGAAGATTGAATGAGTTAATCATTTAAACCTTAAAAAATTGAACCAAATAATGCAATAGATTGGCCTAATAAGAGTACATATAATTATAACTTAGGTATAACATTATTGATTCGATTTAAAAAATTTTATGTGCCATTTACATGGCATATGCACCTAATATATGTCTTAAGGTGTAACAAGGGTATACGAACAATGTGTGTGTGTGTGTGTGTGTGTGTGTGTGTGTGTGTGTGTGTGTGTGTGTGTGTGTGTGTGTGTGTGTGTGTGTGTGTGTGTGTGTGTGTGTGTGTGTGTGTGTGTGTGTGTGTGTGTGTGTGTGTGATTGTGTGTGATTGTGTGTGTGTGTGTGTGTGTGTGTGTGTGTGTGTGTGTGTGTGTGTGTGTGATTGCACACACACACACACACACACACACACACACACACACACACAATCACACACAATCACACACACACACACACACAATCACACACACACACACACACAATCACACACAATCACACACACACACACACAGACACACACACACACACACACACACACACACACACACACACACACACACACACACACACACACACAAACACACACACACACACACACACACACACACACACACACACACACACACACACACACACACACACACACACACACACACATGGTGAATCTAAATTAGTGAAAGTGTGGATAACATGTCTCCATATCATTCCCCCAATATAATCTAGATAATCTAAAAACTGGTGTAAATATGGATAACATGTTTCCATAACATGCCCCCACTAACATGCCTCATAATCAAAGGGACATAACCTATTAAAACATATAGAAATCATATAATGACATATTCAAATGTACACATAGAAAAAAATGACATGTTAAAATGTAAAAATAATAAAGCATATGCATGGGGCCATAATAAAAGGTTTATATTAAAATGCTTCAATAGTCAATACAATGCAATATAATAACAAGCAAAGAGCATATGTAACTAACATGAACATAAAATACCAATTCCTAAACATGTGTTTACAAAATGCTATGTACATAACATATTGTTACCTTTTGAGTCTCCCTTATCACCTTTTATGGCAATTTTTCATGAATTTGCCATAAAAGAAGTTCACCCACTTATTGCCTTTTGTGTGTGAATTTTTAAAAGAATTGAACCTTTGAACTTGAACCTTTCTCAGAGTTCAAGAGTTCATAAGTTCAAAGGTTCAATAGGTTCAATGTTTCAAAGTTTTTAAAAGTGAATTGTTTGTCCCTTTATGTATTTAAATTATGATTTTGAACCTTTCGGTTGAACTTGAACCCTTTTTTAGGTCAAAAGTTCAATGGTTCAAAAGTTTAATGGTTTAAAAGTTCAATAGTTTAAAAGTTCAATACTCGATGTTTTGTAAAGAGTCATGTTCACTTAGTTTCCTTGTATAAATTAATGTATTGTTGAACCTACCAATTGAACCTAATATTTGAATATACATAGCAGAGTTCAAAAGTTCAACGGTTCAATGTTTCAAAGTTTAAAGTTTTTGGAAATATTAAATAACTATTGGTCAGTCTATGTAGTTCATCTTGTATCATTGAACCTTGAAGTTGAACCACATTTTCAAAAGTTTAATGGTTTAATGGTTCAATGACTATACTCTCATCTCACCCTAAGGCTTTCTCTAAGTCAAAATTAGTGAGAGATTTAGAGGAGAATATATCCAAAACTCATTATAAAATGGAAAATTTTGAAATTTCATGAGGTTACAGATAATCATTATTCATCAAAATAATGCTTAAAAAAATTATTTCCATTAATGCATATGTCAGAATGAGTGTCTTATCAAGCATGTTTAACATGTATTATTTTAGTTTAATTATTTGATCTAGTTAATATCTATATCAAGGGAGAACAATTAAAATTTAATAAACAAGCATGTTGGATGATAAAAATGAGAACAACATAAGTGGTATAAGATATTTATTACTCAAATTCATAGTGATTTTAGATAAATTTAAGGTGATTTTTACTCTTACTATAAGCTATTTTCATTGCTTGGTTGGAAAGAAGAATTCTTTTGAGTTTACATTATTATTAAAAAAGTTCAAAACTTTTTATTTTCATCATATCCTTTGACCTGTAGCCATGAAATCTACATGTCTCAATTATGAGCATGGTCCTAGTCTCATATGTTCTCCTCCTAAAATTAGGGACACCTCTATGGTCCAATAAGACTTGGAATATTTTAAGGAAAGGACTAGAAATCCTATGTCAAATCCTATGATGCAGAAGATAGTAGAAAGTGGTTTGGTTGAAGTTGTGGCCTTTCCCATGGCTATAAAATGCCCTAAATTGGTTCTTGAATGCATGAATAGATATGAACCTCAAAATAGGTGCATCAGGATTGTAGATGGTAATGTTTGACTACATATCAACAGATAAATCCTAATGTCTGTGATGAGAATTCCTCCCAAGGAACCATATTTTGACCTCAGTATCACTTCTTCCTATGGTTATTTTTCATTAAATAAAGAAATTTAAAAGAGTGTGATTGTAAGGAATTGGCTTTTAAAATTCTAAAAAGGGGGTTCAAGACTACCCAAACCATTAATAGGAAATCACATGATTCCAGAAGTACAAAGTATTATAGTATTACTACACAGGCTAAAGGGAAATGCTCATGCATATTATTGGGAAGACTAGATGTACTTTTTTATACAAGTAATCCTCAAAGGAGAATAATATTTGGATTGGGTATAAATTATAGCTAAATGTTTGCATCTTGGTTTAAGTAATTATTAGGGAAATACAAAGTTTTATATGTATTCATACCTCTTTTATTGCCTGATGTCTACAAGATAATGGGTGGGATTACATCATGCACCCTTGGCTAAAGACAAAAACAATTATGATTATTACTCACAATTATAAATTCATAATTGCTATGAGGGTTATAGGAGGGTTAATGATGTTTTTACTAGGAAATTGACTTTTGAATTATTAGACACCATCAATAAAAGGTTGTATGATAAAGCTATGCAGTTGATCAACATTTATGGTAGTTTCTTCATTCAATTTTCCAAATTAAATTACATTAGATTTGGGGGTTTTGATGGTGAACCTTTGAGGTTACCTAGGTATGTTTTCGACCAATTTGTGTTAATAGAAGTCTGCAAACAATTAGCATATGTAGATAAAAATTCCTAACAAAAAAGAAATTTGGTATATCTTTTCCTGTCGAACTTGGATGTTATTCATGAAAATCAACATATGATGCTTTGAAATAAAATTTTCAAATCAGACCAGCATTTCTAATGAGGCTTTTTACAAATTCCCTAAAACGGATGCTGAGGAGTAGTAGCTAGAAAAAAGTGGAGATTTTTTTGAATTGGAGCAGATTAAGGGCATCTAGAGGGACGTCTTATGTTGCATCCATGAGTACTTCATACTTGATAGAAGAAGCAAAAGAGTCCACAAATTTCACTTTGTATTTCTCAATCACTTCAGACACAAAGTAAGAATCTCCTTTCCTTTTTATTTGCATTTTTCCTTGCTCCAAAGTCTGTTCGCTCATAGGAAAAAGGAATCTCATCCCATCCTGCATGAGGGGTTAATTCTTATAATTGAAGGGCATTGTAAGAATAAGGCCATTGTAAAGAATCCTTATTCAAGAAAAAACAAGGACCTACAGAGTAACAAGAAAGAAATAGTAAAAGGGAATGAAAAAGCTAAATTCAAACTCCCAAGCTTCAAAAAATAGAATGTTGATGAGGAAATAGAGTGGGAAAGTTCTGAAAACACTGGGGAGGAAAGTCTAGAGGAAGAGGGAGGAACAAAAAGTGGGCATTTAAGTTCTAGTGAGGAAGAAGAAGTGTAAGATAAGAATGAGATAGAAGGAGTCACTATAGAGGAAAAGTCTATAAATAGAAACCATGAGTCTTAAGGAAAACTAGCAAGTGTTTGAGGAAATTGATAAAGATCTAGATGATCCTGCTATGGACCCTGATCTGATTAATGAAAAGGAAAATCTAGTTCAGGTCGCTAACCAAATATTGGAAATGGGAGCTCAAGTAAAGGAAGTAAGTAACCAAAATGTAAGCCCTACTGAAACAAAGGAACAAAATTGAATGGAAATGGAGGACTATATTGAAGAAGTTGGAAGCAGTCCTAAAAAGAACACAGAAGATTAGTTTGACAAAAGGCAAAATGACAAAAGGTACCCACCTACTAGATTGGCCAATTCCAAAGCCAATGCTACTCTTCAATTCGATTTATGGATGTATAAGGAGATAATGGAAATCAATAGGAAAATGGAAATAATGGAGGGTAAACATGAGGCAGTTTGGAACAAAATCAATAACATGGAAAAGTAGATGAGGGATATTCCCATAAAACTCAGATTATGAGAACAACCTAAGGGAACTCATAAAGGAAAGCAGAATAAAAATGGAGGAGGTAACCTCTAGCATTTGTGCTGCTGCTGTAAACATTGGAAAAAGAGCAAATGAGCAAATCAAAACTTTAGAGGGGCCTAGCAAGAGAACTAGACAAAGCTCAAGAAAGAAAGCAATGCAAGAGGGTCTACGCAAGTGACTTCTGCCATCCAGGGCACTGTTGTGAAAGGTAAGGAAGCAGTGAAGATGATATTGGAACTAGAAGAATAGTTTCTAGTTCTTTTAGTTGGTTTTGCTAGTTAGTTGTGATATTTGGTCTTGGTACCTAGTTTTTTGAACTCTTATTACTATGGAGTTTCCAGGTCTCTGTAAAACCTAGGGTCTATCTTTGGTTTTTCATTTGTTAGCTTCAGGTCTTTGTAACTTGGTTTTGTTACTTCGGTGAAGTAGGTTTTAGGCTTGCCGTGGACATTACTATTTTATCTTTCTCCTTTTGTTCAAGCTTTTGGGGTCCCTTCAAAACCTATTTTCACCTTAATATAAAACATATGATGCTTTGAATTTAGAATTGGATCTTAAAAAATTCAATTTTCAGTACTTCATGGCTAGATCCCAATTTGATAGCAAAGGTTTTGCTAGGAATAACTTGGATCTTGGAATAGTGTTGTCACATATTCCTCAATTGGAGGATTAATGGGAAGATTTTTCAGATGAATTTAAGGTTAGAAGAAGAATATGGTATAGGTTCTCCTTAGGGAAGATTATTAACCTTAATTTAAATATGGACATTTTTGGAATTTTTGACAATGAAGAACATGTGACTGATCCATAATTTGAATAAATAAACTAATTACCTATTCCAAAAATTTACTGGGAGAAAAATGAAGAAGATAGAATTGAGGTTAAGACCCTCCTAGTGATAAGGAGAACTAAGAAATGGTTGAGAGAGCAAAAATTGGGGGAAACTCAAAACATAGCTTCCTAGCAATGTACATGAATAATTGAATCACCATTCCCAATAAGCTCCTCTAATCAACTTATTGATATTTGTGATGCAGGTACTTATAAAGCAAAAAATTGAAGGGAGCCTATCATCAAATAATTTGAGAAGGTCCTTATAACTACTCTACCTCCTCGTATAACTAGATCAAGGACTTAAAGCAAGAGAAAGAGTTAAGTTTCTAAAAAAGTAATTATGGATTTGAATTCTAAATAAGATTCAGGAGAAGCCAAAGGTGATAAAGAATCTGGTTTACCAATGGTGGAAGATGTTAGTATAGATCAATAGATAGTGATTCCTTCTAATTTTGCCAAACTGATGATTATTTCAAATGTACCTTCTGATCAACCAAATCTTGATAAAGAAGTCTCAGCCTCTACACCCAAGTGGATGGAAAGCTCAATCAGTAATAAAAGGAAAATAGTACCATTTTTTTCCCTTAGAGGATATGGCAAGTTTTTAGGGAAAACTCCTAAATACAAAAAGTTAAAAACAACATCTAGGGTAGACATTGACCCTAATACAAGGAATTAGAATGTAGAAATAGCCTGGCCAAAAACTAATGAAGAAGTTCAAGATCTTACAGTTCAAGATTTTACAATTGAAAAGATAAATCTTAGGACTGCATCACGTGCCATAGATGTGCATCACCTCAAAGCATCCACCAAAAGGATAGTTAGAAGAACTTGGAAGGATAAAAAAGATAAAAGGGAGTTAAAATAGACTGTGTGGTCAATGGCAGAATACATCGATACCATTCATAGTCTAGATCCACAACCAATTGCCTAACTACCCCTATCTTTTGACCCATAATCACCTACCAATCAAAGGATGTTGGACCAAATACACATAAGCAAAATGGTTACCAGGGTATTTGATAACTAGTTGGATGACATCATCTAGAAAAGTATGGAATACATTCTTAAATTGAAGAATGTATATGATCTAACCATAATTACTATTGAAGATTTGAAGACTCAAAATGCTTTGTGGATAAAATATGAAGGAAAATGGATGAGTGTGATGAACCAGATTGATGAGGTACAAAAGTATGTAATAATAAAGTTTTTGTCAAAAAATAATTTGATAGGACTAGATGAAGATGTATTATATGTAAATAAGAAAAACATTGAATGGAGGAATTTGGTATCCTGACATGGGTGAATTGAAATCACAAAAATGATCAAGGAAATAACTAAATTCATTTAGTCATTACAACATGATTTATAGAGTATTGATGTCAAATACATAAAAGATGATGGAAAACCAAAAAAGGAAATCAATATTGTGATTCAATCCTTTAAGGAAAAGATCAACATTGTTAAAGAAAGTGACAATTTATCAACTAAAAATTTCTCTCAAATTTCAAAGGTAGAATCACTTATTTTTCATTGCATCAACACACTCCCAGAGCATGCAAAGAAGATGGGAAAAATTTAGAGGGAAGAAAACATCTGGAAGGCAAGAATAAAGCATGTCAGTATTCCCAATCTCTCAAAAATCTAGGAGTTTGTTATGAAATTTTAGGAGTGGAAAGCTCAACATGTCTACCCAACTGAACACAACAAATCTGTAGATCCTAATCCATCACTTCAACAATGATTTACTTACATAGTTTATTTTATTCAGTTACTTTTCTATTCAAAACTTGATCTTTAAGTGAATTTGTAGAAAAAATAAATCTCGTATGGGTCAGAGTTACTTTAACTTTGGTTTAGTTTGAAAAATGGAAGAGGGAAACTATATATATTTGAAAAGGATGGATATAAAAAAAAGGAGTTAGGAAATTTTTGAACTGGACCACTGTTGTTGACAATATATGTGATGTTTATCTAAACCATTTTTATTTGTAAATGAAAAGGATAATTAATTGCCAAATACCTAGATCTATGCATTTGAGTATTTGAAATTAGGTTTTCTATGTGAAATCTTCTTTTATACAGTAATTACTCTTCCATTAGACAATTCATTATATGCAATTTATCCTTTTATTGGTTCAACTATATATATGTTTATCTATTTAATCATTATTGAAAATATAATTTGTGTATTCTATTATCCATTGCTGTTATAAAATCTCACATTCATAACATGATGATGTGGATGTTAGTTTACCTTTAAAACACTTTATGGTTAAAAGTGTAGCTGAATATTTGAATTCATTGAAAATCTTAAAGGGAGCTGTACCTTAATTCAGAGGGGAACTAGTCTTAATAGTTCACCCATTTGTTGTTTAATTTATTTGCTCTTGAAATAAGAAGGGTATGGAGTCAAAATAAAACATTTTTAGATAAGGACAAATTTGTTAACCAATTGTTTTTGGTGACTCTACTGGGGAATCAAAATTGAAATCTTTACTAAAAGGTTAGTCACCTTAATATGAGATAATAATGGTGCTTCCACATGAAAATATAATTCTTGTTTTTCAACCTAATCTTGCTTTTCAAGATGAACAGGAAGATTTTATTAGTCAGTTAAATACTCTTGCTTGGCGTTCTCATCAAAATATTGATGATTATAGAATAACAAGCAAAATAATAGAAAAAGAAGAAGAATTGGCTGATAATATGAGATTGTTATACTCAAGCAAAGAAGGAGGCAAGCAAAAAATGCAGCAAAGAATTAAATTCCCCTAAAGTGCAAAGTTAATAATTATAATATCATAACCTAGATTCCAAAAGATACACAAGGTCTTTGAAAAGAGAAGGAATTGAAGGTTCTACTTTTCAAGCATTACAAAACTTAAAATTTCCTTATTTCCTACCCATGTTAGAAAAGATAGAAGTAGACCTCCTAGCCCTCCTAAACCCTCTACATCCTCTATATGTCAAGCCTTAAATCTTTTTGGTACTATCCTTCTGCCATAAGTTTTCTTCTGATGGCCCAACCTTGTGGAGAAGCCATAAGACCTCTAAATTTAGGGGCCAACCTAAATCCTTTACCTAAAAATGCAAGGGAAAATTTACCCAAATTTAATGGAGATGGAAGACAATCACTAGAGGAACATCTGAGTGCCTTTGTAGTGGCATGTGGTGTGTTAGGCGTACAACATCAAGATGTATCCATAAGGATTTTTATGCAAACTCTAACCAATATTATAACACAATGGTTTTATCATCTAACTGATTTCTCAATCACAAACTAGAATGATATGAAAATTGCATTTGAAAATAGGTTCAAAAGTGTAAAATATGAACATTCCCTTCTTGCTCAATTGACTCAGATTAAGGAGATACATGAACCCATGAGGGAATTTATATCCAAATTCAATAGAATTGTGCACAAGATTCCTATTGCTAAAAGATTCACTATTGAGAATCAAAAATGTTTCTTTATTAATTCTATGCCTTCTGATATAAGTTTTCATCTCAAAAGAGGTGTAATTATTGATTTAACAGATGCACAATCATTGGCAATTGAGTTAAAAGATGATATTATTATGGCCAAAAAATGGAAGAAAGAAGTCCAAGTACCTAATGCTCATCTCTCATCCTTTATGGATCCTATGGTTCAAAGGCTAGTCAATGATATGATTGTCCTTAAGAGGTAATTACTAAAGACTAGTGCTTCATTCTAACAACCATATCAAAATATTGGTAGGAGAAATCAACAAGTAAATGTTGGCAAGACATTACCACTTGCATCAACACAACCAAGATTGACTATTGAAGCCCTTCTTGGAAGAATAACATGTGTGTCTTTCATTTGACTACTGATCATGATAGCGATTCTTGTCCAAAGATGCTTAGATATACTCAAATGACTACTACTCAAGATGTCTTAGGGGAGATTACTGAATAAGAAAGGAGCTTTAAAAGACCTAGTGACTCTAAAATACACTTCCTAGAATATGATTTAGATTCAGAAAGAGGAGGTGAAATATTGGTTACTCTTGCAGATCCTTCATGTGTTGTGCTTACCAGAAGTCAAAAGAATCCAAAGTTTTCTAATTTTCAAGAAGTGCCTATTAAAGGTAAGGAACCGTTTACTAAAAATTCTAAAGCTAAGATACAAGAAAGTAAATTATTACATAGAAATGATTGTGAGACATATTTTGATATTTTAGAATTTTTTAAGTCTACAAAAATTCAAATATCACCTGCTAAATAACTCAAGTTGAAACCCAAAGGACTTGATAAATTGATTAAATATGTTAAAAATGGTCCTACACAAGTTGAACCTGAAAGTCAATTAAACATTAATACTGAGTCTCCCATTGCCCAATTATTTACTTCACCACCTGAATCACCCACTCATACTTCTCAAATGACCCTCAATTCATCTGATGATACTCCTTATATGGCTGATATGAAGCCCAACCCATTTTATGTTTATTTGTTCATAAATGTTCATAAACTCAACAATTGTATCATAGACTTAGGTGCTTCTAATAATATAATGCCTTCTTCTGTAGCCAAAGCCTTAAGCTTATCCCTTACAAGAAAATTTGGTAGATGTTATTCCATGGATGGCAAATAGATTTCTTTGTTCAGACAAATTAAAGATGCACGAGTTGCTCTTATAGCCTATCTTGATAAAAAGGTGAAGTTGACTATTTTAGTAGTGGAAATTCCTGCTAGTTATGGGATATTGTTGGGCAAGACTTTTTGCAAAGATTTGGGAGGGCATATTAAATTGGATTAGTCAAAAGTTACAATTCTAATGGAAAAAAAGAAAGTTAAGTTAGAACCTGAACCTAAATGCTAGTTTACAGTATATCCTTTTGATGATCCTAAGTCTTAGATTCTATTTGAAGAATGTAAATTTGGTAATTATTTGCTCTCCTCTAAAGATTTTAAGGAAGAATCTATCCCAAAGTCTCTTCATTTAGATGATCTATAAACCATGGAATTTGATGGCAATTGTGCTACAACTGGTTTAGGAGCAGGTGTTGTGTTGATCTCACCTGAAGGTGAATCTTTTCCTTACTATTTCAAACTAGAATTTAAAAACACTAATAACACTACAGAATATGAATCTTTATTACTTGGGTTAAATGGAGCTAAAGGAAATGGTGTAAAAATAATCAAGGCAAGAGGAGATGCTGAATTAATTGTTAAATAAGTGAGAGGCATTTTTCAATTAAAAATGATAGATTAAGACATTACAAAAATAGATTTTGGGATGAGATAGAATGTTTTGATGCCTTTTCTATTGAAGCAATTCCCAGAGACCAGAACACTCAGGTAGATTCTCTAGTAGTATCAGCTTCTCTTCTTCTCTCGCACCCTAATTTCAAAAAGGATTCATATAGAATAGAACTAGTCTATCATCCTAATGTCCCGAATAATGCTAAAAATTGGCAAGTTTTTAAGAGTAATAAATAGATCAATTTTTTTTTGAAGAATGATGATATGTTCCTAGGGACTTATTTTGAAGGTTATAAAATAGAATGTAAAGAATTCAATCCTGACCCAGGGATTAATCCAAAATATGATGTAATTAAATTAAAAGGAAACAAAATCCCTAAAGGATTAGTCTCTCTAGAACATTTGTTCACTCGACAAGATGAATATACTAAAGTTAAACTTGTCCAAAATCCTAACAAAATGGAGGATTATGAGAAAATCAATATTAGAAGTGAAACTAACCCTAAATGGATCTCCATTTGTAGGTGTTATTCACTAGAGGAGAAAAATGAATTAATTAATCTATTGATTAAGTATAAGGATGTCTTTGCTTGGTGTTATGATGACCTTAAATATTTTAGATGTAGACAATTTCATCATCATATTACTTTAAAAGAAAATACAATTCCATTTAGATAGAATTTGAGAAATTACAACCCAAAAGTTGTTGAGGCTATCTTTAAGGAGATTGACAAGATGTTGAAGGCTAGGATTCTTTATCCAATTCATCACCCCACCTAGGTGGCAAAAAATGTTCTAGTATGCAAAAAGAATGGATAAATAATAATTTGTGTTAACTTTAGGAATTTGAACCAAGCCAATTTAAAAGATAATTATCCCTTACCTATGATGGATCACATCTTACAAACTATTGCTGGGTCAAAAATGATGTCCATGTTAGATGGGTTCTCAAGTTATAATAAGATAAGTATGGTTATATCTGACCAACATAAAAATTCTTTCACTACACCTTGAGGAACTTTTACTTATAACTGTATGCCCTTCAATTTGATTAATGCTGGTGCAACTTTTCAATGGGTGATGGATTCATTCTTTAAAGATTTGAAAGATAGAATTATTGTCATTAACCTTGATGATTTGATTATTTTTATAGAAAAAGAGAGGATCATCTGAAGGATATAGAGACCATTTTATAAAGATGTTAGAGTCATGGGATATCTCTTAACCCTAAGAAGTTGGTCTTCTATGTTACAGAAGGGAAGTTATTGGGACACCTAGTTTCAAAAAGTGGAATCAAAATTGACCTAGAAAGAGTTAGAGAAATACAACAACTAAGCCTTTGTTCTAATAGGATTGGATTTAAGTCTTTCTTTAGTTAGATAATTTTCTCAGAAGGTTCATTCCTAATTTTGTTGAGATTATAAAACATATTGTAGGAATGATGAGTGAAAAATAAGTATTCAGATGGAATGAAGCTGTTAAAAAAGCATTTGAAAATATTAAAGAGATAATTGCTCAAACACCTACTTTGGTAAATCTTGATTTCCAAAAATATTTTGTTATTTACTATTATGCTTTGGAACATACCATGTTTGGTATCTTATTATAGAAAAATGAAGTGAATGTAGAATCCCCAATAGCCTTTATGAGTGTTTCTCTCAAGAAGTATGAACTTAAATATTATTTGGTTGAGAAACAAAATTTTGCTATAGTAAAGGCTATTAAATAATTCAGATATTATATACTTCATTCTCATTCAGTTGTATTTATTCCTAGTTCAGCTGTGAAAAGCATTCTGACTCAACAATAGGTTGGGATGAACAATAGAGCAACATGGGTTGCTAAAATTCAAGAATATGACCTAGAGATTAAGCCAACCAAATTAGTTAGAGGTCAAGGTTTGTGCAAATTGATAGCCATAAGTAAAGAAGAAAAATAATTTCTTACTATCCTATTGGTGAGCTTACAAGATCCATGTTTCCCAAATGTGGCACACTATCTTACTTATGGAGACTGTCCCAGTCACTTATCCTCGAATGAGAAAAGAAATTTGAAGTTAAAATCAACAAAATATGTGATTTGGGGTGATGTCCTATATAAAAAGGGATTAGATGGAACCTTTCTAAGGTGTTTAGATAAGGAAAAACAACCTAAACTATTGAAAGTTTTTCATAATGAAGCCTATGGTGGACATTTCTCTTCTTCAATCACAGCCTTCAAAATCCTTAGAAATTGTTATTATTGGCCAGGTATGTTTAAAGACACATATAAATGGGTGGCTAACTATGAAAAATGCAAATTGTTTTTAGGAATACCACAACTTGCAACATTACCTCTGAGGCCTGTCATTATTGAAGAACCTTTCAAACAATGGGGATTAGACTTCATAGGCCTCTTTCACCTGTTTTAAGTGTCGGTCATACACACATTTTAATAGCGACTGATTATTTTATGAAATGGGTTGAAGTACCCCCTGTGAAGAGAACCACTTCAGAAGTGGTATGAAATTTTGTCAAAGAAAATATACTGGTACATTTTGGTGTTCCTCAGAAGATTTTGGTAGATACCTCTACCAATTTTTCTTCAATGGAACTTACTTCATTCTGCTATGAACATAGTATCTCTCTTTATCACCCATCAGATTATTACCCTCAAGAAAATGGACAAGAATAGTCCAATAATAAAAATTTGATATCCATCATGAAGAAATTGGTGAGTGATAACCCCAAAGATTGGCATAAGAAACTATACGAAGCACTTTGGGCTGACATGGTAACCTTAAAAAGAGCAATAAGAATGGTACCTTTTGAGCTTGTTTATGGGATAGGAACATAGTTATTATTACCTCTAGAATTATCTATAGCTAAATTACAAAATGTTATTGAAGATCAATACTTTCAAGATTCTTTAGAGAAAATAGTTATGTACTTAACTAAAATTGAGGTGGAGAGGAATGAACCGGTTGATTAGATTACTGCTCATCAAACGAGGGATAAAAATATTTTTGATTAGAAAACTAGACCTAGAAATTTCATGGAAGGAGATGAAGTATTTTCATGGGATAGGAGAGAACCTAAAGGAGCACATGAAAATTTTGATTCACTTTGAAAAGGACCTTTCAAAATTCATTAAGTACTTGGTCCTAATCTTTTAAATTGGAATATTTGGATAGAGCTATTTTACCCCTATCCTATAATGGATAAGATCTTAAGTTATATCAACTATGAAATAGGTGTCCCCTATTTTATACATAGCCTTTCCCTTATTGTCATGTTTTGTGTTTTCCTTTTCCCATTTTTGGTTTTTTTTCTCCTTTTCTTCCATCTTTGTGTCTCGGTCTACGTAACCAAAGTTTTTGAGTTCTCTGTATTTCATCCTAAAATGTAGTCCCCAGTTAGAGCCAATGTTACCTTTTGAGTCACCCTTATTCAATTTTTCATGAATTTTGCCATAAAAGAAATTCACCCTCTTAATTCCTTTTGTGTGTGAGTTTTTAAAAGAATTGAACCTTTTTTAGAGTTTAAGAGTTCATAAGTTTAATAGATCAATATGTTCAATGGTTCAAGGTTTTTCAAAGTGAACTATTTGTCCCTTTGTGTATTTAAATTGTGATTTTGAACCTTTCAGTTGAACTTGAACCCTTTTTTAGTTCAAAAGTTCAATGGTTCAAAAGTTCAATACTTGATATTTTGTAAAGAGTCATGTTCACTCAGTTCCCTTGTATAATTAATGTATCATTGAACCTACCATTTGAACCTACCAATTGAACCTAACATTTGAACCTACATAGCAAAAGTTCAATGGTTTAATGTTTCAAAGTTCAAATTTTCTAGAAAGACCATATGATTATTAGTCAGTCTATGTAGTTCATCTCATATCATTGAACCCTAAATTTGAACCACATTTTTAAAAGTTCAATGGTTCAATGGTTCAATGACTATACTCTCATCTTGCCTTGGCTTTCTCTAAGTTAAAATTAGTGAGAGATTTAGAGGAGAATATATCTGAAACTCATTATAAAGATAAAAACCTTAAATTTTCATGAGGTTACAGATAATGATTACTCATCAAAATTGCATGTAAAAAAATGCTTGCCATTAATACATATGTCCAAATGCATGTCTTATCAAGCATGTTTAACACATATTTTTTTGATTTAATTATTTGATCTGGTTAATATCTATATCAAGGGAGAATAATTCAAATTTACCAAATGAGCATACTAGATGATATAAATGAGAACATCACAGGTGGTATAAGATATTTGTTGCTCAAATTTGTAGTGATTTTAGATAAATTTAAGGTGATTTTTACTCTTACTATAAGTTATTTCCATTGATTAGTTGGAAAGAAAGAATTCTTTTGAGTTTATGGCATTCGTTAATAGGTTCAAAACTTTCTATTTTCATCATATCTTCTAACTTGCAGCCATGAAATCTACATGTCTCAATTACGAGCATGGTCTTGGTGTCATATATTCTCCTTCTGAAATTGGGGACACCTTTCTAGTCCAATATGACTTGAAATATTTTAAGGAAAGGACTAGAAATCTTGTGTCAAATCTTATGATGCAGAAGATAGTAAAAAGTGGTTTGGTTGAAGTTGTGGCCTTTCCCATGGCTATACAATTCCCTGAATTAGTTCTTGAATACATGAATAGATATGAACCTTAGAATAGGTGCATCAGGACTACAGATGGTAATGTTTTACTATATATCAATAGATAAACCCCAATGTTTGTGATGAGAATTCCTCCCAAGGAACTATATTATGACCTCAGTATCACTTCTTCCTATGGTTATTTTTCATTAAAGAAAGCAATTTACAAGAGCGTGATTGCAAGGAATTGGATTTTGAAATTCCAAAAATGGGGTTCAAGACTACCCAGACCATTAACAAGAAATCACATGATTCCAGAAGTACAAGATATTATAGTATTACTACATAGGATAAAGGGAAATGTTCATGCATATTATTGGGAAGATTGGATGTATTTTTTCAAAAAAATAATCCTCCAATGAGAATAATATTTGGATTGGGTAGAAATTGTAGCTGAATGTTTGCATCTAGGTTTAAGTAATTGTTTGGGAAATAAAGAGTTTTATATGTCTTCATACCTCTTCTATTGCCTAGCATCTACAAGATGATGGGTAGGATTACCTCATGTTCCCTTGGCTGAAGACAACAAAATTTATGATTATTACTCATAATTACAAATACATAATTGCTATGAGGGTTACAGGAGGGTTAATGATGTTTTTATTAGGAAACTGACTTTTGGATTATTAAACAACATCAATAAAAGGTTATTTGATGAAGTTATGTAGTTGATCAACATTTATGGTAGTTTCTTCATTTAGTTTTCCAAGTTCATTACATTAGAGTTGAGGGTTTTGATGGTGAACCTTTGAGGTTACCTAGGTATGTTTTTGATTGATTTGTGTTAATAGAAGTCTGTAGATAATTAACACATGTAGATAAAAAATTCCTAATGAAAAAGAAATATGGTATATCTTTTCCTATTGAACTTGGATGTTATTCATGAAAATCAACATCTGATGCTTTGAATTTAGAATTGGATCTTAAAAAATTCAATTTTCATTACTTCATGGCTAGATCTCAATTTGATATCAAAGGTTTTGCTAGGGATAACTTGGATCTTGGAATAGGGTTATCACATATTCCTCAATTGGAGGATTATTGGGAGGATTGTTTAGATGAATTTGAGGTCAGAAGAAGACTATGGTCTAGGTTCTCCCTAGGGCAAATTATTACCCTTAATTTAAATATGGACATTTCTAGAATTTTTGACAATGAATAATAGGTGATTGATCTACAATTTGAACAAATAAAACAATCACATATTTTAGAAATTGACTGGGAGAAAAATGAAGAAGATAAAATTGAGGTTAAGACCCTCCTAGTGATAAGGAGAACTAAGAATGAGAGATCAAAATCTGGGGGGGAGATCAAAACATAGCTTCCCAACAATGTACATCAATAATTGAATCACCATTCCCAATAAGCTCCTCTAATCAACTTATTGCTATTTTTGATGCATGTACTTCTAGAGCCAAAACTAGAAGGGATCTTGTCATCAAAGCATTTGAGAAGGCCCTTATAACTACTCTTCCTCCTTGTGCCACCAGATCAAGGCCCAAAGCAAGAGAAAGAGTTATATTTTTGAAAAAGTAATTATAGATTTGAATTTTGAAGAAGATTTAAGAGAAGCCAAAGGTGATAAAGAATCTAGTTCACCAATGGCAAAAGAGGTTAGTACATATCAATAGATAGTGATTCCTTCTAATTCTATGAAACTAATGATTGTTTCAAATGTACCTTCTGATAAACCAAATCCTGATAAAGAAGTCTCAGCCTCTATACCCAAGTGGCTAGAAAGCTCAATCAACAACAAAAGGAAAATAGTACCATTTTCTTTGCCCTTAGAGGATATGGTGAGTAAGTGTTTAGGGAAAACTCCTAAATCCAAAAATTTAAAAACAACATCCAGGGTAGATGTCAACACTAATATAGGGAATTAGAATGCAAAAATAACCTGGCCAAGAACCAATGAAGAAGTTCAAGATCCTACAGTTTAGGATTTTACAATTGAAAAGATAGATCTTGGGACTGCATCACGTGCCACATATGCACATCACCTTGAAGCATCCACCAAAAGGATAGTCAGTAGAACTTGCAAGGATGAAAATGATAAAAGGGAGTTAAAATAGACTATGCAATCAATGGCAGAGTACATCAACACCATTCATAGTCTAGATCCATAACCAATTGCCCAACTGCCCTTGTCTTTTGACCCAAAATCACCTACCAATCAAAGGATGTTAGACCAAATACATAGAAGCAAAATGGTTACTAGGGTATTTGATAACTGGTTGGATGGAATCATCTAGAAAGGTATGGAATACATTCATAAATTGAAGAATCTATATGATATAACTATAATTAATGTTGAATATTTGAAGACTCAAAACACTTTGTGGATAAAAGATGAATGAAAATGGATGAGTGTGATGAACCAGATTGATGAGTTATAAAAGTATGAAATAACAAAGCTTTTGTGAAAAAAGAATTTGATAGGACTAGATGAAGATGTATTATACATAAATAAGAAAAACATTGAATGGAGGAATTTGGTATCCCGACAAGGGTGAATCAAAATCACAAAAATGATCAAGGAAATAACTGAATTCATTCAGTCATTATAGCATGATCTATAGAGTATTGATGTCAAATACATAAAAGATGATGGAAAACCAGAAAAGGACACCAATATTGTGATTCAATCCTTTAAGGAAAAGATCAACATTGTTAAATAAATTGATAATTTATTAACTAAAAATTTCTCTCAGATTTCAAAGGCAGAATCACTTATTTTTCATTGCATCAACACACTCCCGGAGCACGTAGAGAAGATGGGAAAAATTTGGAGGAAAGAAAACATCTGGAAGGTAAGAATAAAGCATGTTAGTATTTCCAATCTCTTGAAAATCTAGGAGTTTGTTATGGCATTTTAGGAGTAGAAATCTCAACGTGTCTACCCAACCAAACATAACAAATCTAGAGATCCTAATCCGTCACTTTAGCAATGATTTTACTTACATAGTTTCTTTTATTTAGTTATTCAGTTCCTTTTCTATTCAAAACTTGATCTTTAAGTGAATTTGTAAAAAAAAACTAAATCCCATATGGGTCAGAGTTACTTTAACTCTGGTTTAGTTTGAAAAATGGAAGAGGGCAACTGTATATATTTGAAAAGGACAGAGATAAAAAAAAGGAGTTAGGAAATTTCAGAACTGGACCACTATTGTTTACAATATATGTGATGTTTGTTTGAAACATTTTTCATCTATGAATGAAAAGGAGAATTAATTGGTGAATATTTAGATCTATGAATTTGAGTATTTGAAATTATATTTTCTATGTGAAATATTTTTTTATACATTAATTACTCTTCCATTAGATAATTCATTATATGTGTTTTGTCCTTTTACTGGTTCATCTATATATATGTTTATCTATTTAATCATTATTGAAAATAAAATCTTTGTATTCTATTATCCATTTCTATTATAAAATCTTGCATTCATAACATGATGATGTGTGGATCCTATTCTACCTTTAAAATACTATCTAGTTTAAAGTGTAGCTGAATATTTGAATTCATTGAAAATCTTAAAGGGAGCTATACCTTAATTCAGAGGGGAACTAGTCTTAATAGCTCACCCATTTGTTGTTTAACTTATTTTTTCTTTAAATAAGAAAGGTATGGAGTCAAAATAAAATATTTTTAGATAAGGACAAATCTTTTAGCCAACACATATCGAGTACACTATGAAAGGTATAATCATGGAGATAGGCACGTGCAAGTAAATATAAGCTCAAACATGATAATGAAAAATAGTCATAGAATAATATTACTTGGGTGTATCATAAACAAAAAATTAGTTTCCCTTAACATAATTAGGATGTGAGTGGAGGTAAATCCCAACATTTGTATGTGCATATATCATGTAGCTTGTATAACACTAAAATGAAGCATTTAACACATGTGTATATCGAAAGGAATGATATGATATATAATAACATTGAGAAAATAACATATGTATAATAAATAGTGAAACTAAGAACATGTTAAAAAATTGGTGTTTTTGATTTTTTGAATTGTTTTATAATTTATATTTTAATTTTAAATTCAAGGTGATTATTACTCCCACTCAGAGGATAAAGGACTATATGATGGTTTTATAGGATCATATTTTTTCCAAAAATGTTCATGTCACATAATTTAAACTTATTTCATGTCATTTGGTAAGGTAATTCCATTTTTTGTTACTATACATTTATAATTTTATCCATCACACCATATGCAAACTAATTTATTTTGGAATTCGTAGGTAAGACACATATAAATTATATCAGTTATTTGTTTCATTTTTATTGCCCAAAATTGTCCAAAACAAAATTAATATTTGTTTTTGTATATATTACCCATATAAGGGTATTTATCAATTTCATCTTGTATGCTATGGGTAAGTAAAGCTATCAAATAGATTCATGGAAAATAGAACAATGTTACATTTCTTCAGTGATATGCCCCAATATAGGTAAGTATGAGACATTACAATTAGTGTCCCAATTGTTTATATCAATTTGAAAATGTGAGCAAGATACACCATCAATGTTTGTGGTGATTGTTATATTTTCATGTCTTTGTCACTTTATAGATTGATTTCGTGTGGAAAGATTGGAAGTATTTGGTCATTTTTTCTACTTTGGCATAACTTGTATACACTCCTCACCTTTGTATTTAGGAATATGGTTTTTTATGCTACATATTAATTGGTATTGTGCCTAGTGATCCAATGGTGAGAATAATATAGTGATCCCTTTTTATGAATGAGTTTGTTTCCAAATTAATGTCTATTATAAGGTAAAGATACCATACAATGGCCAAGTAGCATATGAATAATTAAATCTAGAACATCATAATTTACTAAGATATAGATAATATATTGTGAAAAATTTTAAGATGACTCCACATTGTTCACATGGTGTATTTGCATTAGTCCCACGTAAGGTTGGCTTAATTTTTTTTAGCAAAGAGCTATGTTAAGACTTATTCCAAAGTCTTAACATTAGGTTACATTATTAGTTTAATAATAAATGTTAAGTAAACAATAAAGGTAAAGGGGTATGCATGTTTTATAAAGACACCTTGTTTAATAGTCTTTTATTTACTAGTTTGATTTATGTGTGAGTTAATAATCACAACTACTTTTTAGGTTGCATTCCCATTATAAGTTGTTATTAGGTTAGTTACTTTTATTGGCCATAGGTAAAAGATATAAATTCATGTTTTCAAATGTCAAATGTTTAACATGATAAAAACACTCTTCATGTACTTATTTTAACTTGATTAATAAAATAATTATGGGCTCACCTCAATGGACAGAAGATTTACCTCTAGTATTTATGCTTGGTTAATTCAATTGTTAGGGTTCAATCAATTGTATTAAAGCATGGTTGAGTATGGTAGCATGGTAAATGCATGGTAAAATGAGGCATGATGATATAGGGGTGCTTTTTATTCATGGGAGATGGAAGATTCACGTGAAATCAAATTACGAATATATAGTATGTTCTTTGGCTAATTTTTTTGTGTGAAAACATTTGAAATAATGTTCAAAAGTCAATATTTTCAAATAAATCTTTTTCCAAACCTATGATTGGTGGAAATAATACATTGGAAAGTAAATATTATTGAGAAAATATTATTTTTCATGGCTATATGCCTATAGAAGTCTGAGTCTACTCCTTTGAATCTTTGAAAATCCTTGAGAGGGTTATTATTTGGATCCAAAACTATTTTTTTTGTCTAAAGAGTCAAATTTTCTGATTTGTACAAACCTTTTTGGCTTGAAAAACATGTGTTCTTAAGTAGTATGGATTAAATTTATATGTTACATAAATTTGAAATTGATCTGAGAAGTGTGTTGAATGTTTCTACCTAATTTAAAGCCTCCAAACCTTTAAAAATCTGATTTTTTTATCATTCTGAAAGCATTTGAAGCTATTTTTTGGAGTTGTACGACCCATATTCAAGCTTTTATGGAGTGAATATGCATAAATAATAGGTATAAAAGTGAAAACAGGATATTTTATAAGATTTCATTTGTTTTGGAACCTTAAATTATCAAAAACCTATGTTGAATCAATCCTGAATTCATTTTTCATTAGTCTTGTTGAGTTGCATAACCTCTTAGAGCACTAGTACAGCGTCCATGGTATCCCATTGCCTAAAAAAATATTTCCTTTTGAATCAAAACTCTTTCATAGTGATCATATCTACATGAAACTCCCAAAAATACACCTTTTATGATCTTGTATGTCCTTGTACAACCTTGCATAGTTTACAAAAGTCTAGAAAAGACACTGTGGTGGCCATGGCATCCTAGGTAGCTAGTATGGCATTATAATAAAAGAAAAAAAAATTAATTTTTCAAAATCTAATATAGTTCAAGATAAATATTAAGGTTTTCAGGGGCCCACCAAATTACAATCTTTTCAATTCATTTTCACAAATTCATGTATGATTTAATTTTTAATTACAAAATAATCTTTTCTATTGTGTATAACATAAAAAATAGACTTAAATAAATATTTCTCCTTTTATGTGTTGTAAATTATCATAGATCAGTGACAAACTTTATTTTATAAGAACCTTTAGAAGGTGGAGGTCTAGGGTTTAAATCTTCATTTTGGTGAAAATTACAACTTTGTTATTTGCTTTTTATGGAATATTTCATTTATTTTAGATTATTTTACATGATTTACATATTGTAAAGGGATTAAAACACATAAAAGAATGATTTTTAGTGAGATAATAAGGGTCTATAATTATTAAAATAAGGGTGTAATTATATGTTGTTTTGGTGGAATAAGGGTGTAATATTTTTATTTTTGGTGAGGTTAAGTAAAAAAACAAAAAAAAATGTCTTTTTTTAATCTATATGGAGGTTAAGTGAAAAACCCTATAGAAGCATTGTCTTGTGCAAAGTGATCTCAATGCAAATTTTGTTTTATCACATTTACTTTCATTTGTCACACTTGTTTTCATTTCAAGATGCCAAAGATTCATAATTTGATTTTAGATGGTGATAGATTAACTATTTATAACTACTTTTATTGTAGATGTTTGATGGAATCTTCATAAGTTTTCAACGAGTTATGATATATTGTAAATGATGAAAATCCTATATTACCTATAAAATAAGCCAAACTTGATAGTTTTAATATATGTGATTTTAAATAACTATATTTAATAAAGTTTTATTTTAATTTAGATACTATATACATATCAAAAAAATTCCTCATAGTTACACTACATGGAAGGACTTAGCTTATTTTTATGATAAAAAGGCTATGCATAAAAAGATAGATAACCACATGTAGTTATTTACTTTTTCATTAGAAGAAGATGGGGATATGGGAGAGTACATATATAAGTTGAATAATATTACTATCAAGTACACTAAGGCTGGGTTTGGAAAATTGGATGATGATCTCATAGTTATTATTGCATTGAAAGGACTACCTATGTCTTATAGGAACTTTGTAGAAATGTTACATGTCTCTGACAAGATCACATACACCACTTTTGATAAATTAGTTTAATTTATTATTCAACATGACCTCTCTCTACCCAATAAATACAATAAAATTAAGGAATTCCATGTTTCAAAGTACAATCCTAGTTCATCTTCTTCTAGTTAACAAAATTATAGAGGGCAAAGTTATGTATGGGGTCAATCTTATAGAAGAGGTATATTTCAAAATAGATATAGAAAATATAATCAAAATAACTATTCAAATAAATAGTCTAGCCATTATCATTCAAATGAGATAAGTGATAGAGGACATGGTTACAACTCTTATAGAGTTAGACTTTTAGGTAGATTAGACATTTAATGTCATAGATGTGGAAAATTTGGTTGCATTGCCTCTTAGTGTATGATTCCTTTTCTCAAAATTTAGAGGGCACAAAATGTGACTAAGTCTAACTCTGGTCAATATTTTGACCATATTATGATGAGTCTATCAATGTTGCTCTTGAATCTACATTCATTACTTTAGATAACATTACTTATATGGAATATGATGCTAGAGATGAGTTCATGGATGTGTGGGTTTTAGATACAAGAGTAACCCAAACACATGATATTCAGGCAAGACTTGTTTTTTACTTTTAAAGAAGATTATCTCTCTGATATACTTAGTAGATAAGTCTATGCATACTCCACAAGGTCTTGGGTTAATTCAAATTATCCATCCTAATGGATCTATCAAATACTTAGAGAATGTTTGGTATGTTTCCACATTGCAAAAACATCTTCTTTCTTTGGTAACTATTCACAATAAGGGTTATCAAATTGCACTTGAAAATGGACCCATTTATATCAACTTAGTGAAGGATGGATACAGAACCATCTATATAGGATATGAGGATGGAAACTTGGTTAGATTTTATTGTAAAGTGTTTCCTTCCATAGTGGAACATGTGGTAGTTATTGATACAAGTATAGGTGATATGTTTACATAATGATTATGGCATCTCTACTATGGGAATTTGAATGTTCACTATTTAGTGGACTTGCAGAGATATAGTATGGTGAGTGGTTTTCATACTTTTCAAAAAGATAGTATTATTTATGAATCATTTCTTTTGGTCAAATAGAATAGGTAAAAAATTCCTAACAATTCTTCATGGCAAGCTAATAGATGTTTGTTGTTAATTCATAGTGATGTATGTGACATGAAGAATTCATCCATTAGAGGGTGCAAGTATTTTGTGTTGTTTATTAATTATTTTTATAGGATGGCCTATGTGTTTTTCATTAAAAAATTCATAAGTATTCAATAAGTTTATTAATTGGCTACACTAAGTAGAAAAAGAAATAGGTTCACACTTTGACACTCTTCATTAGGTGAATATACTTCAAATAAGTTTTTGAATTATTATTAGGAACATGGCATTCATAAAAAATACATTAATTTTTATACTCCATAGTAGAATAGATTATATGAATGGATGAAAAAGAATTTAGAGGGAACATCTTGAGCTATGTTGTAGTATAAATAGCTCAATGATAAGTTTTGGATTGAAGCTATTGGTACTATAGTGTATTTGAGAAACAGGTCCCCTATAACTACACTTTTGGTTAAAACTCCATATGAGCCCTAGTATGGGTTTAAACCAAAAGTTAAACACTTTAAAGTTTATGGATGCCTTTGTTTTGCTTTAGTTCCCACTAAAAATATAACTAAGTTGGAATCATGAAGTCAAAAATGCATTTTTATTGGATATTCTAAAAATAAAAATGGGTATCATTTGCTTGTACATGATATATGTAACTTTTTAGTGAGTAGTGATGTGGTATTTGATGAATTTGTTACTATTAACACTATAGATATTGATTCTCAATTTGACATGTTAGAGAGGAATATTGAAAAATGTGATAAGGGATAAAATAATAAGGATAACTCTCATAGGTTATGGTATGGGACTAGTATCCCTTATATTTATTATACTTACTCTAGTACTTCATAGGTTTATAACTTATAAAATGTTGAAAATTCTCCAATTATTTATTTAACTAGTACATGTGATGAAAATTCTGGTGTTCCTAATCTAAAGAATTTGAACAAGCATCCAAAAAAGTCTCAAAGTAACTTTTCTAACTTGACAATAGATGACATTAGTCTAATAGGTCCCAGGAGTTATCTTATATAGGTGAACTATAAATTTTTTGTTATTACTTCTTTCACTAAACCATCTAGTTTTGAGGAGGCTTCTAATGAACAAGTTTGGCAATAGGCAAATGAAAATTGAGTATGATGCAATTATTAACAATAATACTTGGGTTTTGATTGATCCTCCTCCACATTTTAAACCCATCAGATGAAAATTGGTCTATATGGTCAATTATAAATTACATGGATCCATTGATAAACATAAGGCAATACTTTTTGTGAAAGGTTATGCATAATAAGAAGGTATTGACTATGAAGAAATGTTTGCACCCACTACCAAATGTCACATTATTCATATGGTACTTGCCTTAACAATGCATAATGGTTGTAAAATACATCATATGGATGTTAAAATGACTTTTTTAATGGTGATTTATAGGAAGAAGTATATATGAAAAAAACCCAAGGTTTTGAGAAAGTTGGGGCAAAACACATGGTGTGCAAATTGATCAAATATCTTTATGTGCACAAGAAAGCACCCATGGATGGGTATGAAAAAATGGATTAATAATTGAATAAAATTGTCTTTAAATGTAAATAATTTAATGATACTCTCTATATTTGAGTGTAGGGTAAGAAATTAATAATTTTTGTTCTCTATGTCGATGACTTTTTTATCACAAGAAACGATGAAAATCATAATAAGTCTATGAATAAAGAACTAAAAGATGGGTTTGAGATGAAAAATATTGTACATATTAACTATTATCTTGGAATAAAATTAAATTATAATGATCAATGCTTTTTAATTTCATAATCTTAGTATATTTTTGAGTTATTAAATAGGTTTGGTATGAATGATTACAAAACTGCCCTCACTCCCATGGAGAGAAACTTGAAATTGTCTAAGGATGATGGTAGTGCCTTTTTTGATATCCCCAAATATAGAAATTTAGCGAGAGGTTTGATATACTTGATGATTACTAGGCCTAATAAATCATTTTTAGTTGGAAATTTGTCTAGGTTTATTCATGAGCCTAAAAAAATTCATTTGCATGCAATAAAAAGAGTACTTTGTTACCTTCAAGTAATCAAAACATATGGCCTTGAGTATACCCACAATAATAAACTCAAACTTTTTGGTTATTGTGATTTATATTTTGGTGGATATGTGGATAACAGAGTGTCCACAACAAGATACACTATGTATATGGGTTCAATTGACATTGCTTGGTGTTATAAGAAGAAAGATATAGTGTTGAAATCTTTAGTAGAATCACAATACATTACATCATGGGATGATTCTAGATAAATTATCTATTTATGTTTTATTCTTTAATATATTCATATTTCTTAGATTACTCCTACACAATTACACATTGATAATCAAAGTGCAATCAAGATGTATAAAAATCTAGTCTTTCATGCCAAAAAAAAACATATGGATGTCAAATATCACTATCTATGAATGTCGGTGGTGAATAAATCACTTAATACAATTTATTTCCCAAATGTTATCAAATAAATAATATTTTCACAAAACCCCTTGATAGAATCAAATTTGAGAAATTTAGAAAAATGCTTAGCATGTGTCCAAAGAACTAACTATTGATCAGGGGGCGTGTTGTTAGGACTTGTTCCAAAGTATTAAGATTAGGTTAGGTTTTTAGTTTAATAATATATGTTAAGTAAATAATAAATGTAAATGGGCATGCATCTTTTATAAATACACCATGTTTAATAATATTTTATTTACTAGGTTAATTTATGTTTGAGTTAACAACTACAACTACTTTTTGGGTTTCATTCTCATGAGAAGTGGTTATTAGGTTAGTTTATTTCACTGGCCATAGGTAAAATCTATAATATTTTGTTTTTATATGTCAAAGGATTAAAGAGATATTAACACTCTTTCATGTACTTATTTTATCTTGATTAATAAAATACTTGTGGACTTACTTCAATGGGCACAATATTTATCTCTAGTAATTCTTCTTGGTTAATTCAATTGTAAGGGTTCCATCAAGGGATGGATTGAATAATAAGCATGTACATGTTCATTTGATAATTTTCCTTCCCATTATATGAATTTGGTTTTGTATCTTTGGGTGATGAATTCAATGTGTATGTATGAGGCCTTATAGGTGTTAATAGGTTATGAAACATATTCTCAATTGGATAGAAACTATTTTTTTTTTCAAATTTTTATTTGTCATATCATGTGGAAGTTCATCATCACTATTATAGTAATCTAAAACTTTTTTATCTTGTTGTTTATTATTGACCAATAAAGGAAGTTCAAATGTGGGATTTTAATTTTATTTTAGTATCAATGGATCCTTTGGTAATAGTTCTTATTATTTATGTGAATATATGTGTACCACAATGGTTAGTGATTTATTTTTTTATTGAGGTAAACGAGTCATTCTTCTTGACTCCCTTGTTTCAAATGTTTGTATATTTTAAAGTGAAATACAATATTAAGGTGGTGCCACTTTAGGTATCCCTTGTATGTTAGAGTGACATTTTGTGTATTATGAGGAACATGTTGTGTATTAATAAGTGGTGGGATGGGTTGGTCAACTTTACATTTTCAAGTTGTGATAGTGTACACCATAAAATCCAATATACTCCATGGGTGAATAATGGTTTGGGATTGTATTTATCATTTGAATAGGATCTGGGTAGAACAAAGGGTTAAGAGCATGCACCTTGTTGTTTGAATATCAGCTCTATAGAATTGAAAAATGAGTTATATAAATAATATTGATTCTCATTCTTAGTTTTTTGGTTAATTTAGACTTATAAGAAGTATGAAGAGTGGATACCAAGAAATATAAGAAAAATAAGTACATGATATACACATCCATGATTAATTCCTTTAAAATAAATGGAAATTTAATTTTAAAATATTTGTAGTTTAGAAATTATAAATTAGAGCAAAAATAAGAAACACTAAGTTAAACTAGGGTTTTAAGACCAAAGGTCATGTTAACTAAATTTTTAACCCTAAATTTAGATACCTTTGATATCTATGGTTAAGGGGTAATATATTATGTTTAACACAAGGTTGGTGAACTAATATAATGAGAAGGACAATTAATATAAACTTAAATAAATATTCTAAAGTTATACAAATAAAATTACTAAATATAGTAAAGTAAAACTATTAATGAGTATCAAAATAAATAGGGAACAATGGTACTTAGCTATTTTACCATTAGTATATAGGTATAAAATAGAATAATCTATAAGCAGACTATTATATGATCTTGGAACAATCATAAAAATTTGGGAATATTCCTTGTATGTCCTTAGTTATTTGCATCAGATCTAGATTCTTGCATTGATGAAGGTATCTAACTTTGAATTAGGTGTCTTTTAGATAATATTGACTATATTTTTATAAAACCAACTAGAGGATTTTAGGTTTTGTATTTCCTTTCTCTTGATGTATTTATATCATATGCATAGGCTATCACTCTTTGTTGAGTGCTCAAAACCCTAGCTTTTTCACCCTTGGAGTGAATGTGGGAAAAATGTGTTAGTGGGATCATGATGCCAAGATTACACAAGGATATCTATATCAATGGGTGTTACCAACATACCTAATACTCTAAATAGGTCCTCATTCTTATTTATTTATCCCCCATGTCTTGGCTTGTGTGTATATTAAGATGCAATGTGTGATAAGAAATGGATTGTAGTGACCTAGCTTGTAACATGGAAAATATGGATCATGGGATTTTAATTGAATTCTTCAAACCTATAAAAATATATATCTTATGACTAATACATAAATAATTATGAATAGGATATATTTTGTCACTTTAATACTTGATTGAGTGTTTCTTGGTAAGTTGCCTTGTGAGTTTTAGGTGTTTTATAGGTGAGGAATGAATGAGGGTTATTCTTGTATATTTACCAATACCTTATAGAAACATATCACACTAAATCACTTAGACTAGCCTTTAGGATATGTTTTATTTTTAAATTTAATTAATTTTTGGCACTAAACACTTTTTATAAAAAGTTACACACTTGCATCAATATAGGTGTCTATCTAGGAATCTAAAAAAGGTACAAGTCCAAAACTAGAAAGGAAGAGTAATAGTCAAGTTTGGATATTTTTTCACAACATATAAGGCCTGATCATCAAATAATAATGTTTAGACTAAGAGAATAATTTTAGTCTTAAAGAGATAGTAAACACAATCCTTTCAGCAATGAGCAAGTCTATAAATAGAATTTACATCTATAATGGATATTTTCCAAGTGTAAAAGACTAGAGTATTACACAAATCATATGTTAATATATACAACTTAAATAAAAAGTGTTAGTAAATGATAAATTGGAAAATATTATGTGTATACATATTTTTCAATTGAATCTCATCACATGCCACAATAGTGTAACATGGGATGGTGCTTTGGGAAAGAATATACAATAAAAAATGTAACTTAAATGAAATAACTAAAATTAAAATACATATTTCACTTATATTAATGATCATATAAAATGTTGTGTGCATAAAATTATGAAAGGTGTATAAGATGAAAGGTGGTCCTATATATATATATATATATATATATATATATATATATGTATATATATATATATATATATATGTATATATATATATATATATATATATATATATATATATATATATATATATAAAGTTAGAACCTAAATTTTTTTCCACTTTACAAGATTCTATGTCTTCTTTTGTTTAATCAAAATAACATGTATGTAATGGGATAGTATTGACCCATAATTATCATATCTCTAAATAAATATACTAATGTAAATTTAATATAGTAGATCGTAGTGATACCTAATGTTTGAATATGATCAATGTATTTGTAAAGCTAGCATAGCAAGAGGAGCACCTATAACACCAATGCCAAATTAAAGGGTTCCAAATACTTTAGGTCTAATACAAAATGAGATATATATAATTATTCCCTTAATATAAGTAATCTATATTTAAAAAATTAAATGTAATTACTTATTAAAGTGAAGTAAACTAAACTAAAAGAGAAGGTTTAGAATAATAAAAATGTGTAAGGATCCATAGTAGATAAATGGGGGTCTAGGCTACCTAATAATGGAAAAATGGAAAGTTAAAGAAATTTTATAGACACACTAAGTATAAGTGTAGATAAATATTATAAAAGGATACAAACACATTCATTCACTATGAAAAAAGAAACTTCTATCTACTAAATGAAATAAGGAAAAGAGATAAGGTTAGAAATACTTGCCTTAAAAGGGACCTGTTGAGCCTCAATCTTTGCCTTGTCCAATGCTTATTTTAAAACATTTATTTTGGTTGTTAATACCTCAAAGGATGGAAAAATATGCTCTATGTTGGTAAATAACCTCCTATAAAGTCTTATATATTCCATAAGACAAGCTTCCTTCAAGACTAAATTGTATGGTTAACTCCTCCAAATGTGAATTAGGGTATAAGTGTGAGTGAAAGTAGAGTAAATAAAGTGAGTATGATATATTGGAATTAAAATATGACTTGTATATAAAGTGATAAATTACCCAAACCCAACTTAAAATTTATGTTGATAATATCTACCATGTTTGATATATGTCAAAGTGTTGATGTAGAGCTATGTCAGCCAAGCCAAAATAGTTTTGTTGACAATGATAATGGTCACATCAATGAATCAACCATTTCATCTATCATGATGGTTGAGATGGAATCATACCATTTTAATAGTATGGACCTATGTGACTTAAAATATAATCCCTTAAGGTGTGTATGGGATTTTCAATAATTTAAAGAATAAATGTGTTTAATTAAAGAGTAATAAAAAACACTATTTTTAGATAAGAAACTTAATTAATTAAATTTTTTGTAAATTTTGAATCATATTTCAAGATATAATAAACATATCCAATAGATCATATCCTATGGAAAAGTAAATATCTTGAAGGAAATATATCTAATTCTTAAATGCTAAGTCAAGAAAATGATCTCTCAGAACCAACTTCTCAATGTTATGAAATAATTAAAACAACTAATTTAAATTTAACATAATAAAATGAATGAAATATATAATAAATAGAAATGGAAAAATTAAAAAAACTAACTAAAACTAAAATTATCAATCTATAACAACTAAGAAGATATAATAGAAAAATAGAAAAAAAAATAAAGATTAATCTATGTTAATAAAGAGATAAAAATTAATAAGTTAAAGCTAATAATAATTAAAATAATTAACAATTAGGATCTATAAATTTAAATGATTAAATGCCATGATAAACTAAAATTTATTAAATTCAATAACATAATAAGAAGTGAGCTATAAAAAAACTAACTTTGACGAGAATAAAATAAAATAAAGTAATCTAATCTAAGAAAAAGACTATTCAACTAAGTGAAAATAATAAATAAATATTAAGAAAGAGAGTCAACAAGAGAACATAAAAATTAAAGTAATATATATGTATAAAATGGTTACATTTGACTAATTACAATCATATCATCAATGAAACAATCAATATACAACATGAAAGTTTTATAATTTGTAGTAAAGTATAAAGTGTTCATAATTATTCAAATGAAGTACAATACTTTATGCACATATGATAATGTATTTAAAATAATAAAAGTAAATAATACATGAAAACCTTAGATGGTCAGTTATAAATCAATCAATAAAATGTATATATATTTACATTATTCAAAGAAAAAACTTCATATCAGATAAGATGTCGTCAATCTATTAACAAGTGATTATTAATCTCAAAGATGTTTGCACAAAAATAAAAAATAAGTGGAATTTGAAATCAAAGTAATACCTGTATATTTTCTTCCTACTTTTTATGTCCTTCAAGTCCTTTTTTTAAATAATCATCATAAGAGTTATGTTTGAAATTTATTGTTAGTATTTAGTTAGTTCAATTTATAAAGTTTAATTAACTTTAGGATGATGTTTTAGATTAAGGTAAAAGTAGGTTTTGAAGGGACCCCAAAACCCTATAATAGAATAAAAAAAGATAAATCATTAACAACCACCAGGAACAATAGTCCTAAAACCTACTAAAGAGTAGCTGCTAGGTTTTACAGGGACCTAAAACCACAAAGATGTTATAAAATAGAACTGAGCAGATCAGGACATTAAAATTCCACAAAATACCTAGGTTTCTCAGTCCCTTTGATTTGATGGAGACACCATCAGATCCAGCAATAATGATAGCCATAGCCAAGTCAAGAAAAAGGTCATGCTCCACCACGCCCTTAAACCCTAAAAATGCACTTTCTACAGCCCTGGCATCCTTAAATTCACAGCACTGCTCATCCTAGTCAAAGATCTATGGGCCTAGGCTGTAGGAAGGACTATTGGGATCCCTCACCACTTCCAGCTCCTCAGGCTCCTCTTCTTCTACAACAGTCATGACCTTTACACTCACATTGTTGTCAACAGTCGTGGTGACCTCCATGAGCACCTTGTGTTGTTCCCCGCTACATCTGATGATGAGATGCCCATGAAACTCAGCTAGATCCTAGCCCTACTCCCCATAGTGGCCTCCAGAGCACCTTGTGTGGCTCCCCCATGAGGGTTTCCCCCATTCGTTCACTATTTCCTTCACAAACCAAATTGGGATGGTAGTCCAACTCGAGTTAGAAATCCATCCCAAGTTCATCCACAATACAGGTATCCAAAGCAAAAATAAAGTTCCATGCAATAATATATCTCACATTACAGTGACCCATGTAGAATAGGTAGGATTTAAGGGGGCCGCACAGACGCGAGCCCCCTCTTTGAGCCCATTTTCCCTGAGCAGGGTGCTGCTGCGGCTTTGGGTTTTTTCCATTTTTTCCCTGAATAGGGCACCATGGTGGCCTCGCCCTCTCAATCAAAGTAAATTTAATAATAACTTTAGGATAATGTTAATCACTTTATAATTTAATTTTTACAACCTTAATTCATAACTTAACTTTATATTTTTGAGATTTATTAATAAATTTCATGACTCAAGAATAAATAAAAATAAATACCACCATTATGATATCAAATGGGTGGGGGTGCTCATAACTTGTCTAACATCACTAACAAATCATTTATAGGTGCATATAAATTAAATGATCAATATGAAATAATATCTAATGATCAAACAATTCATAACATCCTAGTCCATAAGGTGACATAGCATCATATAAAATTAATACCATATGATCAAATTTTATATAAGTGAACTATCCAAAAAAAATACCATTGTAGAAACATACTAAATATCTAAGGTGAAAATTAATCAAAATAATTAAAATGTCATTGAATGCATAGATTAACAATTAGCAACAAAATTGACCATGATTTTAATTTTAGTTATTTAAGAGTAATGGGAATCAAATGTAAATAAGTTCAGATCTAAAAATATTATCAAACATGTTCCATGGAAATTATCTTAACATAATAAATATAAACATCATAACCAAAACCCCATATTACAAATATTGTGAATAAGAATCACCATTTAAAACAAAATATATCAATGGTGTTCCCTTATCTATTTATTACTCCATATATTCTAATGGTGAAGTAGGTAAATCAATGATATTAGTTTTTCAACAATACTCATCTACCTTAATATTAACCTTCTTTAGCACTCAATTGAACATGGGTTGGGTGTAGGACTACCATTATGTTGTTTACTAGTTGATGTAATATTATGAGGGTATTTTCATAAAGCTTATGTATAAAATACAATTTAGGATTGGGATTAGTGAAATTTAGGTTAATATTAGGACATAACTAAAAATAATTTAAAATAGGGTTTTTTTTAAGGTGCAAATTCAAGAGTTGTATGCATGTGTTGAGAAGATTCACTTGGCACACATTACACAAAAGGATGATAATGAAAAATAGATCATCTTAGAACTATATGAAAAATATTACCTCACATATTAAAATAGGAATATGGTACATTGTCCAGATTATTCCAAAAAATTTATCCATTCTCATTAAAATGGATAGAGACATGATTTCCATGGTAAGAATGTCAAGATAAATTATTGGAAGCCCTATGACCATGAAAAGGCATATGGTGGTGAATAATTCATGGAGCATCACTATCTTGATGTATATTTCATCTATCCCAAACATTTTAGTTATTATTTTATGATTTTAGAGTCCAACACAACATAGTTATAGATTTGAAACGTAATAAAATAATAACCTTTGTAAATGTTTTATTTTCAAGTTTTCATGCAATAAAAATTAACCATTAAGATAAAAAAATAATTCTTACATGCTTTATTAAATAACAAGATATCAATAGACCTTATCCACATTCATTTCCAAATTAATTTACTTTTCATATTTTGAAAATTCAAAATGATTTTAAAAAAATGGAAGTTATATTCAAACAAATAACACATTTCAAATAATAATGTGGAATGATCAAAAGGTATCCCAATTTTTGAAATGGAACAAAATAAACATTGACATAAAAAAAATTGTTCATATCTTCACTTACCCATGGTCCATCATGAAAAATGAAACCTTTTTCAAAATGAGAGTCCAAACAACTTTCTATCATACTACTCAAATCATTTTTCTCAACTAGAAATTACATAATACTTTGTCAATAAATAGAAAACATGTATCTTGATTCACAAAATCTTTCCTATATATATTTCTAGAAATGAACTTCTATGACTTCATGTAATTTTTATCTAGTCAAAATGCACATGTATGAACAAGTTGAAAAATTATTTGATAACCATTTTACCTTTTTTATTGCATACAAAAATACAAAGGATCAAGAAATCTATATTCATCTTAGAATTCAATCACCATCTCAAATAATTGTAATAATTTCATATTTATTCAATTCTTAATAATGATTTTAATGTTTGTATGCATATTTTACAATAAAAATTAAGTATTTCAAAAACAAGAGTATAAAGCCATATAAATTCCATTTATAAGCATATAATTATAAAATTCATGTAGAGAAGAGATTCATATAAAGAAGTTCAAGAACAAATCAATATCTTTAAATCTATGCATAAAACAAATATTAAGTCCTTAATAGGCTGCATATGTTTAGATAATCCATCATTATCATTAACCTATTATTCCAATCATTATACATACTAATAGTACAACTATAAATCAACATCTCATCAAAATATGAATATAATCTCAAGGAAAACAAACAATGAATAATCTTATGTGATAACAAATTACACAAAGACTAAAACTTGTTTACAATATTAATCACAATAGAAATTGTAGTTTATTAAAAAAAATGAGTATGCTTTTAAACATTTAAAAAATAAAATACCATGACACATGCAAAGAGTATCGTGAACAATAAAATAACCATTTGGTGTTTCCAATACAATCTTCATGCATAAAACTAAATAAATTTCATGTTGAAACTTTAAAAAAACATAATTTATCTTTCTAAACTATGTACAACCATAAATAATCAATTCCATCACAATAGATAATTTTAGGAAAGTCTTGGTATTACCACCTTTACTAACTTACACATAACAAAAAATAATTCTAGGCATGTCTTGGACTTACCATCTTTACTAACTTATACACAAAGTACCATAAATAATGAATGTATTTAATGATAGAAAATGTTCACTATATTATCTCTCTATATCATAGCCTTTAACTCACATGCAAAGATAAAAGGCAACAAGAAACTTTAGGAATAGGTAAATATTACACATACTCTAATCAAAATTTCAATAAGCAATTAGAATCATACAAATCCTAATTTTCATCAGTTACTCATTTAAAACGACATGTCTAATTTGAATCAAAAGAACTGAACTCAAATTCAAACATGAGACATACCTTCAAGTCTTATTCAATGATTGAGTCCAACATAGTGACAATAACTTACCTCATTATATTCTTCCAAGTCCAACATATTGATTTCAAAATCGGAGAGCTTGGATTCCATCAATTTTTTTTGAAAATGTATGAAAATGAAAAATAGTTGCCTTTAAAACTTAAGATAACATAGAGTTGGGTATTGAATGCTCATTAACATTACATGTCCTAAAAGTGATGGGAGAAATAATCCTCCAATTAATCCATGATTATATAACATTTTGACAACCATTAGATGGATATAAAACATGTGGATGACCATTGGATGACATTCAATGAATAAAAAATAAATCTAAGTAGGACCTTCACTGTATCCTTGACTATCTATTAGTGGTACCAAGAATTAAATATGCTAGGTTTAATGCATATGAAAAATCTATATAAAATTTGGGTTTATGCCCAATACCTCTACCCATTAATAGGGCTCAAATACAAAAATCCATGTTTCCTTATCAAATAATCATGGTCCATGATGAAAATTAAAATGTTTTATGTTCTTAAAAGTGAGGTTTATGCAACTAAGTTGTGAATGGCCGAAAGTCATGTTATAGTGGTCAAAGCTATTATGTCATATAAAATTATCAATGACGTTATTAGTGTTTTAATATAAAGATATGTTATCACTAAACATATCAACATGTTGTTAACCAAGTTCAATCCCAAATCACACTAGCCAAGTTTAAGCCAACAAATGTAACATAACACTTAAGTTTACCAATTCCAATATGTGATTCAAAATTAATCCCTAAAGAGTCAACTATTAAATGGACACATGAAGATTTTGGAACTCATAAAATCATACATATTTATCAAAGTAAAATTATGTCAAGATCATCATGAGTCAAATTCCACTAAATTTCAACTATCATGCTCCATGGATACCTAAAATATATGATAGTTCTTAATATACTATGACAACCTTCAAATGTAAAGTATTAAAAACATTTTTAATGAATAAATAAAGCATAATTTGTAACATATAATTACTTGAATGATGTTTATAAATGTTTTGTAATCAAATAACATAGAAATATATCATATCTAAACATATGTTCTTGAAATTATCATCAAAGTAATGTAAACAAGTTGGCCCCCACCAAATGATATTAGATTTCATAGATCTAGCTATTATATGTGATAATTTAATAAATTAAAAGTTTTAAATTAGGGATACTAAAATTAGATATAATTTTTTTTAAATTATAAAGGACATGAAAGAAACTACATTAGCTAGATTAATAAAATATGAAGAGGGAGGAGGTGCAACATAGACTACATCGACTAGGGATGATGGAATAGGAAATGGGTAAAGTGATATAGCTAAGTGAGATAGGATAGAAGGAGATAGGTAGAAAGGAAAATATAAGGAAGATAAACTAGGTATATGAATGATATGATCATGGCAAAGATATCAACATCTCTTGAAAAAAAACAAATGCCTTCTAGTGCACCTTTTAAGGCATGTACTCAAAGAGATTTAATTTTGGTAGGTTGTTACAAGAGAAAACCTTAGAAAATTATAAATTGAAAAATATTGTGTATACATATGCCCCACATGAAGCTCATAACTTTCCACAATATTGTAACATGAGATGGTGCTTTGGTAAATAATATAACCACATAAAATAAAACTAATCAAATGTGGTAAGAATTGAAATTAAAGTACATATAAATATGTACCTTCAATTGTCTTTTATAATAATTATATATGTGTATCAAGTGATGAAATGTCCTTCATGTCCAAAAAAAAGGTAGATTTGAATAGTAAAATAAATTTCCAAATTTATGTAAAAATATTTTATTAGTAATTTAAATTTCTCTCTATCACCATGATTCTACAGTTTAATTTAGTTCATGAAAATGACATATGAAAATAAAGATATTGACAAAAAATGGAATATATTTGTAAATAACTAAAGGCTATAAGTTTTGAAGATTTTACTATAAAATATTGAAAAACTATTCATTTTCACATTTGATATTTTAAAAAACCAGAACTCTATGTATCTAAATTTATAGATTCAAGAGACTATCACTCACAACGGAGGAGATAGATAGGTAGGTGGGAATAATTTGAGTATGATTATATTCTTATAGGAATGTAATGTATTAATTGATTATTTTATCATTTTTTGAATAAAATGAACTAGATTAAGAAATATAGGTGGCATATAAAATCCATGTAATGTAATTTACCAAAACTAGTGTGTAGATATGACTAAAAATAGGATACATGATGGGTAGATGATAAAAATGAAAAAGTAGGATAAGGGAATTTATCAAGGCCAATGTAAAAATTATCATGTTATTTTAACTATATCAACCATGTCAATGAAATTTTAAAACAAGGGGAAGTTGACCTAGTTGATACCATAGGATTTGTCCAATGTAGTTAGGAAAAGATTTGGATGATGTTGTATAGGAGGATGATGTATTAAAATATTATTCAAGGTGGTCAATGTCATATGGCATGGAAAATGTAAATATAAATGAAATTGGATTGATTTTGTCATTCAAATTCGATGATGTAGTGTTAATGGAGGTTAAACATGGCAAATACATTAGTATATGGATGATTCCATATGCAAAAAATTAGGTTGATGTCATATATAAATTGAATAAATAAGTATGGATGATATAGTATAATATAGGGCTGATACAATATAAAATAATGAGATATGGGAACTATTTCATTTTATGATTAGTTGAACTATCTATTTTAGATTATCATAAATAAACCAAATGTTTAACTTTTTTGGAATTTTTCAAAGATGATAGACTATGGATAATGATGGATGCTATATGGTATTAGGATATAATATATATATTATCGATAGTTGATCAGGGATAAATAAATGTACTAAGTTTCATAGGTATAATAAAGATGTGTTAGATCCATCTAAACATAGATCTATTGGCCATGTTCCTAAGAGAATGGGAGAGATTAACTAACACCTTTAGATGGGTGGTACATGGAGGCACCATAGAGGTGGACATCACCTTATAGGATTTAAAAAAAACACTAAGGCTATTGATCTCAAGAAAACTTGTGGTGTGAAATACCATAGATAGTGATGATAAGATGATATCCTTATCTCTATTTGATCTAGGCATAAATATGTACAATCACCAAGGGTTGTTCATACATTTATTTCATGAATATATTGGGTTTTATGGATAACTAAAAGGTATTGATAGGGATTGTGATACTATGGGTGACTGTCATAATTAGTTTAGTGTTGTGTTGATGTATATCATATATCTATGCCACTCACTACTAGAGCATGGAAATTTTTATGATCTTTAGTCCATCATATAGGTGAAATTAGTGCACAAAATATATGACATACTAAGTAGAGGTTAGTATAGTATGAGATATATTATCATATTTAGTATATGGATATATGATAGGTTACTCATGTATATGATAACAGGGTTGCCTCATGTGGTACATTACACTCTCCTATGGGTGAGGAGATGGGTACAAGACCATATGGTATAAGTGATTCCTCATTTGATAACATTATAAATCGTGTCAACGGATCATATACTATGTAGTTCATACTAGGGTGTAGTGGATGTTTGGTTATCATGGTTGACTACTTTAATTACATATGAGTAGAGGAGATCATATTTAGTATATGGATATATGATAGGTTACTCATGTATAGGATAACAGGGTTACCTCATGTGGTACATTACACTCTCTATGGGTGAGGAGATGGGTACAAGACCATATGGTGTAAGTGATTCCTCATTTGATAACATTATTAATCATTTCAAGGGATCGTATACTATGTAGTTCATACTAGGGTGTAGTGGATGTTTGGTTGTCATGGCTAACTACTTTAATGACATATGAGTAGAGGAGGATCAAGGGACACTACAACTATTTGGTGGAGCCTCATTCATGAAATTTCATATATGGGTAGTTTGGGCTAGTGTACCCAATAGTTCCTTTAGTGGTCCCATAGTTTTTGGGCCTCCATGTGATATATTAACATGGTGTGGGTGGTAGATTACCAAATGAGTTACTTATGGTATGGCCTCATAATCCTAGGACAACATGATGATAATAAAGATGTAAATGGGTACTAGAGGGCAAGAGGTGGATATATAGTTGTGATAACTCATTAGTACCAATTGACTAATAGATATGTGATATAAAATTTAGTCCACATAAAAACTTAATGATATAGAGTCATTCAACTAGGGAGATATAGAGGATTCTTAACACCTTTCAGCCAATATAACATATAGATGCTAGAAGCTAGGGATATGGTATTATTGACAATTTTGACAATAGGTCAAAATGGGTCAACACCCCTATAGTCAAAAAATTATATAGGGATATAATATAATGTTTTATGGTGTATTTAATGTCATATCATATGTTTTTATCCTTGGTCATGGTCTAATTAGTCCTTATTTCATTTTGAGTCATTTAGGGGTCATATATGAAACTATAATGGTTTTCAAGGTGTCCAAGTGTCTTATTTTTAATTAAAACTTATAATTTTTTAGATTCCCTATCAATAATGTTATTTCATTTGAAACTTACAGGTTCTCTAACTAAAAATCAAGAAAATAACTAAAAAAGGAGTTTAGCACTTATACGACTTATGAAAGAGTGTGACACATGTGGAAACCTTGTGGGATGACTTTTCAACTTAATTAGACTAATATAAAAATTTTATCATATTTATAAGTGAAAAAAATGTTTTAAAACCATTCTTCTTCTTCATTGCCCTTTTAGACATGTAAAACCAGTCAACATGTTTATGTTTAGTACGGCTAGTTGGAGAAGTTTCAGACCAAATGCCTTTAGGGGGTGATAGTAAACTCAGATATATTAATTTTAATAATAATATTTCAAGTATTTGTCAAATTTTATTTATGAATCATCATCTCTAATAAGTTGACTATGTTTTTTTCTCACTATTTCTCACACCCTATAGGTTTTGTTCTTATTTGAACTATTCTATACATATCAATTGGTGATTTTATCTCTAGATGATGTTTAATATATAATTTAATGTTATCCAAGATTTGTCTCATGTTTTTAAAGGGTTTTATAGTTTAAAAAACTCACTTTGTAGGAAGGTTTTGATAGTGAACTTGTATTCCAATTTCACCATTTGCAAAAATTCTTTCTCTAACATGGCTTCAATCCAATGTAACATGGTGTCTTACTCATTCCAAGGGGTTAAGGAAATATCATTATTTTAAATTTTTAACCTCCAAGTTTAGCATCGTAGAGGTTTCAGTTCAATGGCATGCACAGTCAACTCCCAACTCCTTCTCATTCTCTGTCATGATTTGTGAAGGCATTGATAACATCTAAATAGGTATGATGAAGTTTTAAAATATTTGGTATATATTATATAAAAATTATATAGTTATTTGAGCCTTAACATGGTAAATATAATACTATAGTAGTCATATATATCACTTCTACATAGTTTTCCATGAATGTGCACATATAGGTGTCATGGATAAAGAATAAAATCATGTTGAAACAAGGAACATAGCTCATTTGAATCCATTCATGGTTTTAAAAATTCATTATAGAGTGTTTTTATATATGTATAAAACCCATTTAAGGTCAAATTCAATACACACTACCCATACCTATACTCATTATTTACATACATGCAAAAGTTCACCTATAGGTGGTACCATAGAGAGCTGAGGTGTCATATATGAGTGTTTATGTATATGATATAACCCTTCATAACATCCTAACATGTTTTATACATTTTAAAATATACATTTGTAATGATATATTAGTAGAAAATAAGGGATATCACTTTCAAAGGTGAAGTGACTCTGTTTAGGGACCATTTCTCTAAAAGACAAAAATAGAGCACCTAGTCATTTTGTTGAGATCATATGATAAGGTTATTAGGGGTTCTAACTAATCAAAATGAATTAATCCTATATCAATATCATAGGATTCCACCTTAAAAAATGAATAGGGTAATTTATTCATTTTGTTTTCTTACTATAAATGCCCAAAGATGCACCTTTGACCACTAAATTCAGGCAGTGACATCTATAGGATTTGAGCTATAAAGAGACCTCTTCACCTGAGATTGTAGTATTGTAACATGCCCACATGATTTAATGGTTATAGATGGTTTAAAATAGAATTTATGATCTAAACTTCATTTAAAGGGGATGATATACTAAGTTTTGATCCTATTCACACCTATAGGTGTCCCTAACTCCAAGATAACTCACATACAATAGCTAAAGGTAAACTCCTACCTCATCCATGATAGGGAATTAAGCATGAAATAAGTAAATTTGGTTTATGAAATATGATTACAAATATTTTAGAGGATAACAAGATGATGTGAAACATATTTCATATGGAATCTACACTTACAAGATCCTACTTATTCCAATACAATTGACTGTGATGAACAATGAGCAAGTTTGGGGATTGTAAGTGTTGGAAATATATAAGGATGATAAATATAGGTCATTAAAAATATGTAATGGACCTATTATATTATAAATATTAATATAAATATTTCTTAACCTCAAATCATGTAGGATATCCTATAGGAAATAAAAACACAATCATAGTCATATGGCCTCAGTCTAAGCCAATCAAATTAAGTTATGAAAAAAGTAGAGTTTGAGGGAAGTATGATGATTAAAATGATGTAAAGATAATAAAATACATGTAATAACACCTTATGATACTCTCATGGTGGATAAAAAATATAGATAAGACTTTAATGATGTAACACATAGTTTATACCCTAAACCTTGCACATAGTACCCTTCTTCATAGTTTGAATTGGCCCTTAGAAGAGTTAAATGGTATACTCGTGTGACCAAGGGTTATAAATTGGTACAAATAATCTATTTCACTTGGATAAAATCTTTCAACATCCATTTTTATTGAGGAAATAGGGAACATACTAGCTATTTTGTCTCAGAGAGAGGGTATTTCCCTAGAGTGAAAATCCTATAGTCTTGGAGAATAGAGATTAGGGGATGAGATAAGGGAATATTGGAACTTGAAAGGGGGTGTGTAAATTTGAATTAAATATAAACCAACATGAAAAAACATACGTAGAAGGAATAATATCAATATGGTTGTTTAGACCTTCAAGGATGTAGATAGGCCTATTAGGCAGGGTTTTGGCCTAAAGCTCAAATGGTAAATCAATTTCACTTAAAAATTTAGGAGAACATTCCAATTTATTATAAAATGTTAACGAAGGAACATAGGATGTTTTTTAACTATAGGTATGTATATAATCTCATAAAAAACCAATTTTGACTTAGAAATAACTTAGGCCTATGCATAATGAGGAATCAAGCTTTATAGGGTAACATTGAAGACTCACATCTTCTTGGAGAGTGTACATGGAGGTCAAAGGAGTTTATGGAAATTGAAATGGGTCTTGAGAATTGATTTTTTGGAATCATTTTTTAACTCTAATGTCACATCTTCATGAATAAATCTTAAGATAAAAAATGACCTAAAACCCTACAAAACACTGAATAAGGACCTAATGAAGGAAATGAATGAGAAGACCTATCCTAATAGATCATAATGGGAATGAAAATGCATGAAAATTTTATAGGAATATATAGATACATTTCCCATACACTTGAATTATCCCCTACTTGTATAGACAAGAGGGAAATTTGATTTATTTGACTATTTTAGGTGTTTTATAGGTTTTAAGGACTTTAAAGAGATTCAATCAACTTTATGATAAGTATCAAGACTAATATAACTCTATATGATCATCTAATGATTCATAAAAACACTTATGTGTTTCTACCAGCAACTTCATCTCAACTACTCAAACTGGCAAAGTGAGTAAGATAGTGAGAAGTGTGAAAAATTCAAGTGGATGGCCTTTTAAGGTATTCCTAAGTAGTCTAAGGCCATAAAGGGTATTAAAAAGTGTCATACACACCATTGTATTGATTTTAAAGTAAAATTGAAGCCAATTTTGAGGCTAAGTGTGAGGGGTGAGAGGAAGAGGAGTTTATTTGACTGTAGGTAGTGATGGCTCACTTACAGAAGAATCTAAATAATTAGGGATGAAACCAATGCATGGGAGAGAATGTATACAACCCCTTACTCTTAATCATAGCATGAGATATATCCTTGGTCAGTTGTGGGATGTTCCAAAGGGGATAATAAATTAAGGCAATTTTCTTATGTAGAATGAGAACTCCTATGCCACATTTAATGAGTTTCATGACTTGAAGGGCCATTTTTCCTATCAAACCTTGGATTTTATATCCCTTAATACGTTTTCCTACATATGTAACTCATCCTCTCATCATGAAAATTTTTCTAGTAACCTTTGGACTTCTATTTTCCCACTTCCCTCTCAAATTCTATAATTAGCTACCATTTTAGCCTTTGTAATCTAATTCAACGTCATGTATGGCAAAGCCTTTCTATAATGACATTGTATTTTACCTTTAAACATTAATGAAAGTTTGGTTTTGAGTTCATTAATAATTTTCTATGTTTAAAGTGATATATGGTGATGTAAAGTGATAATCTCCTATCCTTCTCCTTATCCTCTCATGTTTATGCAAGAGTTCTTATTATAGTGGGTCATATTAAGTGTTGTAAAGTATAGAGGTATGCATTTTAAGTGTACAATGAGACTTAGTGTTTAAAACTAGCCTATGGTTCACTTACCTTAGATAGTCTTCATGCATCTCACCTTCATATTGAAACACTCATGCTAGAATCTCTTAGGACATGTAAGTTAGCTTGTATGCCTTATTACTTAGTGCAAGAAGTATAATGGTTATTGATTTAAATTGTTTGGGAATAATGAAATTATATTCATAATTTAGCTAATTATCTAGATTAATAAATTAGTGCAGAATATAAAAATAATTATAATCCTAATTTGTATAATTTATTTATCTTTTTTACCTTTCTAAAAAATAGTAATAAATAAGGAAAAATATAACTTAGCCTGAAAAAGGACTTAGATGACTGATATAAAGGCTAAAAATGGCTATGCAAGACTAGGATAGTGTCATCAACCGGAATCTAGATTTCATTCAGTGAAAGGATAGGAGCACTAAAAATAAGACACTTTGGTGTCTAATGCTATTGTCCACTCCTACCACTATTTTCTAAACTAGTCATAGAGACCTAAAACTTTTTAGGTATTTTCATTATACATATGTGAACCTTCTTGTGATAAATTGAGCATTGATTGTTGATGCAACTCATTATAGAGATGATTTTGTCTTCAAATCCTAACCCTTTATTATGCTTGATGAAACAATATTTGAATCACTTGAGAAAGAGGGGGGTTAGTGTAAGATTCACTAAACACGTAATCCACACCCCTTGTGTGGGCACACTATCTACATACCAATACTCTAAATAGGGATCAAGTCATATGTAGTTCTCCCACCTAGTGTGATTTATGCAATAGTGTGATGTGGATGTAAAAATGACAAATTGAGAGTGCTTAAGGTGGCTAGGGACTGGTATGAGGGTTTGAGTGTGTTTGTAGCTATGTTGAGTGGTTGTATGCATAGAATAGGGAAGTATGTATTAGTGATTTTTTTATATTATTGCTTCATTTGTAATATTTATCACCTACCTTGTAAATGAGCTTTGAGTGGGATTTTATAGGAAATAATTGGTCATGGGTCAGATGTATTTGCATTAAGCTAACATGATTAAGGTTAGGGACTAGATGAAAATGACCTTTTGGGATCAAATTACAAATAGATAAGAGAACCAAATTTGGGACACCTTAGGGTCTGGCGCTATTTTTCAAATATGGTGTTCATGTCTTATATGATTAAGACCTAGGGGAATAAGATTGTCTTGGGAAATATAGATATAGTCTGGTTGAGGTTGAATGATCATTCTAAAGATTTGGGATGACTGGTAATGAGAAAGAATGTGTTTAGAAGGGTTACAAGAGCATGCAAAAAGGAGATATAGATAAGGTGTCACAAGCCGCACTCAAACTACCAATTTGGACATTTTATATAACTACATCCCCCCCTTTTTAATAATGCAACAAAGTAAAATACTAAGATAAAGGAAAATATAAAGCATACCTGAACTTACCTACAAGGGTGAAATACATCAAGATGTGTGATGTTAAGTGTGCATAGAGATAACACAATGTGAAGCATAAATCTATTGTGATGTTGAGTGATTTTTAGTGATGTTGGTTATGTGTTGTATGAAAAGTAATATTGTGAATGGAACTAAGTACTCAATTCCTTGAGGATGGCTCAAGAAAAGAAAAGCTAGCCTTTTAGCTCAATTTTCACCCACTAAGTAAAGCTACATAAGCATGCATGTGTTAATTGATGTTTAGACTATGTGTCTAATCCTTCTGAGTAGGTGGCTTAAGAATACAAAGGCTAGATAGTCCTTTAGATCCATCATTATCAACTAAGTGAAGCTATGTGATAATTTTTGTTAATCAATGTTTGGACTATGTATCCAATCATTTTAAGTAAGTAGCTCAAGAATACAAAAGATATTTAATCCTTTGGCTCCATCATTGTCCACTATGTAGTGAACTATGAACTGATACCACTATGAATGTGTGTAATATGAGATATCTCATGAAACCCATGAATACTCTATAATCTAAAAATGTGGCATGGATAGCCTAATGTGTTTTGATAACTAGGCCAATCTTGGCCACTTTGAAAGGTGGAGATTAGGCTTATATGAAAGCAACTCCAAAACTGAGAACTAGGCTTATATGAAAGCTAATCCCAAATTATACCAACCACCTATAGATGGAATAAGGCACAAAACTACTAAGAATACTAGGGTAATATAATGAATTGGAAAGAAAATAAGGAAAATATGTTGTGCACATTTCCCCCAATCACTAGTGTCTATAACATGGATTATAATCTAGAAGTTTTATTGACTACCCAATCTAAAACTAGAAGTGAGAGCCATCATGCCACACATGATGCCCCTATATCTAGATACTCTAAGTAAAATAATACTAAAACTAAGCATTCTAAATAAAAATTTAGCTAACAAAACTATATTTGACCTTACCTTTCAATTTGTTTCTAAAAAAGTCTAAATTTTTGGTTGTTTGGATAGGAGCACTAAAAATGGGACACTTTAGTGTCTGGCATTATTGTCCACTTTTGATGATCTTGTACTTTACTTGTTTTGATGACTTTTCTATATTTTTCATTATTTTTTTCTATTATACATGTTTTGAACTTTGAATATTTTTTAAAGTGTTATAAAAACTAATTTTTGATCGATAGAGGGCTCTGATCTCTATGAAAAAACCTCTATTTGTTGTCCCCTCTTTTGAGGGTAGGAATGAAGACCTGAAAATGACTACCCTTAGAATAAAGAGCCTCGTAAGTGTGTTATGATATGAAATACATTATATAGCAATGATAATCCAAAATATGTCTCAATATATAGCATGGTTTATATTTGAAATGGTTAGATCAACAAGAGTATGCCTAGATATATGTAACAATGTAATATCATGTGCATTATATTGAACTAAAAGTGAAAATTAGGTTAGTTATTAGTTTTCAAGGAGGGATGGAGCATGATGCCCATCATGGCATCTAATAAGGCAAGATAATGAATGATATGGATCATGGCATTGTAAAAATATGAAAATAAAACAAGTAAATAAGTACTCAAGGCAAGAAGAAAGAAGCATATAAAAGTGGCCAAGGGGCCAAGTAAACAAGGGACATGGGCATATGTCACTAAAACTAGGAAAGCAAGCATATAAGGCATGTTCAAATACCCACATACACATAAAATTGTAAACAAGAAAAAGGATATTGGAAAATGTCCTAAGGCACACACAAGAGTACAAAGAAAGTTAGCATGAGGGCCATAATCACATACAAGAGTATAAGCAAAAGACAGTAGAAAATGTCGTAAAGCACAAACAAGATTATGAAATGGGAATTGAGAAATACAAACCCATATAACTCCTTAAATCAAGAAATGAAGGCATGTAAATGATAGAAATACTATCACATCTAACTAATCAAAAAAAGAAGTGAAAGTATGAAAAACATGGTGTTCAAGACTAGGTACATAATAAGAAATACACAAGTGTTATATACTATTCTAAGTCAATAGAGTAATATGTATAAGATAGTAAGTAATGTACATCAACATGATAACTAGAGTGTGTAGTATAGGATTGACATAACCTAGATGGTGTATTCATGTAGAAGGTTCCCCTAATGGATAGATATGTCGACGTATGTCTTAAATGTAGAAATAGGATGCCCCCTTAATGGGTAGAGTGAATCAATCTAGGATCTAGGTGTCACTACACATACTCAAAGAAGATCAAGTGAAGCATGATAATATAAATAAATCAAAAAATAATATCATATAACAACAAAATGTAAGTCTAGCATGGTAGTAGAAATGTAAAACATGGATGATGCATACATTTGAAATGTTTTTGAATTATTTGATTTTTTTTATATTTTGAAATTTTGTATTATTTTTGGTATTTTTGAAATAAGATATTTATAAGTAATCATAAGGAAACTATGTACAAGAAATTGAAAAGAAGCTATGCATAAGAAAGACTGAGAAGAAATGATGCTAACCAATGAGTCTCATGAGAGACTCCCTATCATGGTGTCCTATATCAAGGAGAAGGATCATGTGTGATACTAAAGCATGATGGAAGGGTTGAGACTTTGAATCTAAATGTTATGTATGTCGTAAGTGCTCTAAAATGTCTATAGTGGAAACTGACTATGGGGGCCCCCTATAACTCTGAGAAGTGGATGCAACTATAGGGCTCTTAAGAACCCATTTTTTAGTATAAAAATTTCTCTAAAAGTGGGATCTATGTGTAGAGGCATGAGATCTCAATGATACTACCTTAGGTGTGAATACTATATCTAGAAACTATTTAGAGTCCTAAAACTATCACTGATGTAGTGTTTTCTCAAAAAGAGGCCTATGTGGAAGTCTATGAACTCTTTATGATGACAAGGGAGGCCTCAACTATGTCCAAATCTCAACTAGAGGAAGAAGAACTATAAATGGTGGAGGAGCTGAAATTGGTGACTATAGAGTAGTATATGGATCTAAAATGGGGAGTGGTAACTCATATAGAACCCTACCAACTATAATAATAATGTAAAACATGGATGATGCATACATTTGAAATGTTTTTGAATTATTTGATTTTTTTTATATTTTGAAATTTTGTATTATTTTTGGTATTTTTGAAATAAGATATTTATAAGTAATCATAAGGAAACTATGTACAAGAAATTGAAAAGAAGCTATGCATAAGAAAGACTGAGAAGAAATGATGCTAACCAATGAGTCTCATGAGAGACTCCCTATCATGGTGTCCTATATCAAGGAGAAGGATCATGTGTGATACTAAAGCATGATGGAAGGGTTGAGACTTTGAATCTAAATGTTATGTATGTCGTAAGTGCTCTAAAATGTCTATAGTGGAAACTGACTATGGGGGCCCCCTATAACTCTGAGAAGTGGATGCAACTATAGGGCTCTTAAGAACCCATTTTTTAGTATAAAAATTTCTCTAAAAGTGGGATCTATGTGTAGAGGCATGAGATCTCAATGATACTACCTTAGGTGTGAATACTATATCTAGAAACTATTTAGAGTCCTAAAACTATCACTGATGTAGTGTTTTCTCAAAAAGAGGCCTATGTGGAAGTCTATGAACTCTTTATGATGACAAGGGAGGCCTCAACTATGTCCAAATCTCAACTAGAGGAAGAAGAACTATAAATGGTGGAGGAGCTGAAATTGGTGACTATAGAGTAGTATATGGATCTAAAATGGGGAGTGGTAACTCATATAGAACCCTACCAACTATAATAATAATGTAAAACATGGATGATGCATACATTTGAAATGTTTTTGAATTATTTGATTTTTTTTATATTTTGAAATTTTGTATTATTTTTGGTATTTTTGAAATAAGATATTTATAAGTAATCATAAGGAAACTATGTACAAGAAATTGAAAAGAAGCTATGCATAAGAAAGACTGAGAAGAAATGATGCTAACCAATGAGTCTCATGAGAGACTCCCTATCATGGTGTCCTATATCAAGGAGAAGGATCATGTGTGATACTAAAGCATGATGGAAGGGTTGAGACTTTGAATCTAAATGTTATGTATGTCGTAAGTGCTCTAAAATGTCTATAGTGGAAACTGACTATGGGGGCCCCCTATAACTCTGAGAAGTGGATGCAACTATAGGGCTCTTAAGAACCCATTTTTTAGTATAAAAATTTCTCTAAAAGTGGGATCTATGTGTAGAGGCATGAGATCTCAATGATACTACCTTAGGTGTGAATACTATATCTAGAAACTATTTAGAGTCCTAAAACTATCACTGATGTAGTGTTTTCTCAAAAAGAGGCCTATGTGGAAGTCTATGAACTCTTTATGATGACAAGGGAGGCCTCAACTATGTCCAAATCTCAACTAGAGGAAGAAGAACTATAAATGGTGGAGGAGCTGAAATTGGTGACTATAGAGTAGTATATGGATCTAAAATGGGGAGTGGTAACTCATATAGAACCCTACCAACTATAATAACCTAATTAGCGTGAATAAATTTCATGCATCTATGAAATAGAGAAGGTAGTGCATGAAGTTTATAGATCCATGGTTGGCTAAGCAACATGTCAAAGACTCCTACACTAGGAACAATAGTAAATGGTGTGGCCACATGTGTAGATCTAGCTTGTAGAGGAAGTATAATCTCACCCAATAAAATCTGTATGTGTCCACTAAATTTGCTAATAATTATGTCCATTAGGGTAATATCCTACTCTAAATATCCCAAATGCTAAAGTAATCTTATAGTGCACATGTTCACACTGGATCCATTTTCTATGAGAACACTATGAATGGGATGATGATTAATGTAGGCTCTGATAAAAAGAGCATGGTAATCCAAATCATTTTTGACTATCTCCTACTTTGAGAAGGATATTGAAGGTCTAGTTGAAATTCTAGAATTATACACACCAATCATGTTTCTCAAAGGATGTGACTCAACTGAAGGTGCATGATATGTAGATGGTAGAGGGTGTACATGATATGCATGGTGAATACCAGATGTGTTCCCTATCTCTTATTTAGAATGTTGTGGGAAAGAACCTGAGGAATTTTTTAGATCCTTAAATTGTGTTTTCTCTACTTGAGGAGGCTCAACTGGAGTGCTAAGATAAATAAGGTTTCCATCTATAAATTCTTGTATCTTGTGTTGTAAATTGATGCATCTTTTTTTTATGTTTCCTAATGCCTTATGAAAATTTCAAAATGAATTCTGATCATATCCATGTGGAAGAGGCTTTATCATATCAACTTCCCAAATAGGAGGGAGAGATAGGACATTACATTCTAATAGTTGTTGTAAGACTCTAGCTAGAGATATTGGTAGATTGGTAAAGGCTCACTGAGGAGGTGATAATAAAACCACTCACTAAGCAGAATCTGAATCTACATTAACTATGGGCTGATTTTAACTTTTGTTATCATTAACCTTTACTTTATATGGGACTTTACTATTACTCTTGTTTGTTGTTTTTGATATGCTTGTGTACTTAGGTTTGCCCATTGAAATTAATTTGATTTCCCTTTCCTTTAGTATATGACATAACTCAGTGAAATAAGATAACTTTTTGAACAGTATTGACACAAGAAAAGCTAGAATAAGACTATGTTTGAAGAGATCCTATAATTCTTGATCATCTATGGGGATAGTCATTTTAGCCAAGATAGTCTTAAATCCAAAAACATAATCTATGAGATACTCATTTAACCTTTGTTTCTATTGTGAAACTTGGGCATAAGAAACCTTTTCACCTATTTTAATGCTGAAATGAGCTAGGAACATGTTAGCTAAAGGATTTAATGCATTGACCAACTAATTTAGTAGACTACAAAACCATTGTAGATTATAATCCCTTAAACTCCATGGAAATAGTTTGGTTAATAACCAGTCATTTGGCCATAATCAAAGCATGTTGTATTAAAATATCTCAAGTGTGTCTTTGGATCACCCTTGCCATCATATAAAATGATCTTGGGTTGAACAAAACTTGGTGGTAAGGCTGTAGAAGCAATATGACATGCCAATGGTGTATGAAGTAGAGCAAAAGAGTATAAAGCCTATGTTGGTCTACAGGCATATTGCTCAAGATGTAGCACCTTGGATTGAAGAGTTTTTATCTCTTATACAAGGGAAACCAAATCAAGAGACAAGAATGTACTAGTTGTAACTGGTAGTGCCACATAGAAAGGTTGGGCTGCTATAGGGGGTCATTAAGACATAGTTTCCCCTGTAGTGTCATTTGTAACTAGTTATTTTATGGTTTGAGAGGATTGACCATTATTTTATTTTTTTTATTTTCCTTGTAGTATTTTAAGCATATCATCTTGTATATCATGATGTTTAGTTAAAAGGTCTTAAAGTTACCTCTTATTAGTTTCATTAAAACTAGTATATTGGGCCATTATTAAAGTAGGAAAAAAAAATAAAAAATGGATTGAATTTTTTGTAATAAGTTGTATAAGAAAAATGAAATGGAAGGAAAGTATTGAAATAATGAAATGTAAAGTCCTAAAAATAGAAAACTATAATATGCATAAAAAGGATACAAAGCTCAAAAACATGTAAGGTGATACTTCAAGAAGCAAAGGGACCTAGGAAGTTCAACTAAGGTTTAAAAGAAATCACTTTTAAAATTACTATGGTGAATTTTAAAAATTAAATGAAAAATATTGATTTAAATATGTAGGAAAAATCAGCAAGGAATTTTCCCTAGGGTTTTTTTGTGTAAATGAAGTAAGTAGGGTTCACCAAATGATTTAACTTATTCAAGAATAGTGAAATTTTATTCCTAATTTGGCTAAAGGTCTAGATTAATAAATAAATGTAGAATATACAAATAATTACAATCATAATTTGTATTATTTATTTGTCTTTTTTACCTTTATAAAAATAACAATAAATAGGGGGAAATATAACTTAGCTTGAAATCAGGCTGAGATGCTGATACAGAGTTTGAAAATGGCTGCACAAGACTGGGATAGTATCATCAACCTAAATCTAGATTTCAATCAATAAAAGGATAAGAGCACCAAACATAGCACACTTTAGTGTTTGACATTGTTGTCTGCTCTTGCTTCTATTTTCCAAACTAGTCATAGAGACCTAAAACTTTATGGGTATTTATGTTGTGCCTATGTGAGCCTACCTATGAAAAATTGAGTACTGATTATCAATAGAACTTGTTATAGAGATGATTTTGTCTTGAAACCCTAAACCCCCATTATGCTTGATAAAATGGTATTTAAATCACTTGATAAAGAGGGGGGTTAGTGTGTAGGATTCAATTAATGTGTAATCCACACCCCTTGTGTGGGCATGTTGCCTACATACTAATACTCCAAAGAGGGATCTAGCCATATGTAGTTTTCCCACCTGGTGTGCTTTGTGCAAGAGTGTGATGTAGATGCAAAAATTCAAAATTGAGAGTGCTTAAGGTGGTTAGGGAATGGTATGAGGGTTTGAGTGTATTTTTAGTTATGTTGGGTGAATTTATGTAGAGAATAGGGAATTTTCCCTGAGTGCTTTATTTGTATTCTTACCTTTTTATGAGATTTGTCTCCTCCCTTGTAAATGAGCTTTGAGTGGGCTTTTATAAGGAACAACTAGTCATGGGTGAGATGTATTCATGTTAAGCCAACATGATTAAGGGTAGGGAATAGATGAAAATGATTGTTAGGGCTCAAAGTGTAAATGGATAGGAGCATTGAAAATGGGACAACCTAAGGTCTGACACTATAGTCCAAATATGGTGCTCTTGTCCTATAGGATTAGTACCTAGTGGAATAGGATTAGCCTAGGAAATATAGTCTAGTTGAGGTGGAATGATTATTATGAAGGTTCATGATTATTGATAATGATCAAGAAGGTATCTAGAAGGGTCATAAGAACATGTAAAATGGATCTATAAATAGGGTGTCACAAGCCACACTAAAACTACCAATTTGGACATTTTAGATGACTACACTCATATGGAAATCATCTTGGTGTATCACCCTTTTAGATTAGTTTTATTTCATGTAACTTTTATCCCTTTTCCCCATAATCAATCAACTAGTTTAGGTGATAAGCACTTCAAGATACATTCAGTGATGTAGCCCTTAAACCTAGAATATCACTTCTACTATAAGTACACCCACATACCTGAAAGTGTTCCCATGTTGCCCAAATATAGAAGAAGCTTGAACACCTCTTCTAGGGTGTAAGATTCAGTGACAATAGTTTTGGAATAATCGGTGGGACCAGGGTCCAAGAGATTGGAAAGATTATTGGTGTGTCTCTTCTCTAATCATATTTTAGAAGCAAGTAAGTTAACATCAATGGTGACTCTGAATGATAAATTTTGGTTGTAAGCAGCCCAAGTATATCTCATTAAATATTTTGATTAGTTTTTTTATCTCATCTAACATATGAGGTTGATATGAATAGATATGGTGAATACCCCTATCATGAGCCTCATTATTAGCCTTGTAATGAACCACATTTTAATCTTTGATATTCATATCAAAATAGCTATCAATCATATAAGCCATGGCATCCCTATAGTCCTACATTTCCCTCTCCATATGGACACTATGTTGTTGGAAAAACCTATAAGGAAGGCTACCATGAAACCTATCAATAAATGCTTCCCTATTAGTCCTAATATGAGCCCTAATAATCATTTCACTATGTCTATCAACCCCAATAAGATGTTTTTATGGATTCTAGATCAAGATATCAAGATGTAAGAATTAAATTCTTAAAGCTTCCAGTATAATAATTTATAATTGGTATTAATCCACACCATTATCCTCCTCCTCTATCATCCCCACCTCACATCCAATCCTTCTTGAAACTCTTACTAGAGCTACTAGATTGTGAAGATAATATGGGAATATGGGATGATGAGTTTGATGTGCTTCCTAATCATCTCATGGAATGGTTAAGAAGTTTTAACCAAATATGGGTGAGTGCATGAGAGGTGGTTTAAGATGAAATTAAATGGGAGATCAAATACAAAATGGACTTGGCAAAGAAGTGCCTTCAATGTTGAATAAATAGGTTGAGTATGTGGGAGGATAAAGAGCTCAAAAATTAACATGCTACTATTGAAGAATTTTAAGAAATCTATTGGCAAGATACAACTCCTAGTTATGTAGGTGGTTTCCCTTCTAACCATCCCAAGAAATCACTTCCCCATGATATTACTAGTGCACTCCTCTTTCCTAAATCCACTCACAAGCCCTATACTACCCCTCACACTCCATTTCCAACTCATAAACCTTAAACTACACCTCATATTACATCTCCTTCACATGCTCCTATCAATCAACTTGCCATCTCACCCTTTCTTGAGAAATAACCCACCTTGAGAGAAGAAAATGAAGCAGAGCAAACCCAAGCCATGGTTGATCAAGAAGATATCATGAGTGACTATGAGGAAGAGATCACCATAATGACTTCCCTTGGCAAACACAAGGGAAACTTAACCTTTTTGAATATGGAGAAACATATTGAAGACTCCTTTACAACTATCCATGAGGAATATGACCAAGAATTTAAGAAATAAGTATTTGAAGAAGATTCCATATCTGATCATGAAGTAGTGGATGACCATCTCAAGTATGAAATGGAGTGTAATATCAAGGATGAAGGTCAAGTCACTCCTTAAGAAGTTTTAGTATTAAAAGGGTCTCATGAGACCAAGGTAGAAGACATAATTCTTAGAGATGACTCAATACCTCTATTTGATTTTGAATCACCCTTAGATGCATTGGAGCATGAAGAAAACCAACTTGATAACCTAATACATCAAGAAGAGAAGATTGAAGTAGTGGTTTTAGATGGCAAGGAGGACAAAGATGATTGGAATATAAAAATATAACTCTTTCAAGAGCATGAATATTTTTTCCAAGTTGAGGGTCAAGTAATTGATAAGGTAGACAAAGATTTTCCCATGGAGGATAATGACCAAGATTGGGTAGATTATATAGAGCTCCTTGATAAGCTTGAAGAACTTATGACTAAAGAGAAACCCAATATTATTATGAACACTATGGAAATAGATAAGGTATGCCTTGTTAAACCATCATTAGAGTTCATACTTGAGGAGCCATATGAGAAAGTTAAGGCTATTTATATGTAAGAAAACTTCATTTCCATAGCTAACTTATTTGGAGTTGCTTGGTTCTCACTAAACATCATGCCAATGAAGTTGGCAAAAACCATAAAGAAAATAGAGGCATCAATGCCAAGGATCAAAATGATACATGCCTCATTCATTACTCTATGTTATGAATCAAGAGAGGTTTCAAACTTCCCCTTTGACCTAGGAGGAAGTGTTCATCTTAGGATAGTTAGTGTTTGAGTTAGTTTGGTTTTTATGTGTATGTTCTATAAGTACTCATGAAGCACAAGTGTGTATTGGTTTAGTCTCTTATCTTCTATGTTATTTTTTGTTAGTTTTACATTATTTACTATGTTTTCAAAGGTAATTTATGTGTCAATCTAGTGCATATGTGAATCCATATCCTAATGTATATAATTAGGCAATTGGTCATGGCATAGCAAGTATAGCACCCTTGGGAAACCACCAATAATGTTGACCATTTTGACCACAAGTCAAAATGTTTCAACCCATTATAGTCAAAAACTTATATTATAGACATCCAATTCCTAGCACAATTTGTGTTGAAATTTTTAATCTTACTCGAATTATGCTCAACTGCACATTTTAGGTCAAAATCCATAAAACACACTAAATGGTTTGAACTTGTCACTTACAAGTGCAAATTTAGGTCAAAGTATCCCTAAATAGGGCAATAAATTTTATGGGCCAACTAACTTTGATCAAATCCTTTCGATTCAAAATGACAAATTCACCATTTAGTGCTCTAGATCACTCTTTTCTTCTAATTCATTGGTACACATCACGTGCCTTTGCTATTTGGTGTTGGAAACATCATAAATGGGAATACAACTCTAATGCATATAACATCACCTTCCAGTTCCTCTCTAGTCAAATTATGACCCAATAATATGACCTTCTAACCATTTTGATTAATTATGCACCAATTTCCAAAGAGTTACACTAAACTTGATTAAACTTACTTAAGATAATTAATATAATTTAAGAGCTTAAGTAAGAATTACATATATATTTTTAAATATCTCATTATTGGAAATTGATTTTGAATATCTACATCACCTAGTGACATCATCTATGGGGTGGTATCCATCATGCCATAAGTGTATAAAATATCAAGATTATGGGTCACCCATGCCTAGTTAATTCCTCCCATGCCTCTTTAATGATTATTTATATTGAGGATAATTATGAATTTAATTATAAATATTAGGATTATCCATGGCCACACATCTCAATATTGAGATGGTCTGTCATGGTTGATCCTGACCAATATCAAAAATCTATAAATAAAGAGGCCATGGACATGAATTTTAAGCTTGAATATTGTAAAGTTATAATGATAAAGTGTTTCCATAATCCTTTGCATTTGATCATTGATTTTATTTACAAGCTTCATTTATAGTCTAGTTTAGTGATTTGGAATCATGAGCCTATCTTTTATGGAGTGCTCTTGAGACATTGGAGTAGTTTTCCACCTTTGTTGACAAAGACAAGGATGCTTGATCAAGGGAGAACATGATTTTGAGTAACATAGGTATGGTGAATCCATTTGGGAAGGTAATATGATGTTTTATTTATTTCATTTGTTTATTACTATCCTTTGTAATTCCCATAGGAATAGATAGGTTTGGTTAGTTGGTTCTTTATGCATTTTTTGTTATTTATGGACTAATGCTTTACTAACTTACTTTGTAATCCTCTTCACATATTGGCATGCTTAGTGGGACTAGACATATATCACACCTAAAAAATACCATTTTACAACTTTAAAATATTCATTTGGACCCTTAAAACTCTTACAAATTGATTTTCTAACTTTATTTTGCCATTTTTATTTGCCACAATTTTACATAGTAACAGACATCGGCTAGTAAGACCAACATCAGTTGTATAGCTTAATTAACATTAGTTAACAAAACCAACATTAGTTATATGCATATCATTAGTCACATTAGTATAACTAATGTCTGTTAGATAATTGACATTGGTTAGAAAATGTAACCATCATTAGTTATATAAAATGACATCGGTCACTATGTTTTTTTTAAAACACAGACCTGAGAGCTTTTTTTCTAAAGTTTATTATTTAAAACCAAAAAGAGCTTCAAATCTAAAGGACATGATGACATTTTTTACTATAGGACCAAGCTTGACATTTGCTAAAAACATGTTTTAAATCACCTTTTGCATGTTTAAAAATTAATTAGGAACTTTGTTTTGGTGTTTAATGAAAAATTTAGATGCTTAGATGAATGTTTTCAAAGTTCAAAATCTTAAGACCAAGGGGTCAAATGAAAACCACCAAATATTTCATTTGGGCTTGAAATTGAACACACTTTTCAATTTTTGTTTGAAATAGTTGTTTAATTAGATTTGTTTGGAAAAAAGAGGAATTTTGCGTGTATGCTCTTCCATTTTTCCCCTTTAGGGAACCCTTTGAATCAAAAGTGCCATTCTTATTACAGGTAGCCTAGTCCAAGGCTTATAAAGAATGTAGTCTATATCACTCCCCAAAAACTCATTAAAGTTTGGGTGATCTTGAAAATGGCTCTAAAGTCTTTCTACTTTCATGTTTTCTTTGTTTTTATGCAAACTTGGATTGTGAGCGGGACATCATTACCTCTCATGAGTTATTTAAGGAAGCTTTGATGTGAGGTTTCATCTCCTAGCATTGACTTCATTTGGATCTTAATTAGAGTTACACATGGGATGTATCTGTATTTGGACATCATACTACACTGAGCAAAGAGCAGGATGTAGTGGTTGTAAAAAAGACTAGACCTTTTTACAACTAACCAATGCCGTGGTCACCCAATTTCTATGCTTGTATTTTACATCATTTGACATGAAAGTCATTATGTAATTGATTCCTCTAGAATGATTGAAACCTTTCTAGTTTAGTAGACCCCAATTTTCTATACCTTGTTAGTTTAGACATTTCTTTTTTATCATTAGCTTACTTGGTCTTGATTTGTGTCTAAAACTACTTGTTAATCCAATAAACTTAACTAAAATATGTTGTCCTCAATTTTCTTGATAAAGCAAGACGTTATGCTATCCAATTGGAAAATTCACCTTTTCCTTATTCAAATTTTTATCAAAAAATTTGTGTCATGTTATCCACTTTGGCATAGTCATGCTACCCGATTGAGTCTAGATCTTTTACCCAATTTGTTTAAATCTTTCATTGATAATCTAAATTCAAAATTGAACCTTTTTGAGTTCTAAGGGTTGGTGTGTCAAATTTGGTTCATCATTTTCACACTAGGCTTGTTTTAACTTGGGTTCAATTTTTCATTTAGATTGAGGGTCATTTATTAAGACTCAAAATCACATTATCATCTTAGTGGACTTAAGTCATCTTGTGTATCGCTCATGTTTTGAGTCTTAGAACATATTTTATCCTACTAGAAACATGTGGTGATGTTTTGATACCTATTTATTCCTATCTTTATACTTAGTGATTCACGTATGTTTTTACATCTTGAGTTTCTTAGTTCATTTTGTCTTCTTCATAATACTGAGAACTTTCCTCTAAACTTTTAGGGTCAACTTGTCAAAGTTGAAACTAGCTTTTACAGTATGGGTGTATCAAAAAGATCTAGGCTTTGGTGTACTAGTTTTCACCTTGGGTCTTTGAGTTACCTTACCCTCTTCTGATATATACAATTTAAACCTTACCAAAGGTTGAGTAAACTCATGAACCAAATATTCTAAATTGTGTGTGGTTTCAAACCACCCTCCCTTATAGTCTCACTAGTACCTTAGTTATTTGTTTAAAAAAAGAGTCAAAGTATACTTTATTTGGTAGCCAAGCATTGGTCCAAAGTTATTCAAACACATAGAATAGTTATTTAAGACATGACTCAAAGGTTCACTTGTAGTGGGGCCTCTTATGGCCTTAGTTATGAAGATGAGCAATTTTATGATGGTTAAGATAACCCCATTGTTTTTTATGATATCCCCACAACAGTAGGATCCAAATATGATTACAATGAATATCAACCACAAGAATATTAGGATGAAGCCCTTATTATATTGATATAATTAGGTGTTAGACTACCTTCTGACTTTCCTATAGAATAATTGCATACCTTAGTTAGAGAAGGAGAATAATGATGTCAAGAGAAAAAATTTGTACAAATAGACATATCTTTTTCCTCTAATAAAGGAGAGGAAATATAGATAGAGTTAAAACCCTCAAATATAGATATTCTAGATATGATCAAGATAATAAGTCAATGATATGAAGATCAACTTGTCATAGACTTAATTGACTCCCTAGTTGCCACTTCAATTCACAATAATGCTTCAAAAGAATAAGGAAATGTGGTTAAAAATACACTACAAATATTATATGAGGACATTACCATAGTGGATCAAGGTAATCTAAATGAATATTTAAAGGCACAAGAGACCTTACAAAGTGTTCCATTTGACATGGAACATACATTCTTCAATCATCAAGAACCTCTTATTACTCTACAAAGTCAAAAACCCAAACATTCAGTTCAAATTGAGGAAATCCCTCAATATAATTTGGGTAGTTCTTTTCAACCAACCAAAAAATTGGTAAATAAACATAGAAATTTCCAAAATCAATAAATTATAAAATAGCCAAATTCAGGGAATGTTTTACAATCCAAGAATCAATGGCCTATGTTCTCAACTCAAGGAGAAAATCAGAATCAAGTCATGGATCAAAAGGTATACACTCCTTATACATCCACACAAAATTAGGGGCACATTCCACCCCAAAAATAATGAAACCAGGGGCACATTCCACCCCAACAACATTTTATTCAATCCACAAATGCACAAAACATATAAAAATGCAATACTATGAAGGAAATTGTTCAAATATTGGAGATAAATAGTAGAGTCAAAAAGTACAAATTTGATGAGATATACCCATATCTATGTGATTTATCTATTCTCCAAAACCCCTTTCCACCTAATTTTGAGGCACCCAAATTTGACAAATACAAAGGAAAAATAGATACATGCAAGCACATACATGTATTCTTCATTTTATGTCAAGAGGTTTCTTATATTAACAAGTACTTATTATGATTATTTTCATGAAGTTGAGTGGGACAAGATCTTAATTGGCTATGTAAAGTACCCAAAGGATCAGTTGTAGATTGGAATGACTTATCAAAAATGTTAATTAACCATTTATCATACAACATAGAACATGAATTAACAATTATTGACTTATGCAAAACCAAGCGACATGATGGTGAAAGTTTCACTACATATCTGTAGAGGTGGAGAGCATTGGTAGATTGCTTTCAATATAACTTGCTAGACAAACTGTTGGTTGATATCTTTGCATAGAATTTGCATCTTGAAGTTGTGCATAATCTATGTTGATCTTGTGCTAACTCATTTGAATATATTATTGACAAAAGAGTGAAAATTGAGAAGGCTCTTATTGTTAACTGCCTTGTTAAGATTTTTGCACAAGGTCAAGCATCTAATCAGACTAAATCACCAACTCAAATAGTTATACAAGATAAACCTAAAGGATTTAGAAAAAATAAGAACATGGTTGGAAATGGGGTGATGGAAACAAGACATGTACAAATATTATAGGATATGCCTCCTCAAAATGTATAATTAACTCCCCCAAATATACTACCTACTTTGTAGAGACAACATCCACAAAGGACATTTCATAAAAAAATTTAGTCATTAACAAGTTAGGATAATTAATTAAAAAATGTTATAAAATTTTGTTATAGCTAATTTAATTTTATGTCTAGTATCAAGGCCATTTCCTCAAGATCAACCAAAACCTAATTGGTAAAAAGAGAATTAATGGTGTAACTTTCATCATGTTGTTGGTCATAGTGTATATCATTGATTTCAATTATGACATATTATTAAGGACTTTATTGAAAGTTGTGATCTAGAAATTAAGTTTTTCCCTAATCAAGACACAAATCAAGATATGGGAATCTATAAAGACCCCTTTCCTTGACATGATCCACCACCACCAAGAAATAATCAAAATGGTCACAATTAAGGACAGAGGAAAAAACAAAACCAACAACAAGTTTAGAATTATAACAAGCATAATCAAGATCATAATGCATAAACCAATAATGTGGCTTATAATAATGTACCTTACAACTATAATAATAATTTGGGATGCATTTTTGCAACCCACATTGCCTCTATTACTATAAAACTATGTGGCCAATCTCATGTTCCTCACAACATGGGACCCATCATTATAGGGTCAGTACCCTCTACCCCTAGTAATACTATGTCAAGTTCATGTCATCATGTTGCTACTCTATTTTCATAGGTTAATAATTCTTAACAACAACACCTTTCTTCTAAATTATAAAGGCTCCTTGCTGACCTAAAATTATAGCAATATAGTTAGTCACTTATGAGTCACCATCGAAGGCCCTTTGACTTCCTCTTATAATTATAATAACTCCTTGACACCTCTAGGTTGTGTAATCATACTAGATGACCACGAGTTACCATCTAGGGCCTTCACCCACTTCTTCCATAAAACCCAATGAGAACATTGTGCCAAGGTTCCAAAGCCGAATACTATCCCAAAAAAGACAAAAATAGCTCAATCCACAATTAAAAGGCCTTATAGTCTAATAGATCAATTATATAAAACCCTTACTCAAATTTCCATATTAGAACTCTTGTAGACATCTAATGTACATAGAACCATCTTCAATAAACTTTTAGAAGAGTCTATTGTGCCTAATGATATAAACCTTAATCAGTTCTAGAACCTAGTTGGACACTTTTCTTCATTTCAGCAAATCACATTTGATCAAAAAGACATGTCCACCCTCAGCCCAAACCATAATAACCCACTATACGTTGAGATAATAATTACAGATCACAAAATCAAGTAGGTTCTTATAGATAATGGTTTAGGTCTAAACATCATATCTCTTAAATTGGTACGATGATGGGACTACATGGATAAAGACATTCAGCTAGAAACTATTACAATCAAGGCTTATGACAATACCAAGAGGGAGTCATTTGGTATAATTTAGTTTCCAATCATGGTTGGGTCTAATTCACATCACACATTATTATATATTGTGGATATTGAGCTTCCTTATAACATACTTCTTAGTTGTCCTTGGATCCCTTAAGTACAAGTAGTTCCATCTACTCTTAACTAATGCCTTGAGTTTCCCCATGATGGGATTGAGTATTCTATTCTTGCTAATCAGTAGCCATATCAATACTGTAAACATCTTGAAGTAGAGTTTAATAATTATAACTATTTCCTAAGTTCTAAATTCATTAAAAATAAGAACAAAGATATCATTTCTCATCCATATCCATCTAATTACATAGACCCTGGTGATCTAGCCTCCACTTCAGCCGATCCATTTCTTGTAAATCTAGCCAAGAAGGTTATTATTAAAGATGTAGGCATTTCCATGTACCATATAAAGGACATCCTCAATATTGAAAAATTACCAAAATCCCCTAAAACATTTGGTAAGCCTAAAACTTCCCAGACTCCTAACAAACCTGATCATATTTGACAACCAAAACCTCCTATGGTTTTTGTACCTACAATTACACCAAAGAAAGATTGAGAGGATTTTACTGAGGGAGATTTGTTATGTTATGAAGGCCTTACTAATTGTTTTCAAAATCCAAAGTATCCTATCCCTAACTAGATAATGGATCATCTTGAATATACAAGGAAAGGCCTTGGCCCACATGTGCAAGGAATTTTAGAACCCTTATCAGTTGGAGTTATCAATTAGAATCATGGTCTTAGATTTAAACAACTAGAGGATGAACTCATGACATTTGATAATGACTCTTCTGAAGTGACTAGTAAAAAGACTCATAATAGTGACAACATCCCATTATAGAATTTTTGATGAGCTTGTTGACTCAAATTTGTTACATTTAAACCATAATGCCTATTAGAGCTTTCCATCCTGAATCAAAAAACCTATCCTAGTGGTACTTCCCTTCCTAAAGCAAGAAATTATATCTTTACCATTGGTTTTTCCCACCTTGAAGCAAACCCTCACTATAAACTATGCCTTTGCCATCCTGAACCCATAGATTGGGATCAACAAAATTTGGTCATATGACTCAATGAGTTTTAAAATGAAGAATCAATTGCAAAACATATGGGCCTATGAGATGCATTCCCCATTAGTGATCATAAGTAGGGTTTTGATTTTTCATTGGATCCTTCTACCTACTTTGGAGAGTAAGAAAACTTTCTTGGTCATAATAAAGAACAAACATCAAGATCTTTAGGTGAAAACTTCTTTGAGGCACTTGTCGATCAGGGAAAAAGTAAAGAAAAAGATAAGCCTTTTAGTGAAAACCTATTTTAGGCACTCCTAAGTAGGAAATTTTGCTCATCCCCTTAGGACATAAATCCCATCCAACCCAAGTTCCATAGCTAGTACAAGCATCTCTTTAGAACAACATCAAATATTTGAGCGTCTTACTCTTGAATTTATAGAGGTTTTTATGAATTGGCCTTTACTTGAGAAGGTAGATTTTGATTATTCAGATCTTTGGGAGGAATAACAAGAAGATATAGTAGAGGAAAATAATCATGACCATACATTTCCTAAAATTCTAAAAAATGGATCCGCACTCCTTATGGAGAGCACAATAGAATTGAATTTGGGAACCCATGAGGATCCCAAAATGGTTTATCTTGGAGCTTCCCTTACTGAAGTAGAATGTGAAAATATTATATCCATTTTTAAGGATTATATAAACATGTTTGTATGTGTATACTTTGGCATGCTAGGCTTGGACCCATATTTAGATGTGCATCATCTTGTTGTTCACCTTGGTGCTACCTAGTCAAGAAAAAGTTGATAAAGATGCATTAGTGCATCACCCTTTTGGTTAAGGTTGAGCTAGAAAAGTAGTTAAGAGCTAATTTTATCAGACCACTAGACTAATCTAAATGTCTTTCTAACATATTATTAGTGATTAAAAATACCCCAAGCATACATGCTTTTACCAATTTTTGTGATATCAAAAAATCATGCCCCAAAGATGATTTTCCTCTACCTAACATCAACATGATCATTGACTCAAATAATAGGTATGAGATGCTATCCTTAATGGATAGATTTTATGGTTACAATCAGATCAAGATAGCCCCTAAATATTAGCATAAGACTATGTTCACCACTCTATGGGGGACATTCTATTACCAATTCATGCCATTTGGTTTCAAGAATGTTGGAGCATTGAAGCCACATATCAACGTGCAATGACTATCATTTTCCATGACATTATGCATGACATTATTGAGGACTATGTTTATGATATACTAGCAAACTCAAGAACAAAATATAGACACCCTAACATTCTATGAATAATATTTGAGAGGCTTCATGCATATAATGTCCACTTGAATCCTAAAAAATGTGTCTTTAGAGTCACATCAAAAAAATTGCTAGGGTTCATTGTATCACAATGAGGGATCAAAGTCAACACTACAAAGGTAAATGCTATTATGGAAATTCCTCCACTAAATAATCATAAATAGTTGTGAGGTCTACAAGGAAAGATCCAATCTATACATAGGTTCATTTCTCAATTGGTAGATAAGTGCCATCTATTTACCCATCTCTTAAAGAAATGGGTAACATTTTAGTGGGATGAAGATTGTTAGATAGAATTTGTAAAGCTTAAAACATAATTGACTAATCCACTAGTCTTATGACCCCCAACATAAGGAAATCCACTACTTTATATATCAGCCATAAAACATGCACTAGGGGCACTTTTGGCTCAACATGATGATCATGGTAAGGAACAAATTATTTATTATTTAAGACACACATTGGTAGCCTATGAACATAATTATATGCCTATTGAGAAGGCATGTTTAGCTATGGTGTTTTCCACCTAAAAATTATGATAACAAAACTATTGTTATCACCAAGGTAGATCCTCTCAAGTTCCTCTTATCTAAAGTAGCTATTCAAAGATGCATGGATAAATGGATTATGTTCCTTAGTGAGTTTGATATTGAGTATCAGAATCAAAAGTTAATCAAAGGACAAGTTCTTGCTAAAAAACTTGTAGAAGCTCCTATTATGACCACTTAACCTCTCAACTTTGACCTTTCAGATGATTCTATCATGATGATAGAACAAGCATCACAAGAACCTAAAAAGTGGATGCTCTATTTTGATGGATCCTTCACATCTTAAGGTCCTAGAGCTAGCATATTATTGATCATTCCATAGGGGGATTTGATCCCCAAAGCTTTCCATATATAACTTTAGTGTACAAACAAAATGGCCAAATATGAGGCATTGGTTATAGGGCTCCATCTTGACATACAGTGGGATATTCAAAGCTTAAAAGTCTACGGAGATTCATAACAAATCATAAATTAGATAACTAACTAGTATCAAACAAGGGATGATAAGCTTGTTACTTACAAGTAAATTGTTGATAACCTCAAAACACATGTTAAATATCTATATTTTGAGAAAGTTATATGAGTCAACAATAGATATACCAATGCCATGGCAACAATCGGTTCCATGATTCAAGTGCATGATAATGCTAAAGAGTATAAATTCTTGATTGAAAATCTTCTTTAATAAACACATATTTTATTAGATTCAGAGAAGATATGAACCATTCCTAATCTTAATCCCTCACTTGAGCTACCATGGTACCAAGATTTTTATAACCATTTCCATAGTCATGTATTTCCCACCAACCTTTCTAACAACCAACAAAAACTATTCCTTCGTCACTTAGCATGTTATATCCTCCTTGAAAACATGCTTATCTTAAAGGCTATGATGGAATGCTTCTTCATTATTTATCTTTGGGAGAATCTAAGATGTAACTAAAGGTGGTTCATGAAGGAATGTGTGGGGCCCATACCAATGGTATAGTACTAGAAAATAAACTATTCAAAATAGGATATTATTGGCTCAAAATGTAAATAGATGCCTATAATTATGTAAATAAGTGTGTTCCTTGTTAGTAGCATGTCAACATGATAAATTCAACTTCCTTATCATTGTAGCCAATTACAACACCATGGCCATTCTCAACATGGGGTCTTGATCTCATTGGGAAAATTAACCCAACATCTTTCGATGGCCATAAGCACATTTTGACTATAATTGAATACTTTACCAAGTGGATTGAGGCCATTCCTCTCATTTGTGTTACCAAGAAACAAATATCCAAATTCATTCATTACCATATGATCTATTGATATGGCATCTTAGCTCGTATTATATTTTATAATGGTGGATCTTTTATGAACTAAGATGTGAAATATTTTTGTGCAAAATTCAAGATCAAGCACAAGAAATCCACTCCATATAACCCATAAGAAAATAGACAAACTAAGGCATCAAATAAAACCATTTTATCCATCTTAAAGAAGAAAGTCCATGATTTTGGCCATAATTGGCACTTTCAACTATTTCTTACCCTTTGGGCTTATAGAACCAATCATCACACCCCAACTGAAACTAATCCATACTCCCTTGTTTTTGGCATTAAAGCTATCATCCCAATCAAGATTGATATCCCATCATTAAGAATATCACTAGACAACATTGAAGATAATGAAGACTATAGAGCCTCATGATTGTAAGAACTAGAGCTTCTTGATGGTAAGCATTTGGTTGCCATATAAAATTTGTAGGCCTATTAGAATAGATTTTGGAAAAGCTACAATAAATGCATTCTCCTTTAAGAATTTTAGATTGGTTACTTAGTTTTGAAAGATAACTAGAAGAATACAAATGTTGAACCCAAAAATAAAGGCAAGTTTCAACCTAATTGGGAACCATATATTGTCACAATAAACTATGGATCAAAAGCATATCGATTGGCTAAACCTAATGGTGAAAAACTTTCAGAGCCCATGAACATCATACACATTAAGGGTTATATGCATGAACAACTATGAACCATTATCTAGAAGACCCCTGACTTGGGGGAAACTTGTGTTGACATAATTTTATCCCACCCTTCTATCTTACCTTGAACACATTTTGCACTACCATGGTCCACTTTTCATGATTCCCGATAGTAAAAGCTTTGAAAATTGGCACTTTGAACATATTCTTCATCCCATTATGGATTGCTCTCTTTGAGAAGCATATTATTTGTTATGTTTAAGGAATTTTATAATCTTGAACACTTTTTATCCCTTGACCAATTATGATCTTGATTATGTCTCATGAACATTATGAATATCCTCAGCAGTAGTTCTACAAAGTAATTTGCTAAGATAGTAGTGTGTAGCTTTAGATAAATGAATAGAAACATCTTCTTAGTTTTAGACCATTACTACACTTTTACATATCAAAAGCCTCACTCTCATTGATTTGAGAGCATGCGCCCTTGCATCTCCTTAGAACCTCTAGTCTTAGGACATACATCTCCTCAATTAGATGGTCTCACCTTGTACATATTTTATCCCAAAAACACCAAAAATATTAGAAATACTTTGAAAATACCAAAAACATCAGAACATGATCCATAAAATAACAAAAACATTGTCTCACACTTTTATACATTTGTACATTCTCATTCCACCATGCAACACTTTTGCTATTTTGCAATCACAAAAAAACCAGTTCATTTCATCTTATCTCATGCACTTGTAGTTTTACAAGATCATTCTTTCTCATCTCATCAGCTTCTTGTTTATGAGACCATTCTCATTTATTTTTCTTGTCTTTCTTTTATTCTATAACATTAATCATGCTAGTCTAATCATCATTTTTATTCTATCCCATTTCCTGGGAGAACTATATTTGGCCTAAAGTTCATGTTAGAACATGCATCGATGAAACTATGTAGGCATCATCCACTTGAATTATACATCTAGAGTTAGCTTGGCCATCCCCCTTCCTTTTTTTCTCTTCCCCCATTTATTATGCCATTTTCCTCTTTAATTAGGGAACACTTGTCATTATTTTTTATTATGATATGGTAGAAAGTAACGCCTCTACCACACATGCATGAACATTTGTCTTTAAACCACACTAGCTTGGTTTTTGTTTTTGTGTGTTTATTGGTGTTTTGTTTTTCTTTCACACCTCTCCTTTTACTTCTCCTTTTATCTTTTTTATTACCTCTTGTCTCATTCTTGGTCTTGTGTTTCCTTGATTATTTTTTATGTTTGATTTTGCTTTTCTCTTTTGTGTTTTATAAGATCTTGATGATTCACATGGATCTCAATTGTTTATATTTTGATCCTATGTTATTACATTATTCTTAAACCATTTTTTTTATTTAATTGTTGTTGGTGTCTTGTTTTTCTATTTAATTTTGCTTTTCTCTTTTGTGTTCAAGAATGCCTTGATGGTCCATGTGGATCTTGATTATTCATATCTTGTTCTCATGTCATTAAGACATTCTTTCTTTTTGTTTTTAAATTTTTTTATTCCTACTTAAGATCATTTCTTGATTTTGAGATAGGTTCATTATGTTTATCTTTTTCTTTGTCTTTGCTTTTTTATTATTGTTTAAGTTTAAATCAATATAACTCTGGTTTTGGTCATTTTTTTACCATTATCCTTAGTTATAGGTATTCATATTTGAATCAGCTCAGTGTAATTGGAATCTTATGTCATTCTAAGTTATTCATACTTATGATGCCTAATTTCTTTTTCTATAACAATCAATTTATGCTTAGGTCTCAACATCTTAACATCAACATCAGCTCTAATGAATGATTCTCAAGAACACTTTTCAATACCTAGGCTCATGATATAGGATTAGGATTTTAGGTAGCATGCATTTTAGTATTCTTTTTTTATTCTTAGACATGCATCTCTTTGCATAAATTGTATTTCTAATCAATTATTGGTCATTTTTCATCATTCATCATTCCATTCTCTCCTAAACTTGGGTGAACTACATTAGCCTAAAGTTCATGTTGGAACATGAGTCCATGGAACTATGTAGGTAGTGCTCAATTTCTATTGAGGTCAACTCAACTATCTCCATTCTTCTTTTCATCTCTCTCATCACTTTGTGCATTCTCATATTCTTGGTTTTTATATGTTTTTCTAAGCCATTACACCATCGTATGTATGTTTGTGCCCACTCACTTTAACCTATCTTTTTGGTTATATCATTGAGCTATTTTTTTTACCTATTACCCATGTTAGGGCACAACATCTAAACCATGTATAAATCAAATCAAATCTATAGGGACAAATCATTATTTATTATTTATCAATGATCAAGATTCTCCCTACTAGGAAAAAACTATTTTATCACTATCAAATCTGCTCTACTAAATTACTTCTTATTATATTCTCTTTAGAGACCCTATTCTAGTGGTGCTTCCCTTCCTAAAGCAAAACATTCTCTCTTTTCCTCTAATTCCAAGCTCTCCACATTAAATCCCATTATTTAAATATTTTAGTGTGCAAATTCTCTCAAGATTGATTAATGTTGTAAGCGTGCAACTTGTACTCTCAAATTGGGTACATTTAAAGTGTGTCCCTTACATTTATGGATTGTATCTTTCCCACTCCCCTCATCTTTGGGGCCTATTATACCTCTCATTATATTTTGATCATTGATGGTAATAACATATGCAAGAATTAACTCATCTAGATGTGATCTATTCCATGGGATAACCTCTCCCTTTCTCTCTCATTTTGAGAGTCCATCCTTTTCTTCCATCGTAGTATGTCCTCTCAAGGGGGCATCATGGGTCTATTTCAATTTTGTTTTTGACAAATATTTTCTTTGAAAATATGTTGATTCACCTAAATGTCTCACTATACCTTCTCAAATAGGGGGAAAATGTAGACATCCAAACCCTAGCACCATTTGTGTTGAAATTATCAATCTTACTCAAATTGCATTCAAATGCACATTTTTGGTAAAAATCCATAAAATGACCTAAATGGTTCAATTTTTTCACTTAAAAGTGTCAATTTAGGTTAAAGTATATCTAAATAGGGAAATGCATTTTATGGGCCAGCTAACTTTGATCAAATCATTTTGAGTTAAAATGATTAATTTGTCATTTAGTGCTCTAGATCACTCTTTTATTCTAATTCATTGGTACGTATCACATACCCTTATTATTTGGTGTTGGAAATATCCTAAATAGAAATACAACACCAACACATCTAACATCACCATTCAGTTCCTCTTCAATCAAATTACAACCTAGTAATATGACTTTCTAACCATTTTGATTAATTGTGCACCAATTTCAAAAAAATTACACTAAACTTGATTAAAATTACTTAAGCTAACAAATCCAATTTAAGATCTTAAGTAAGAATTCCATAGATATTTTTGAATATATCATTATTGACAATTAATTTTGAATATCTGCATCACCTAGTGATTTCATCTATGGGGTGGCATCCATTAAAACATAAGTGCATAAAATATCAAGATTATGGGTCACCCATGACTAGTTAATGCCTCTCATGCCACTTTAATGCTTATTTATCTTAAGGATAATTATAGATTTAATTCAAAATATTAGGATTATCCATGGCCACACATCTTAATCTTGAGATGGACGGTCATGGTTGTACTTGACCAATCTCAAAAATCTATAAATAGAGAGGCCATGGAAATAAAATTTAAGCGTGAATATTGCAAAGTTATAATGTTAAGTTGTTTCCACAATCCTTTGCATTTGATCATTGATTTTGTTTGTAAGCTTCATTGATAGGCTAGTTTAGTTATTTGGAATAATGAGCCTAGGTTTTATGGAGTGTTCTTGAGACATTGGAGGAGTTTTCCACCTTTGTTGATAAAGACAAGGATGCTTGATCAAGGGAAAACATGATTTTGAGCCACATGGGTATGGTGAATCCATTTGGAAAGGTAATATGATGTTTTATTTCTTTCATTTATTTCTTTTTATCCTTTGTAATTCCCATAGGAATAGATAGGCTTAGTTAGTTAGTTCTTTATGCATTTTTATTTATTTATGGACTAATGCTTGATTAACTTGATTTGTAATCCGACACACACACACACACACACACACACACACACACACACACACACACACAAGGGTCTAACATAATGTTATAGGGTGTATTTAATGTCATATCATATATTTTTAGCCTTGGTCATGGTCTAATTAGTCCTTATTTAATTTTGAGTCATTTTGGGGTCATATATGAAAGTGGCACAATTTTCAAGGTGTTCAAGTGTCCTAGTTTTCCTTAAAACATCCAATTTGTTAGATTACCTATCAAGAATGTCAGTTCATCTAAAAATTTTATGTTCACTAACTGATAATCAATAAAGTAACTAAAAAAGGAGTTTCACACTTGTACAACTTATGGAAGAGTGTGACACATGGAAACATTATGGGATGACTCTTTAACTTCCTTGGAATCATCTTAGTGTTTGATTAGCTTTGGAAGTGCAAAACATGATCAAAAATAATTTTAATCCTTGATCACCCTTCTAGACATGTAGAACTAGTCAATAGTTTTATGCTTAATACAGTTAGTTAGAGAAGTTTCAAACCAAACTCCTTTAGGGGGTGATAGTAAACTTAGAGGGATTAATTTTCATAACAATATTTCAAGGATTGGTCAACTGTGCTTTATGAATCATCACTAAAAAGTTGACTATGTTTTTTTGCTCACTATTATAGACTCCAATTCCTAACATCATTTGTGTTGAAATTGTCAATCTTATTCGAATTACACTCAAATGCACATTTTAGGTCAAAGTACATAAAACACCCTAAATGGTTCAAAATTGTTATTTATAAGTGCTAGTTTAGGTCAAAGTATCCCTAAATGTGGCAATATATTTTATGGGCTAGCTAACTTTGATCAGATCATTTTGAGTCAAAATGACAATTTTGCCATTTAGTGCTCTGGATCACTCTTTTTTTCTAATTCATTGGTACATGTCATGTACCTTTGTTATTTGGTGTTGGAAACATCTTAAATGGGAATATAGCTCTAATGCATATAACATCACCTTTTAGTTCCTCTCCAATCAAATTATGATCTAGTAATATGATTTTATGACCATTTTGATTAATTATGCACCAATTTCCAAAGAATTACACTAAACTTGATTAAACTTACTTAAGATATTTAATCCAATTTAATAGATTAAGTAAGAATTCCATAGATATTTTTGAATGTCTCATTATTGGAAATTGATTTTGAATATCTTCATCACCTAGTGACATCATCTATGGGGTCACATCCATCAAGCCATAAGTGCATAAAATATCAGGATTATGGGTCACCCATGCCTAGTTAATTCCTCCCATGCCTCTTTAATGCTTATTTATCTTGAGGATATTTATGAGTTTAATTCCAAATATTAGAATTATCCATGGCCACACATCTCAATCTTGAGATGGATGGTTATGGTTGATCCTGACCAATCTCAAATATCTATAAATAGAGAGGCCATGGACATGAATTTTAATCTTGATTTATGAAAAGTTATTATGTAGAATTGTCTCCACAATCCTTTGAAATAGACCATTAAAATTAGTTACAAACTTCATTTATAGGATAGTTTAGTTATTTTGAATCATGAGCCTAGGTTTTATGGAGTGTTCTTGAGACATTGGATGAGTTTTCCACCTTTGTGAACAAAGACAAGGATGCTTGATCAAGAGAGAACATGCTTTTGAGTCACATGGGTATGGTGAATCCACTTGGGAAGGTAATATCATGTTTCTTTCTTTATTTTTTTCTTTTTATCCTTTATAATTCCCATAAGAGTAGATAGGATTAGTTAGTTATTTCTTTATGCATTTTTCATGATTTATACACTAATGTTTGACTAACTTACTTTATAATCCTCTCTACATGTTGACATACCCAATGGGATAAGATGCATCCAACACATGAAGAATATCATTATGCAATTGTAAAATATTCATTTGGATCACTAAAACTCTTGAAATTTGATTTTCTAACTTTGTTTTTCCATTTTTCTTTGTCACAGGTTTACGCAATAATCGTCATTGGTTAGTAAAACCATCATCAGTTGACATAGTCATCATCAATCACTATTGGTATAACCATTATCAGTTAGATAACCATAATCAATTAGTAAGTGTAACCATCTTTAGTTATAGAATGTATGTTAGTCACTATGTTTTCCTTAAAAATACAAAACTTAAGAGCTAATAGGCCATTTTAAAATGCTTAGTTTGGGGTCATATGGACTTTATTTTGATGTTTTTTTTAAAACAACATGCTTTCTCCTAAATTTTTAGAATTTGAAATTATTTTAGCTTCAAGTTTCATATATTTTTAACAAAATTTTGAAAATATATTTAAAATGTTTCTAATCTAACAAATTCACTTTTGGTGTGATGCCTTAAGGGTAGATAGGTAACCAGTAGATTTCAAATTTGATAAATCAAATTTTAGACCACCTTTTGAATGATTTTAAAATGAATTAGGAACCTTGTTTTGGTGCTTAATGAAAAATTTAGTTTCTTAAATAAATGTTTTAAAACTTCACAATCTTAAGACCAATGGGTCAAAAGAACACCGTCACACCTTTCCATTTGGGCTTCAAAATGAACTCACCTTTCTAAGCTTTTTGTATTCACTTAGTTGTTTAAATTAGAATTTGTTTGGAAAAAAGAGGGATGCTACATGTATGCTCTTCCATTTGTCCCCTTTAGGGAACCTTTGGAATCAAATGCTCTATTCCTATTGGAAAAATCCTAGTCCAAGGCTTAGAAAGAATGTCATCTAAAGTACTCCCCAAAAACTCAACAAAGTTTAGGTGACCTTGAAAATGACCCTAAGGTCTTTCTATTAGTGTTTTATTTTCATGAAAACTTGGATTTTTAAGGGGATTTCATTGCCTCCCATGATTTCTTTAGGGAAGCTTTGACTCGGGGTTTCATCTCTCAACATTGACTTCACTTACTCCTTCTGAGTTGTACATAGGATGTATCTACATTTGGACATCACACTACACTAAGAAAATAGCAAGATGTAGTGGTTGGAAAAAGGAATATACCTTTTTACAACTAGCCAATGCCATGATCACCTAATTTCATGCTTGTCTTTTGCATCATTTGACATGAAAATCATTATGCAATTGATTCCCCTAGAATGATCAAAAACTTGCTAGTTTAGTAGACCTCACTTTGCCATACCTTGTTAGTTTAGACTTAAGACATTTGTTTTTTGTCATTAGCTTACTTGGTCTTAATTTATGTTTAAAACTGCTTGTTAGCACATTGAACTTAACCAAAACACATTGTCTTCAAATTTCTTGAGTAAGGGACGTGTTACATTGTCCAATTGGAAAATTCATCTTTTCCTTCTTCAAATTTTTATCAAAAGCTTTGTGTCATTCATCCACTTTAGCATAGTAATACTACCAAATTGATTCTATATCTTTATCCAATTTATTTAAATCTTTCATTTATAATCCACATTCAAATTAAACCTTTCTGAGTTCTAAGGGTTGGTGTGTCAAAGTGGGTTCACAATTTGTGTACTAAGTTTATTCTAACTTGGGTTCAATTTTCCATTTGGATTGAAGGTCATTTACTAAGACTCAAAGTCATGTTATCATCTTGGTGGACTCAAGTCATCTTACGTATCACTCACACTTTGAGTCCTAGAACATATTTTATCCTACTGGAACCATGTGGTAATGTTGTACTACCTATTTGGTCCTAGCTTTATACCTAGTGATTCATGTATGTTTTTATATCTTGATTTGCTTAGTCCATTTTATATTCTTCATAATATGAAGAGCTTTCCTCTAAACCTATAATAGTCAACTTGTTAAAGTTAAAACTAGCTTTTACAGTATGGATATATCACAAAGATCTAGGCTTTGGTGTACTAATTTTCACCTTGGGTCTTTGAGTTACCTTACCCTCTTTTGATATATATGATTTCAACTTTACCAAAGGTTGAGTAAACTCATGAACCAAATCTTCTAAATTATGTGTGGTTTCAAACCACCCTACCTTATAGTCTCATTGGTACCTTAGTTATTTGTTTAAAAGAGAGCAAGAGCATACTTATTTGTTTGGCAAGCATTGGTCTAAAGTTATCCAAACACACAAAAAAAATCTTTTAGACATGACTCAAAGGTTCACTCATAGTGGGGCTTATTATGGCCTTAGTTATGAACATGACCAATTTTATGATGGTCAAGATAACCCTATTATTTTGGATGATATCCCCACAATAGTAGGATTTGAAGATGATTACAATGAATATCAACCTAAATAAGATCAAGTTGAAGCCCTTCTTAGATTGATAGAGTCAAGTGCTAGACTACCTTCTTACTTTCTTATAGAACAATTGTATACCTTAGTTAGAGGAGAATAATGATGGAAATATTAAGATTTTACATGAATAAACATACCTTCTTCCTCTAACAAAGGAAAATAAATACAAATAGATTCAAAACTCACAAATCTATACCTTCTAGCTAAGATTAATATAATAACTCAATGATATGCACATCAACTTGTCACAGACTTAACTGAATCCCTAGTTGCCACTTCAATTCATAATGATGCATTGAAAGAGTAAGGAAATGTGGTTGAAAGTATGAAATAAATATTAGATGAGGATATTACCATAGTGGATCAAGGTAATCTAAATGAACAATTGAAACATACATTATTCAATCATCAGGAACCTTTTATTACTTTACAAACTCAAAAACCCAAACATTCAATTTGAATTGAGGAAATCCCTCAAGGCAATTTGGCTAGTTCTTTTCAACCAACACAAAAATTGGTAGATAAACATAGAAATTTATAAAATCAACAAAATATGAAATAGTCAAATTTAGGGAATGTTTTACAATCCAAGAATCAACGGTCTATGTTCTCAACTCAAGGTAAAAATTAGAACCAAGTCATGGATTGAAAGGTATAAACTACCTATAGATCCACACAAAATTAGGGGCACATTCCACCCTATTAACAATAAAACTAGGGGCACATTCCACCCCAATAGAAACAAAACTAGGAGTGCATTCCACCCCAATAACAACAAAACTAGGGGCACATTCCACCCCAATAACAACAAAACTAGGGGCACATTCCACCCCAAAAACAACAAAACTAGGGGCACATTCTACCTTAATAACATCTTATTGAATCCATAAATGCACCAAACATACAAGAATTAAATTCTATGAAGGAAATTGTTGAAAGATTAGAGACGAATAATACAGTCAAAAATTACAAATTTGATGAGATATGCCAATATCCATTTAATTTTTCTATTCTCTAAAACCCCTTTCCACCTCATTTTGAGGCACCCAAATTTTTCAAGTACAAAGGAAAAGGAGAACCATGAAATCACATATAGGAATTCTTTATCTTATGTCAAGATGTTGCTTATAGTAGAAAGTACTTACTATGACTATTTCCACAAAGTTTAGTGAGACCAACTCTTGATTGGATACTTAAACTACCCAAGGGATCAATTGCATATTACAATGACTTATCATAAAAGTTAGTTAACCATTTATCATATAACATAGAATATGAATTAACCATTTTTGACTTATGTAAAGCCAAGCAGTGTGATGGTGAAAATTTCACTGTATATCTAGAAAGGTGGAGAGCATTGGCAGACCGCTTTCAACATAACTTTCTAGACAAATAATTGGCTTATATCTTTGCACAAAACTTGCATCCTAAAGTTTCACATAATCTACGATTAGCTTGTGCTAACTTATTTGAAGAAATTATTGACAAAAGAGTATAGATTTAGAAGGATCCTATTGCTAAGGGCCTTATTAAGATTTTTATGCAAGGTCAAGCATCTAATCAGACTAAATCACTAGCTCAAATAGTTATGTAGGATAAGCCTAAAGGATTTAGAAAAAATAAGAACATGATTGGAAATGGGGTGACTGAAACAAGACATGTACAAATGGTACAAACTATGCCTCCTCTAAATGTACAATTAACTCCCCCAAATCCACTACCTACTTTGAAAAATAATTTAGAGTCTTTATCAAGTTAGGAGAATTAGTTGAAATAGTGTTACAAAATCTCATTGAAGATAATTTAATTATATGGTTAGTATCAAGGCCATTTCCTCAAGATCAACCAAAACTAGATTGGTATAAAGAGAATGAGTGGTGTAACTTTTATCATGTTTTTGGTCATAGTGCATATCATTGCATTCAATTGTGACATATTATTGAGGACTTTATTGAAAATGGTGAACTAGAAATTAAGTTGGCCCCTAATTAGGACACAAATCAAGATATGGGAATTTAAAAAGATGCCTTTCCTCAACATGATCCACCACCACAAAAAAAAAAATCAAAATGGTCAAAATCAAGGACAGAAGAAGAATCAAAACCAATAACAAGGTCAAAATCATAATGAGAATAATCAAAATCATAATCCCCATACTAATAATGTGGATTATAATAATGTACCTTATGACTATAATAATAATATGGGATGTATTTCTGTAACCCACATTGCAACTTTTACTATGAAGCCACATGGCCAATCTTGTGTTCTTTGTAACACAGGACCCATCATTATAGGGTTAACACCCTCTCCCCCTAGTAATACCATGTCAAGTTTGTGTAATCACGTTGTGACTCCATTTACATGGGTTACTAATTCTAAACAATAATGCCTTTCTTCTAAATATAAAGGCTCCTCATTGACCTAAAGTTGTTAGCCACCTATGAGTCACCATCCAAGGCCCTTTACCTTCCTCTTATAATTATAATAACTCCTTGCAACCTTTAGGTTGTGCAGTCATAACTAGACACCTATGAGTTACCATCTAGGGTCCTTTGCCCACTTCTTCCATAAAACCTAATGAGAACATTATGACAACATTTCCAAAGCTGAATATTATCCCAATAAAGACTAAAATAGTTCAATCCATAATTCAAAGGCCTTATAGTCTAATGGATCAATTAGACAAAACCCCTACACAAATTTCCATGTTAGAACTCTTATAGACATCTGATGTCCATATAACTATGTTCAATAAATTCTTTTAAGAGTCTATTATGCCTAATGATATAAACCTTGATCAATTACAAAATCTAGTTGGACACTTGTCTTCATTTTAGAAAATCACATTTGATCAAAAAAGACATGTCCACCCTCGACCCAAACCACAATAAACCATTATACATTGAGATAATCGTTTCATATCACAAGATCAAGTGAGTTCTTATAGATAATGGTTTAGGGCTGAATATCATATCTCTTAAATTGGTATGATGATTGGGATACATTGATAAAGACATTTAAATAGAAACTATTACAATCAAAGCTTACGACAACACTAAGAGGGAATCATTTAGTAAAATTTGGTTGCCAGTTATAGTTGGGTATATTTCTCATCACACATTATTCCATATTGTGGATATTAAAATTCCTTATAACATACTTCTTAGACATCCTTGGATCCATGAAGTATAGTTAGTTTCATCTACTCTTCACCAATGCCTTAAGTTTTCCCATGATGGGATCAAGGTTACTATTACCATTGATCAATATCCATATCAATACTACAAACATCTTGAAGTAGATTTTTGTAATTATAACTATTACCCAAGTTATAAATTCATTACAAATAATAAAAAAATCCATCATTTGTCATCCATCTCCATATAATTATATCGACCTTGGTGATCTAGCCTCCATTATAGCTGATCCATTTCCTACAGCTCTGGCCAAGTAGGTTATTATTAAAGAAGTAGGAATTTCCATGTACTATATGAAGGATGTTCTCCATATTGAAAAATGACCAAAATCCCTTAAAATTTTTGGTAAGCCTAAAACTTCCCAGATTCCTAATAGACTTGATTAGATTTGGCAACCAAAGAAGAAACAACCAAAATATTTTGTGGTTTTTGTACCTATAATCACACCAAAGAAAGATTGAGAGGCTTTTATCGAGAGAGATTGGTTATGTTTTGAAGGCCTTTCTAATTTTTTTCAAAATCTAAAGTATCCTATCCCTAATAGGATAATGAATCATCTTGACTATATAGGGAAAGGCCTTGGCCCATAGGTGTAAGGAATTTTAGAACCCTTATCAACTAGAGTTGTCAGTTAGAATCATGGTCTCAGATTTAAACTACCAGAGGATGACCTCATGACATTTGATAGTGAATCTTCTAAAGTTACTAGTAATGAGACTCCTAGAAGTGACACAATGTCCCATTATAGCCTTTTTGATGAGCTTGCTGACTCATATTTGTTTGATTCAAATGCCATATTGACCATAACACCTATTAGAGCTTCTCATCTTGAAGTAAAAACATATCCTAGTGGTACTTCCCTTCCTAAATCAGGACATTGTATCTTTATCATTGGAACTTCACATCCTGAAGTAAACCCTCACTATAACCTATTCCTTTTTCATCCTAAACTCATAGATTAGGACCAACAAAATTTAGTCTTATGCCTTGATGAGTTTTAAAATGAAGAATCAATTGCAGAATACATGGGTCTACAAGAGGTATTCCCAATTGGTGATCATAAGTAGGGTTTTGATTTTTCATTTGATCCTTATGCCTACTTTGGAGAGCAAGCAAACTTTCTTGGTCATAATAAAGAAAAAACATCAAGATCTTTGGGTGAAAACCTCTTTGAGGCACTTGTTGATTAGGTAAAAAGTAAAGAAAAAGACAAGCCTTTAAGTGAAAACTTGTTTTAGGCACTCTTAGGTGGGGAAATTTTCTAATCCCCTTAGGATGTAGAAAGTCCATATAGCCCAAGTTCCATAGCTATTACAAGCATCTCTTCAGAACAACATCAAATATTTGAACGTCTTGCTCTTTGAGTTTTTAAAGGTTTTTACTAATTGGCCTTTATCGAGAAAGCATATTCTGATTCTTCATATTATCTAGATCTTTAGGAGGAACAAGAAGAAGATATAGTAGAGGAAAATGATCATGACCATACATTGCCTATAATTCTAGAGGATGGATCCACACTCCTTTTGGAGAACACAATAGAAGTGAATTTGGGAACCTATGAGGATCCCAAATTTTTTTTATCTTGGAGCTTCTCTTACTGAAGTAGAACATGAACATATTATATCCATTCTTAAGGATTATATATACATATTTTATGGGCATACTCTGACATGCCAAGCTTGGACTTATATTTAGTTTTGCATCATCTTATTTTTCACCCTAGTGTTAAAATAATCAAGAAAAAATTAAGAAAGATGCATCCACACATCACCCTTTTGGTTAAAGCCAAGTTGGAAAAGTTATTATGAGCCAATTTTATCATACCACTGGACTACTCTGAATGGGTTTCCAACATAGTAATAATGAGTAAAAAACCCTAGTCATACATATTTGTACTAATTTTTGTGATATCAACAAAGCATGCCCCAAAGATGATTTTCCTCTTCCCAACATCGACATGATCATAACTCAACTACTGGGAATGAGATGTTTTCCTTCATGGATGGATTTTCTAGTTATAATTAGATCAAGATAGCCACTAAAGATCAACATAAGACCACATTCACCACTCCATGGGGGACATTCTTTTACCAAGTCATTGCATTATATTTAAAGAATGCTAAAGCCACATATTAACATGTAATGACTATCATTTTCCATGACATGATGTATGACATTATTGAGGACTATGTTGATGATATACTAGAAAAATCAAGAACAAGAGCTAGATATCTTGACATTCTATGAAGAACATTTGAGAGGCTTCATGAATATAAAGTCTACTTAAATACTAAGAAATGTGTCTTTGGAGTCACATTATGAAAATTTATAGGGTTCATTGTATCATAATGAGGGATCAAAGTAGACCCTGCAAAGGTCAATGTTATTATAGAAATGCCTCCACCAAATAATCTTAAATAGCTGTGAGGTCTACAAGGAAAGATCCAGTCTATATGTAGGTTCATTTCTCAATTGGTAGATAAGTGCCACTCATTTACCCATATCTTAAAGAAAGGGGTAACATTTTAGTGGGATGAATATTTTTAGATAGTATTTGTAAATCTTAAAACATACTTGGCCAATCCACCAGTCTTATGACCCCCAACACAAGGAAAGCCACTACTTATTTATATATCAGCCACATAACATACATTGGGGGAACTTTTGGCTCAACATGATGATCATGGTAAGGAACACCCTATTTATTATTTAAGCCACACATTGGTAGTTTGTGAACATAATTATATGCCTATTGAGAAGGCATGTTTAGCTATGGTGTTTATCACTCAAAAATTGTGACATTATATGCTAAATAACAAACTATTATTATTATAACCTTTGGGAACTCATTAAGGAGAACATAACAAAAATGGAGGAAGTAACGTCCAATATTTGTGTTGCAGCTGTCAATATTGGAAAAAGAGTAAATGAGGAGACCAAATCCTTGGAGGGGCCTAGCAAAAGGATGAGACAAAGCTCTAGAAAGAAGGCTACACAAGAGGGAGCCAAGTTGGCAGCAACTACTACTCAGGATACTACTATTGTGAAAGGTAAAGAAACAGTGAAAATGATTTTGGAATTGGAAGAATAGTCTGGTTCTTGTTGGTTATGTTTACTGGTCATGTTCTCTAGTTTCTTTTTGTAATCTTCTGTCTATGGTGCAGCTAGATCTTTGTTAAATCTAGGTTTTGACTGGTGGTCTCTCTGGTGGTTTTAGGTCCATATAAAACCTATTTTTGCTACTTCTCTGTAGTAGTTTTTAGGTTCTACCTGTGGTCATTGAGGCTTTATCTTTCTTTCTTTGTACTTGGGTTTCGGGGTCCATTTAAAACCTAATTTTACCTTAATCTAAAACAAACTATTATTATTGCCAAGGTAGATCCACTTAAGTTCATCTTATCTAAAGTAGCTCTTCAAGGACACATGGCTAAATGGATTATGATCCTTAGTGAGTTTGATATTGAGTACCAAAGTCAAAAAGTAATCAAAGGATAAGTTCTTGCTAACTAACTTGTATAAGCTCCTATTAAGGCCACTCAACCACTCAACTTTGACCTTCTAGATGATTATATCATGATAATAAAACAAGCATCATAAGAACCTAAATAGTGGATGCTCTATTTTGATGTATCCTTCACATCTCAAGGGTAAGGACATAGCATATTATTGATCATGCCATAGGGGGATTTGATCCCCAAAGTATTCCATATACAATTTCATTGTATAAATAATATGGCCGAATATGAGGCATTGGTTTTAGGGATCTATCTGACTATAAAGTGGGATATTCAAAGCTTAAAGTTCTATGGAGATTCATAGCTAATAATAAATTAGGCAAATAACCAGTATCAAATAAAGGATGACAAGATTGTTCCTTACAAGTAAATTGTCGATAACCTCAAAACACATTTTAAATCTCTATAGTTTGAGCAAGTTATATGAGTCAATAACAGATCTTCTAATGCCATGGAAATAATTGGTTTCATGATTCAAATGCATGATAGTGCTAAAGAGTATCAATTCTTGATTGAAAATCTTCTTCAGTTGACACATATTCTATCAAATTTATAGAGGATATGCACCATTACTGATCTTAATCCCTCACCTGAGCTACCATGGTACTAATATTTTTATAACTATTTGCATAGTCATGTATTCCCCATTGACCTTTCCAAAAACCAACAAAAACTATTCCTTCATTGCTTAACACATTATATCCTCCTTGGAAACATGCTTTATCATAAAATCTATGATGGAATGCTTTTTCATTATTTATCTTTGGGAGATTCCAAGATGGCACTAAAGGAGGTTCATGAAGGAATGTATGGGGCCCATACCAATGGTGTAGTCCTAACAAAGAAACTCCTCAGAATAGGGTATTATAATCCCAAAATAGAGATAGATGCTTGTAATTACATAAAGAAGTGTGTTCCTTGTTAGCAACATGGCAACTTGATAATGCACCTTACCAATGTAGTTGATCACAAAACCATGGCCATTCTCGACATGGGGTCTCAATATCATTAGGAAAATTAACCCAACATCTTCAGATGGCCATAAGCATATTTTGACTACAACCAAGTAATTTACCAAGTGGATTGAGGCCATTCCTCTCACTTATGTTATAAATAAATAAATATCCAAATTCATTCATTACCATATCATCTGTTGGTATGGCATCCTAGCCCATATTATATCTGATAATGGTAAATCCTTTGTGAACCAAAATATGAAATATATTTGTTCAAAATTCAAGATAAATCACAAAAACTCCATTCTATGTAACTCGTAAGGTAATGGACAAGATGAGGCATGAAATAAAACCATTCTAGCCATCTTAAAGAAGATTGTCAATGATGCTAGCCATAATTGGCACTTGTGACACTTTCCTACCCTTTGGGCTTATAGAACCAATCATCTCACCCTAATTGGAACTACTTCATACTCCCTTGTTTTTGGAACTAAAGCTATCATCCTAATAAATATTGAGATCCCACCATTAATAATATTACTGGAGCACATTGAAGATGATGAAGACTATAGAGCCTCACAGCTACAAAAACTAGAGTTTCTTGATGGTAAGAATTTTGATACCCTAGAAGGCTTGCAAGCCTATCAAAATAGATTATAAAGAAGCTACAACAAATGCATAATCCCTAAAGAGTTTGAAATTGGAGACTTAGTTTTGAAAGAGAACCAAAAGAAAAAAAATGCTAAACCCAAAAAGAAGGGAAAGTTTTAGCCTAATTGGTTGGGACCATATATTGTCACAACAAACTATGGATCATGAGCATATCAACTAGTTAAAATTAATGGTGAATAACTTTTAGAGCCCATGAACATCATACACCTTAAGAGGTTATACACATGAACAACTTTGAACAATTATCTACAAGACCCTTGACTTGGGGGAGACTCGTGCTTACGTAATTTTATCCCACCCTTTTATCTTACCTTGAAATTATTTTATACTACACTAGTCTACTTTCATGATTCTAAACAATAAAGGCTTTGAATCCTTGGCACTCTGAACACATTCTTCATCTCATTCTAGATTGCTCTATACGAAAAGCATATTCTTTGTTATGTCTAGAGCATGTTATAAGCTTGAACACTTTTTATCCCTTGACCAATTATGATCTTGATTATATCTCATGAACATTATGAACATACTCAGTAACATTTTTAAAAAGTATTTCAACCAAGATAGTATTGTGTAGCTTTAGACAAGTGAACAAAAACATCTCAATTATAGACCATTACTACACTATTACAGATAAGTGAATGCCGATACTTATTTTTTAATTCAGGGTACACATTATTCTATATCACATTTTCTATTCTTTATTATTTTATCAAGATCCTCACTCTCACTGATTTATGAGCATGGGTTGTTAAAATTGGCTTAGATATCTTATTGGAACCTCCACTCTTAAGATGTTCATCTCCTTGACTAGATGGTCCCACCTTGTGCATATTTTATCCCAAAAATACCAAAAACATTAGAAATACTTTGAGAATACCAAAAACATCAGAACATGATCCATAAAATAAAAAAAACATTATCTCACACTTCTATACATTTGTACATTACCATTAAACCATGCTACACTCTTACCATTTTGTAAGCATAGAAACACTAGCTCATTTCATCTTGTCCCATGCACTTGCCATTTTGCAAGATCATTCTTTCTCATCTCATCAACTTCTTTTTTGCCAGATTATTCTCATTTATTTATCATATCTTCCATTTCTTCTATAACATTAATCATGATGGTTTGATCATCATTTTTCTTTTATCCCATTTCCTGAAAGAACTACATTTGGCCTGAAGTTCATGTTGGAAAATTCATCCATAGAACTATGTAGGCAATATCCACTGGTATTATACATTTAGAGTTAGCTCAGATAACCCCTTCCTTTTCTTCTCTTCCCCTATTTCTTCTATCATTGTTGCTCTTTAATTAGGGAACATTTTTCATGTCATTATTCTTTGTTATGATGTGGTGGAAAGTAACGTTTCTACTGCACATGCATGAACATTTGTCTTTAAACCACACTAACTTGGATTTTGTTTATGTGTGTTTATTTAAGTTTTCTTGGTGTTTTATTATTCTTTCACACCTCTCCTTTTATTTATTCTCCTTTTCTCATTTTATTACTACTTATCTTATCTTGGTCTTGTGTTTCCTTGATTTTTTTTGCTTTTCTCTTTTGTGTTTTAGAACATCTTGATGATTCACATGGATCTAGATTATTTATATCTTGATCTTATGTTATTAAATTATTGTTGGACCACTTTTTTCATCTATTTGCATACATTGTGAGTCTAGTCAATTCTCGGTCATTTTTCATCATTCCTCATTCCATTCTTTCCCAAACTTGGGTGAACTACATTGGCTTGAAGTTCATGTTGGAACATCAGTCCATGGAACTATGTAGGTAGTGCTCAATTTCTATTGAGGTCAGCTCAACTATCTCCATTATTATTTTCATCTCTCTCATCACTTTATACATGCTTATATGCTTGGATTTATATGGCTTTGTAAGCCATTATCCCATCACATGTACGTTTGTGCCTACTCACTTTAACCTATCTTTTCAGTTATATCGTTGAGCTATTTTTCTTGCCAATTTCCCATGTTGGGGCACAACATATAAACAAAATCTGAATCAAATCATCTCTACAAGGGAAATCATTATTTAATCTTTATCAATGATCAAGATTCACCTTACTAGGACAAAACTATCTTATCATGATAAAATCTACTCTACTGGAGTACTTATTATATTCTCTTTGGAGACCTTGTTCTAATGGTGTTTCCCTTCCTAAAGCATAATGTTATCTCTTTTCATCTAATTCCAAGCTCTCCACATTAAATCCTATGATGGAAATATTTTAGTGTGCAGCTTGGCTCAGGATTAATCAATGTTGTAAGCATGTATCTTGTACTCTCAAATTAGGTAAATTTAAAGTGTGTCTCTTACATTTATGGATTGTATCTATCCCATTCCCCCCATCTTCTGGGGCCTATTATACTCCTAATTATATTTTGATCATTGACTATAATCATATATGCAAGCATTAGCTCATTTTGATGTGATTGATTCCATGGTTTAATCTCTCACCTTCTCTCTCTTTTCGAGAGTCCATCATTTTCTTCTATCCTAGTATGTCCTCTTGAGGGGCATCATGGGTCTGTTCTAATTTATTCTTGACAACTCTTTTATTTGAAAAGAATTTTCTTCACCTGAATGTCTCGCTATGCCTTCTCAAATAGGGGGAAAATGTAGACATCTAATTCCTAACACCATTTGTGTTGAACTTGTCAGTCTTACTCAAATTACACTCAAATGCACATTTTAGATTAAAATCCATAAAACACCCTAAATGGTTCAAACTTGTCACTTAAAAGTGCTAGTTTATGTCTAAGTATCCCTACATGGGGAAATGAATTTTATGGGCTAGCTAACTTTGATAAGATCATTTTGAGTCAAAATGACAATTTTGCCATTTAGTGCTTTGGATCACTCTTTTCTTATAATTCATTAGTACACATCACGTAGCTTTGTTATTAGGTGTTTGCAACATCCTAAATTGTAATATAGCTCCAACACATCTAACATCACCTTAGAATTCCTCTTCAATCAAATTATGATCCAATAATATGACTTTCTGACCATTTTAATTAATTATGCACTAATCTCCAAAGAATTGCACTAAACTTGATTAAACTTACTTAAGCTAATTAATATAATTTAAGAGCTTAAGTAAGAATTCCAAAGATATTTTTGAATATATCACTATTTGAAATTGATTTTAAATATCTTCATCACCTAGTGACATCATAAATGGGGTGGCATCCATCAAGCCATAAGTGCATAAAATATCAGGATTATGGGTCACCCATGCCTAGTTAATGCCTCCCATGCCTCTTTAGTGCTTATTTATCTTGAGGATATTTATGAGTTTAATGAAAAATATTAGGATTATCCATGGCCACACATCTCAATCTTGAGATGGACAATCATGGTTGATCCTGACCAATCTCAAAAATCTTGAGGCCATGGACATGAATTTTAAGCTTGATTTATGTAAAGTTATTATGTAGAATTGTCTCCACAATCCTTTGCAATAGACCATTAAAATTATTTAAAAGACTAATTGATAGGCTAGTTTAGTGATTTGGAATCATGATCCTAAGTTTTATGGAGTGTTTTTGAGACATTGAAGGAGTTTTCCATCTTTGTTGACAAAGACAAGGATGCTTGATCAAGGGAGAACATGATTTTGAGCCAAATTGGTATGATGAATCCATTTGGGAAGGTAATATGATGTTTATTTATTTAATTTATTTTTGTATATGCTCTTTAATTCTTATAGGAATAGATAGGCTTAATTAGTTAGATCTTTATGCATTTTTCATGATTTATGGACTAATGTTTGACTAACTTACATTAGAATCCTCTCTATAACTGTTTCCCACACCCTATAGGTTTTTTTTGGTTTGAAATATTTTGTATAATTAAGTTGGTCATTTTATCTCCAAATGATTTTTACTATCTCCTTTCATGTTCTCCAATCTTGGTATCATGTTTGGAAAGAGTTTGATAGCTCATACAACTCACTTTATAGGAAGGTGTTGATATTGAACTTGCATTTTGATTTCACCATTTATAGAAAGTCTATCTATAATGGATTAATTGAAATGTAAAATAGTGTATCAATAATTATAATGGGTTAGGTAAATATCCTTATTTCAAATTTTCAACCTCTAAGGTTAGCAGCATAGAGGTTGTAGTTCAATGACATGCAAAGTCAACTCCTAGATCCTCACTCTCAAATCATGATTTGTGAAGGCTTTAAGAACATATACATAAGTGTGATGAAGGTTTAAAAGATTTTAGATCTATTATAGTAACCTGAGATAGTGATTTGATCCTTTAAATGGTAAAGAGAATACTATAGCAGTCATATATAACACTTTTACATAGTCTACCATGAATTTACACCTACAAGTGCTATTAAGAAAGAATAAAATCATGTTGAATCAAGGAAAATAGCTCATTTAAATCCATTCATGGTTTTAAACATCAATTATAGAGTGTTGAGATAGGTCTAAAACCCATTTAAGGTGAAATAAAATACACACTATCCATACCTATACTCACTTCCTGCATACATGCAAAAGTTCACCTACAAGTGGTACCACAGAGAGCTGACGTGTGATATAGGAGTGTTGAAAAATATGGTGTAACCATTCATAAAGTCCTATAATGTTTTATAGGTCATATAATACACAATTTTAATTTTAGGCTAGAATATGAGATGGGGGATTACTTTCAAAGGTGAGGTGACTGTGTTCATGGACCATTTATTTAAAAGACAAAAATAGAGCGCCTAGACATTTTGTAGAGATCATATGATAAGGTTATCATGTGTTATAACCAATATAAATGCATTCATAATATATCCCTATAGTAAGAGTACAGCTAGAAAAATGAATATGGTAATTTATTAATTTGGTTTTCTTACTAGAAAGTTCCAAAGATGCACCTTTAACAACTAGATTTAGGCAGTAACTTCTATAAAATTTGAGCTATAAAGAGACCTCTACACCCAAGATTGTAATATTAGACAATGCCCCCATTATTGAATGGTTATATAAGGTTTAAAATATAATTTATGATTTTAAGGTCATTTAAATGGGATGATATATTGTGTTTTTGTCCTATTCACACTTACAAGTGTGCCTAACTCCAAGACAACTCACCTATAATAGCTAAAGGTACAATCTTACCTCATCCATGATAGGGACTTAAGAATGAAATGAAAAATGTTGGTTGATGGAAGATTATTATGAATAACTTAGAGGATATTAATATGATGTGAAACATATTACAAGTTCAATCTACACCTATAAGATCCTACTTATTCCAATACAATTGATTGTGTTTGACTGTGATGAACAATGAGCAAGTTTGGGGATGATAAGTGTTGACAATGCATAAGGATGATAAATATGGGTCCCAAAAAATATGTAATGGTACTATGAGATTTTAAATAGTCATATAAACATTTTGTTGAAGCACAAATCATGTAGGATCACCTATAGGAAAGAAAAACATAGTCATAGTCATACGACCTCAGTCTATGCCAATCAAAGTAATGTGTGAACAAAGTAGAGTTTGAGGGAATTATGATTAAAATGATCAAAAGAGACTATAATAAAAGTAATAAAACCTTATTATACTCTCATGGTGTATAAAAAATAGAGAGCAATTTAATGATGTAACACATAGTTTATACCTTAAACCCTACACACAGTACCCTTCTTCACAGTTTAACTTAGGTCTTAGAAGAGTTAAAGGGAATAATCATGTGAAAAAGGGTTATAAATTGATAAATTTAATTTATGTCACTTATATAAACTCCTCCAAAATTCATTTTTATTGAGTAAATATGGAAAGTACCTTTTATTTTGTCTTAGATGGAGGGTACTTCACTATAGTGCAAATCTTGTAGTCTTGAAGAATGGAGATTAGGGGATGAGCTAAGGTTTGATTGGGAATTTAAAAGAGGTGTGTAAATTTGAATTAAATATAAAAAAACATGATAAAACATGAAAATTAATAATACAAATAGGGTGGTCTAGATCTTCAAGGATGTAGATAAGCCTATTAGGCAGGGTTTGGCCTAAAGCTCAAATGGTAAATCAGTTTCACCTCCAACTTTAGGAAAGAATTAAAATGGATTATAACATGTTCATAAAGTAATATATGATGAGTTTTAACTATAGGTACATATATAATTTCACAATAAACCCAATTTTTACTTAAAAATAACTCAAGCCTATGCAGAATGAGGAATCAAACTCGATAAAGTGATTTTAAATGCTCACATCTTCTTGGAGAGTGTGCATGGAGGTTCAAAGAGTTTTGGGAAGTTGAAAGGTATTGAACATTGATTTTGTAGAATTGTTATAAAAATCCAATGTCACATCTTCATTAATAAAGTTTAAGATCAAAAAGGACATAAAACCCTACAAAACCCTAAATAGGGACTCGATGAAGGAAATAAAGGAGAAGATATCCTAATGGACTAGAATGGGAATTAAAATGTTTAAAAATTATAGAGGACTCTCCAAATACCTTTCCCATCCACTTGAGTTGTGCCCTAATAGTATAAACTAGAGGGAAATTAGATTTATTTGACTATTTTAGGTGTTTTTTAAGTCTAAGGACTTTCAAGAGATGCAAATAACTTTGGGAGAAGGATTAGGACTTAATATAACTCTCTATGATCATTTAATGATTCATAAATACTATTAAGTTTTTCTACCAATAGCTTCATCTTATCCATTCAAATTGGCAAAGTGAGTAAGATAGTGAGAAGTGTGAAAAATTTAAGTGGATTGCCTTTTAAGGTCTACTTGAATAGTCTAAGGACACTGAGGGTCTTACAAAGATTCATTCACCCCCTTGTATGCATTTTCATGGAAAAATGAATCAAATTTTGAGGCTAAGTGTGAGGGGTGAGTGGAAGAGAAGTTTATTTGACTACAATTAGTGATGGCTCAATTCTAAACTAATATAGATGATTAGGGATGTAGCCAATTCATGGGAGAATATGTTTATAATCACTCCCTCTTAGTGCAATCATGAAATTTATCCTTTGTCAATTATGGGATGTTTCAAAGGGGCTAATTGATGAAGACATTTTTCTTATGCAGAATGAGAACTCCTATGTCACATTTCATGAATCTCTTAATTTAGAGGGTAATTTGTCCTCTCAAAACTTGCATGGTCTATCACCTACTTCATTATCATACATATTTAACTACTCTCATCATGACAAGTATTTTAATGACCTTCAGATTTTTTTCCCCTACTTCTCTCTCAAGTTTTATAAGTAGCTACCATTTTGGCATTTTTAATCTAATTCTACTACATGTATGGAGAAGACCTACTAGAATGACATTATATTTTTCCTTTGAACATTAATTCAAGTTTGGTTTTAATTTAATTAATAATTATCTAAGTGTGTAAAGTGATATATGGTGATGCAAAGTGATAATATCATATCCTTCATTCTCCTTATCCTCTCATATTTATGCAAGAATTCTTATTCTAGTAGGTCATATGAAGTGTTTTCAAGTGTAAGGTATATATTTTAAGTGTATAATGATATTTAGTGTTTTTATTTATCCTATGGTTCAATTACCTTAGATAGCCTTCATGTATCTCACCTCCATATTTAAACACTCATGTTAGAATCTCTTAAGACTTGGAAGTTAGCTTATATGCCTTATTTCTTAGTACAAGAAGTATAATGATCATGTGGAAATCATATTGGTATATCACCACTTTATATTAGTTTTATTTCATGCAACTTCTATCCCTTTTACCCATAAAAAATCAACTAGTTTAGGTGATAATCACTTCAATATACATTACGGGAACTAGTCCTTAAACCTAGAGGTTCACTTCCACTATGGGTACACCCACATACCTAGATGTTTTCCCATGTTACCCAAATATAGAAGAGGCTTGAACCCCCTCTTCTAGGGTGTAAAATTTGGTGACAATATGTAATAATATGGGTAAGTAATTGTATTAATTTTCTAACTTTCATTTCTTATAGATCTAAATATACATGTTAGATGTTAGTGGTATATACATGGTAGAGGACTCTATTGGAGGCTTCCCCTAATGATATTTTATACCCCATGATTTGTCAACATGATAACAAAGTGATGTAGGATCTTATTGGGACTAACATACCCCCATTTTTTTGCTTATACAAACTAGGGTCCCTTGTGAATGTTTCAAAACATCTGTACTTTGAATTGACTTTAGGAAGGTCATTCTTTATTAAAATTTGAAGATTGCTCACCTAGAAAGGAATGAAACTCTACATATTTGATTATGATTTTTATCTATGTGATAACCCTACTAACGTTTGTCTTTGGATGATGAAGAATATTTTATATGAAGAAAGGGAAGGTTCCCAAACAAAAAAACCCCATGATTTGAATTCAAAAATGGTGGGAAAAGCTTAGTAGGAAATCATATTTCTTTCTATGAAAAACCCCAAGTCTAATTTTAGATTAAGGTTTGATCATGTTTTCAACATGACCAAACATTAATATAAAATCATAATTAGGCCCTTTTTACTTCTCCCATTGGTTACCTAATTTTTAGTCAAAAGGCCCCTTTCATTTATTGCCAAGACTTTCACTAATGTTTAGCTTAGGTTTCAATCTTAAAATGCCTTTTGTGTTTATTAATACAAACAACATATTAAGACCAAAATATTAGTCTAAACCATTATGAATATTGGGTCCTAAATTAAAGTTCATGAACTTATACAGATCCAATGACTCTCACTTCCCTAGAGATCTGATCTAACAACATGGAATCTCCCAAGAGGAACTATGCACCAACTTCAGGCTTTATTAAAAAAAGTTCTTATGAAATTTAATTTAATAGTCTCAATATCATCATTTGATACCCATGAAGAAGTCTTTGTCATTAGTGAGACCATCAAGTTAAACCTTAATGAAAAGTTTTTATGAGATTTAATTTGATAGTCTCACTCTCATCATTTGACATCCATGCAGATGTCTTTGACATTAGCGATAATGTTAAGTTAAACCTCATGTAAAATTTTACCAAAGTCCAAAAGGGGACCACATTAATGTTTTAACCTTAGGATTAGCATAATAAAATTTAGCTTTAAGTTCATTATATTTATCTGTATGATAGACTTAAGACTAATTATTAACTTAAGCCTATATATAACCTATCATACTTTTTTAAATCTCATGCACTTTTACAAATCCAATGATCCATGGTATTCAGAGGTCTTGATCTAATGATGTGAAGATGAAAGGCTCCTAAGAGTTTAAAAACAACTAGCTTTGACCTCTTAGATCATGATCAAAGGTCCTCACTACATCACCTATTTTAATCCGACAATGTGAATTGACTCTGAAGCCCCAAGAGTTCCTGAGAGCATGAAATGTGGTACTTCATCATTTGACCAAAATAATTTCATAGGATTAAAATTGATAGTCTTGATCACATAATTTGATGTCCACATAGACATTTGTGACATTAGCAAGGCCATTAAATTTAACCTTAGCTAATTCTTTTATCCTAAGTAAAGGGAAGGGGACATTTTTAAAAGGCCTTTTAAAAGAACCTTAACATATTAACGTAGAAAACTTAGCATAAAAAGATTTAACCTAAGTTTATTAGTGTTATTAACATAGATAAACCTTAGGAATATATTTTAAGCCTAAGTTTTATTAAATTCTTAGGACCAATTAAACTGTGTGCATCTTGCAAGAAAAAAAAATTATGCTTGACTGAAGATTCAATCTAACAATGTGAGATGAAAAGTGACATTTGAAAATGAATGGCTAGTTTACAAAATAGTCATCATGAGAATGCCACAAAATGAGCTTAGGAAGGCCATGTAGGTGCCATGTAAGCACTAAATGACAAATCCAAAGATTTGGTGCACCAAAAAAGACATAATTTATATAAGTAAATCCATCCATCAAATCTAAGGCATGAATGAATTTATGAAATCCACCACCTTTCACCATTAAAGCTTCAAGAATCCCTAGTAGAAAAAACATAAAACCCTAATTCTCATCCTAAGAAAATTAAATCCACTCAAACACTTGAGGCAATTATGGAATCATGGTGATAACTAGGCAACAATAGAGAGAAGAGGTAGAAGTTTATTTGACTATAGACAATGAGGGAAGGCATTTTGGTGACACATAATAGGACACTGGGGCACTCAATAATGGAATGAATAACTAGTCTGAAATCTTCTTTGCTAATGAGAAGTTACAGCCTCTGACTTATAGTGAATAAAGAATTGTAGTAACCAAGAGTAAATTCAATGACTTGGTTGTAATTCAAATGTCTATTCTTCACTAAGCAACTACAAAACCAAAGGTACTCCATTGCTTGGATATCATTGCACCTATGTTTATAGATTGTAGAATTGATGGTGATTGGATAGTTAGGGAGGGTGTGTCAAAAGAGATAGCATAAATTGCTCCTATATATTTTTAAGGCTATTTAAAACTCCTTAGAGCTCATATAGACCTCCCCACAATCAAAAAGTGGATAACCAAGCATAATTTGGACACTATTCTAAGACCCTAGTTAAACCAAGGAACCCATATATCTAGGAACCATGATGGGAAGATCCCAATTATTCAATTTAGGGATGGCATTAGTATCATTATGAACATATTTAATAGAGCTTATGGGGTAGCTACCATAACCTATGTCGACCCCAGATGGGTTTCCTACATATTTTTCATGGTGGAAGAGAAGCTAACTCCACCTATTAGAGAGTTGATTAGCATCAACTTGGGGAGATAATTCTATGGAATAAAAAAATACCAAATAATAATTCACCATGATGTCCTATCTATTTGACTCATTGATGACCTCCACTCATATTCTTGGTATCAATAATTGGTCCTCTCATAACAAGATTACCATATCCCATCATTATTTAAAGATACATATATTTAAATTTAGGGACCACATGCAATTCATTTATGATTGCATATATCCTATTTTGGTTAAAACCATCATATGGAACCCCATACATAGAGTGCACCACCTCATCAAGAAATATGTAGAGCCCATGGGAGACATATGGTATTATCTAGACTGTACCATCATCAAGATGGAGGGAATCATGACTCAACCATTTAGATTTATAGTCTATGTCCCTATCAAACTAGATGAATAGGAAATTAATTCCTAACTCATCCAAGGGATTGAAAATGTATGCAAAGAAAAGAGGAAAGGCCTGTTGTAACCTTTCCTATTCTTGATTGGAAGAACCATTATCCATGGTTGGAAATAGTTGGATGTTATGTCTAAACATAAGGATTCCTTCTATTTTCAAAAGGATAACCTTAAAGGATAGGACCCAAATAATAATGTTTTCTCCTATATATAGTCCAAACAACTGACAAATGTGGCCTATGAACATAGGGTTTGCCCTTATGACCATCTCTACACTAAGGTTGAAAACTTTGAGGAAGTTCTAACTAGGTCCAGGCAACATGGATTCAAACTTGAGTATAGGTTGCAAAGAGAAGAGAATCCAATTGGAGAAATCTAGAAATTAAACCCATTTCAATATCATCTATTACCTTCCACCTTAAGTGTACCTCCAAAATAACCACAACAACAAGTGCCCCAAATTCAAGGACCTAATGAGAGTAAATTGGAAGAAAGACTAGGGGAAGGTCCTTCATCATCAATTCCACCTCCAAGACCACCTTCCCTAGTAGAGCACGTTGATATGGTTGCCCTAGAACCATATGAAATAATTGAAATTTTCTTCAAGGAACTTGTAGAGATATATGGGTCAGATTAAGAGGATGAGAAAATTAAGGAAACTCAAGATGAATTGGCACAAGTTGAAGAACCATAGACAAGTGAGATGGAAAAAGGGAAATAAGTAGCTCTAGATTTAATCCTTGTCTCATAGAGAAAAAAATAAGTAGGGATGGTCCTTGTTCCCAAGTCTTCCAAAAGGCCAAAGGTGACACAGACCCATCTAACTAGTGAATTTAAGTTATTCAATTATGAGTTCCCTAATACTTGGACATGCTATCCCAAATTGGTTCATATATGGAAATCTCCAAAAGGTTCAATCCCAGTCCCATATATGGGTAATTACTAGTACTATAGGTGTTAGTACCCATGATGATATCAAACCCTAAATCAGAGTGCTCATGAAGAGCAAGAATAGAAGAGAATTATCAAAGATACAAGAGAAAGCAATATAAAAATAAATGATCATGGAGAATCAAGTGAAGTGGGGATTTAAATCCTTGAGGTTCCTAAATTCTCTAAACCAATAACTACTATGAAATACAATCTAGAGATAGCTGGATTTGAGAGGCTAATAAAAAAGAAAGCCACCATAGGTACTGAGGAGTTCACCTTCTAAAAAGTGGAGCCTTTTATGGATCTAACTCCTATACAAGGGAAAATAATAGGATAAAACCACACCCATTAGGAAGAAATATTAAGTTTCATTGTGGCCCGATCAATAATTACCTTAGCTAGGGTCTAGGGAATGAAACAAAGAATCATCAACCTAGAAAAGGAGAAGTAGGATTTTGAAGTACATGATGCATTCTCAATCCCTAAGGACATATTGAAGATGTTGGATAAGTCTCTTCTTGACATATTTGAAGGCTTAAAGAACATAATGCTTATATTAAGTGCCTTAACCCATTAAGATGAGATGGCATAAGCCTTAATCACCCAATGGTAGGACTCCCAAGCCTAGGTAGCTGAATTGATTAAGGTAAATATAAAAAATAGGCCCTGGATTTCAAAATCATCAAAATCAAACATTTGGACATCTCTCAAAGAATCATAGTGGATAATCTATATGATTTAAGCACTTGGTGAAATAATGTCAATGACTTCATGAAAGAAGACAAAGACCTAATAAGCAAGATGGAGAAGCTCTTAGGGACTCTATTCACCAATCCTTCTCAACCCACTACTATGGGCCTAGTAAATGATGAAGAGTTCAAGCAAAGTGTTAATGTCTTCATCTAGAACATCAAGGAAAATCAAGCCTAGTATATCAAGGACAATAAAAATATCCTTGATTTCATCCTTACCTTTAGAAGGCAGATTTTAGAGGTACAATACATCATATAACTCATGGCAAAAAGTGACAAAGAATTCAACACATTAGAAAATCAAGAAGATGATTGTCTGATGAAGCCTTCAATGTATTTTGAGATGATCAAAGAACAATATATCAAGGTGAAGGACTTCCTCAAATATGGATTATCAAGGGACCCACCACCAATATAATGGAAAATAATATTCTTTTGTAAAATATATATGCTAGTCTGTTGGCATATATTATTTTTATTTGTCAATTTTGACATAGGAGGTCATGTGTATTGTAACCTTTTTATGAAGGAAAACTATCCTTATCTTACATACATGTGTTTCATGAAGCTAGCCAATACACCACCTATGTTCACTATAAATAATTAGGGATTACCATTTTATAATCAAAGAGACTCTAAGCAATTGCATACAAGAAAGCATTTTAATACAACTAAGGAATTCTAAAAATATTATCTAAATAATGTGTTAAAAATCTACTATTATCTCTCAATTTCATTTTAATGTCTTAGATTTGAATGGTTATTTTTATTTTGAGCTACATTTTCTTTCATAAGGTTGTTAATTTGTGCTATGCTAAATTAGCTGAAAGATCTTAGGTTTACTTCATTTTATTTTTCTTTAGATTTGGATGTGCTTATGCTACTCATGTTACAGTAGCAAAACTATTAAAGTAAAATTGGTTCTTACTTTTGATCTTCATAATTCATGTGAAACATTCCTGGTTTATGGTGAAATTTGTGTTCAAACTATTTTGCATCATAAATTAGTTCATATTTACTCAAACTAATAATAACTTTGTCATAGTATCTGGGATAAACTATTGCAATCACATCTTCTTTTCTATCTTACCCTTCTATTTTCCTATTTTTAATCAAATCTCACTTTAGTTTAAGATCATTGTTAATATCCACTTATATTAGTTTGGGGATCATAAATATCATAAAGTTTCAAGTACAGGTCCTTAGTGGATCCCAACTACCAAATTAAATAAATATTATGGACAACTCTCACACTTTGCTTTTATTCCACCATAGACATCCAAAATTTATCACAAACTAAAACTCATGCCTTGGATCGTTAAGATCCTAAATTGAGAAGTGTTTGTCAACACTAAGAGCACCTTTGAGACAATTAGAAGCATCAATAGGAGTAACTCTGCTAGCACTAGAAGGAGGTCCCACTTGATCAATTGTGATATTCATTATATTAATCTTGAAGGATTCTTATCCGTTATGAGTGATTTTTCACTCTAAGTGCAAATATACTTGATCTTTAAGTGGTTTTACACCTATCTTTGTGCTTTTTAAGGTAAAGATCTTAGTTATTTGTAAAGGATGGTTAAATTCTAGTAAAGATGACTTATGATTTTAAGAATTCATAGTAATTGAGATTACGATAGCTTATTTTGGTTGAATATTGGAAATTATTTATGAATCTTGAGTTTATTTAAGTTGCATGTTGTAAATAATCATTAGCTTTTCATAATTCAATGCATCTTTGAGTGTACTTAGTCAAAGATCAACGTCTTTTGTCTCTTTTTGAGAAAATATTTATAGAATAGGCTTAGTGTATAAGTTGATTGTTTTTCTTTGAGAAATATAACTTGACAAACTATATTTTAAACAAGATCCTTAATATTCAATCTAGAATTGCCAAGGATCAAGACTAGATCACATTTAAAGACTAGAGAATCCTTACTCAAGCTAGAAACCCATAAAAGAGCTACGAAAAATAGAAGAAGGTACATGAATTAAAAATCTCTACCATCTTCACCCTTATAAGGGGTTCCTACATTCAATCTTCATCTAGATATGCCATGGCTTGGAAGTTCCCCCATCAGTGTACCAGGTGTATTTCATGAATTACCTCATAATCTTGAAAAGTACTTGCCAATATTTAATCTAACTAGTGTTGCAACTATAGAAGAACATGTTAAACCTTTCAAGGCTACTTTAATATTTTTAAATGTTATCCATGAAGATGTAACATGAAAATTGTTTCCATTCCAGTTTAAGGATGTTATATATGAATGGTTCTTTAATTTGCCTGATAATTGTGTTACCTCATGAAATAGATTTGACACTATCTTTATTGATCAATTTTGGAAGATCATAATCCCCTATGTCATTTATCACCAATTTACAACCATTAATAGAGATGAAAGTGAACCTATTAGATCCTTGAATTCTAGGTTCTAAAATATGTTTAGCTAAACCATGGATCCATACAAACCTAATGAGGCTTTAGCTCTAGAAGTTTATAAAGATGCAATGGACCCTATGACTTTTATGTTTCTAAAAAGGGCCATCCTAGCTATCAACACATTGGCTCAGGCTTATTCTGAAGTAGTGGTTATTAGTGACCAAATGCAGCCCCAAGGGAAGATGGCTTATTCTATCCCAAACATTAACCCCCAAATGCATGTATTGAACCTTTTCCAAAATAATGACCAAAATGCTCCAACCTTGAACTAACTCCCTACTCTGAATGTATTAACTACTAGCCATGATATTCCTAATCAAAACCTAGGTTTCTTGATTCATCAAGTTACTACTGGATCTCACACCAGTGACCAAAAGGCTTTAGTTCCAGTCAATGACACTAACAATAGCTAAGTCCAAAGTTTTGAGACCCTTAAGAATGAGAATGAGTCTATATTAAAGATGGTGTAGAAGCTCAACATATATTTATTGTAACTACAAAAACAAGTTGGTAATGTTAATGACAACTCTGTAAGGAACTTCAGCTTCCAAAACTTTAATAGGCCTAGAAATAGATTTTAGAATGATATTTTATACAATAACAAAGCCAATGAACCTTCTTCTAGAAAGAAGAACATGGATATTAATCTCACTAATATTGCCTTGATAGACTATTATAGAGTACATGCCACATCTAAACATGGTGAGATTGATTCCATTGATTTTTGTAAATCTTTTGAAGCTTTTCAAGAAGAACTTGATAAATTTGAAGTAGTCCCAAATAAGGATACTACTACAAGTCCTTCTGGGTCCAAGTCATTTGATCAAGTGTACATGGTAGAGCAATTTCAATTCCCTTTCCACAAAGATAATGAACCTAAGAATATTCTTAAAGAGATCCAAACATTCAAAAATTCTTGAAGACATACCCTATGAGAAATAGAGAAAAAAATAGCCATTGACTACTTCAACTCCTGCTAATAATTATAAGACACATCTAAACACCACATTAAGGATTGATCATAAACTACCTAAGGGTAGTTATTCCAAACTTGCTATTGAACCTTCATGCAAAACTAGTTATAACATTATGGAAGATATGAAGAATATCAAAGTCAACATCACTTTACATGAACTAACATAGATTACAGAATAAAGGGACTTACTCTTGGAATCATTGTCTAAGAAACCTAAGAAACCTCTAAAGAGTGATAGTGCAAATATGACTATGTAAGTAACCAAAGTAGAGTCTCCACCCTTCTTGCTCATAGTTAGGATGTTTGGGAAGAATGTCCATAATTGCCTTTTAGATTCTAGAGCCTTAACCAACATCATGCCTGCAAGGATTTGTGAATAACTTGGGTTAACCCCAATCAAGTCTGATAGGGTGGTCACACAATTGGATAATTCAAGAGTCAAAGTCATTAAAGAAATATTAAATACACATATATAGTTGGGTAATGAACCAAGGGTTCAACAATTCATTGACATATAAGTGGTAGATATTCCCAATGCTTATGGGTTTCTCTTTAATAGAGAATGGACTAAGGCCTTAAATATATACATGTCTATTGATTTCTCAAACCTATGGTTACCTTGGAAGGGTATTCCAAATTAGATAAGGGTGGAAAGGGAGCCTAGAATGAGACATATGATAATATAATATAGTGCTATCAATGAAAAGGTGAAATTCCTAGATTTTGATTTGGGAATCTTCACTTTGGAAGCTACAAAAGAACCTAGCTCCAAGAACCCTCCTCCAATGCCTAGCTTATGGAGACTATATGTTGATGGTTTAGATGTAAGTCAAGGTTAAGAGCTAGTATTGTATTGATCGACCCTATAGAAAAGCAATATCATGCATCCTATAGGTTACAATTCCCATGAAATAATAATTTAGTTGAATATGAAGCTCTCATCCTATGATTACAACTTGCTATTAAGCATAAAGTCAAGGAAATCCTTATTTGTGGAGATTCCAAACTTGTGGTCAATCAAGTAAAGAGCAAGTATCAATGCAAGATATCTTACCTGAAGATGTACAAGTTTAGATTTTGGGACTTGGTGTAATATTTTGATACTTTTAACATCATGTCTATCCCCAGGGAAGAAAATAAAAATGTTAATGAGCTTGAATCTACTGTAGCTAATCTCATGCCCAATCATGGTTCCCTAAACTTCAGCATTGAGCTAGTACTATGCCTCTCAATCCCAAATAGTGTGGATCATTTTCAAGTCTTAAATGATGATCAATAAATTCTATATTCTTTGACTAATTTTGGAGCCTTTGAAGCTCCAATCATTGATGAAGTTAATGAAAGTTATTCTTAAAGGGAGATTAATGGTAAAATCATCAAACTAAATGATAATAAGATACCTAAAGGGATGATCTCATTGGAAAGGTTTTTTGATAATGACAAGGTTCTTGAAACACTAAAGGTACCCAAGGTAAGTGGTAAAGACTATCATGTAGTAAATCTTGGCCCACATGATCATCCCCAACAAGTGAACCTAGGAAAGGTTTGTATTGAGATGGAAAATATAAAAGATAGAGAGGTACTTAAAAGATATAAGGATGTAATTTCCTAGTCCTATGAATATCTAAAAATATCTGACCAAATAGTCATTAATCACACCATACCCCTTAAATAAAATTGTAAATCCTTTAGGTAAAAGTAAAGACCTATCAACCCTGTCTTAGAACCCATGATCTTTAGGGATGTTAATAAACTATTGGATGAAAGGATTGTATTTCCTATTAGGCATTCCACTTTGGTTGCTAACAAGGTCCCAATCAGAAAGAAGAATGGGTAAACCATGTTATACATAGACTTTAGAAATTTGAATAAAGCCTCTAAAAAGGACAATTACCCCTTGCTTTCTCTAGACTAGGTCATCCAAGTTGTTTTAGGATCTGCCATGATGTCCTTTTTGGATGGATTTTATGGATATAACCAAGTGCTTTTTTCTAAGGAAGATAGAATGAAGATAACTTTCACTACCAAATGGAGAACATACACTTACAAGAGAATGCCCTTTGGATTGATTAATGTAGAAGTAACTTTTCAAAGAGCCATGGACCATGCTTTCTAAGGTCTTGTTGGTAAATGCATCATTATATATATGGATGATCTAATAGTATTTTCTAAGAATAAATAATATCATTTCATGTATCTACTACAAGCGTTTGAAAGGTACATGAGGTATGGCATATCCATCAACCCCAAGAAGAGCATCTTATATGTAACTGAAGGAAAAATATTAGGGCATGTCATCACCAAAGAATGGATCTACATAGATATTGAGAGAGTGGAAGATATTTCCAAGATTGAGCTACATAACAGACAAAAAGAACTAAAGTCATTATTTGGAAAAATCAACTTTATAAGAAACTTCATCTCAGGCTTTGTTAAGATTGTCAAACTAATGAATGTTATGCTTAAGAAGGATGTTAAAATTTATTGGATTGATGGATCCAAGAAGTCATTTGATGACATCAAGAAGGAAATCAATCAACCTCTAGTCTTGATAAGTCCTAACTTCTCAAAGGACTTTTAATTATATTCATTTGCTTTTGACCACACCATGGCTATAGTCTTGACTCAAAATGTTAAAGGAAGTGACCACTCTATAGCATTCATGAGCACCAATATCAAAAATTTAGAAGTAAACTATTCTATAATTTATAAACAAGTCTATACATTGGTGAAGGTAGTAAAAAAGTTTAGGCATTACATCCTTAGAAACAAGGTGCATGCCATCTTACTAGACCTAACCACAAAGATTATGTTGAGTCAAAATGAACTTTGGGAATGAATGGGTAAGTGGATGTTAGTCCTACAATAGTATGATATTGAAATGAAGATTTCCAATTTGGTGAAATGTCAAGGCCTAGTCCAAATGATTGCCAATGCTAATACTAAGCTACATGTCATGTAAGTTGATCAACAAATATTTTATCCTAATGAATGATATGACTCCCTCATCCATGTAATTATCAGTGGTACTTGTCCCCCAAGACTCACTAGAGAATAGAAGAGAGCCTTAAGGATCAAATTAGCCCATTACCTCATCAAATATGGAGTCTTATATAGGAATAAATTTTAAGGGATTTATTTAAGGTGTGTATCTAAAGAAGAAGCTTTTCAAATCATGTCCACTTTCTATGAATATCTAGGTAGTAGATACCCTTTGGGGAGAACCATATCCCAAAAAATTCTTAGGGCTAGGTATTATTATCCCACCATTTTCAAAGATGCTCATAAGCATGTGAGGGAGTGTCACTCATGCTAAATATTTAGTATGAAAGAGCCAAATGTAGCCATGCCTTTACAACTAGCGATGGTGGACAAACCTTTTACATAGTGGGGGTAATCAACCCCAATTATTCTAAAGGTCACAAGTATTTCTTGACTACTATAGACTAATACACAAGGTGGACTAAGGATATAGCCACCAAACAATGTAGGATAGAGGAGGTGATCAATTTCTTGGAGGAAAATATTTTGCACTTGATTTGGAACCCCAGTTTCTTTGGTTTGTGATAATGGGTCTGCATTCATTTCAATTGAGATGACTAAATGGGCTTATGACCAAGGTATTACACTTAAATTCTCCTCTAATCAATATACCCAAGTAAATGGAGTCTCAGAATCCATAAACAATAATCTAATGAAGGCCATCAAGAAGTCTATTGCAGATAAACCCAAAAGATGGTATAAACTCCTTAAGTATGCATTATGGGTAGATAGGATTAGGATCAAGCAAACACTCAAGGCTTCACCATTTTTTTTAGTGTATGGTCATGAACCTATCTTTTCCATCACCCTTAAATTACCTATGTTCACATTCATGCAAGAATACATGGAGAAAATCCAAGAGCTTGCTAATTCTAGGATTTTGGGTATCATTCAAATGGAGGATGCCAAAGAAAAATCATTTGTAGACTTTAGTACACATCAAGAAACTATGAAAAGATGGTTTAACAAAAGGTCCAAAGTGAATCTATTCAAATAAGGAGACCTAGTCCTCCTTTTAGACAAGGCATCAAAATCTAAAGGAAAACATGGCAAGTTCACACCCTTGTGGATTGGTCCATACCAAATTTACAAAATCCTAGGTAATAATCCCTTCAAGTTTAAGGATCTCTAGGGAGCAGAGTTCACCTTGTCCACGAATGGACAATATCTCAAGCATTACTTTGCTATTTCTCCACTAGGATTATTTATGGAATATATCTTGTAAGATGGTTGAGGTTAAAGTAGGTAGGTTAGATAGTTTCCTTATTTATTTTTCTTTCCTTATTTTGCTTGTCTATATTTATTTTCTTTTATTTGTTTGCTTTGTGTTGTGTTTTTACTTTTTATTTTGGTTGTGCTCTTTTACTTTAATAATTCTTGTAGGCAATCTTTATTGAGAATTTTCTTATATTGATTGAAGTTTAAGCTACTTATAAATGTGAATATGAACCTTACAAAGGTAAACATAAGGTGGTGATAAACCATCACATAAATTGGTATATAGGTTATTTATCTCACAAGAACTCAAACCTTATTCTAAATCAAAGTCTGGTTTTAAGAAGAATCATATGTGTAAGAGGTGAATTTAGTTTGTTAAGGCACATTCATGCTTACACTTAAAACACATCCTTATCTGGGATGAAAGTTGCAACTATAGGTGATTACCCTAAGAACCAAGCATTTGACAATATCCTTAAAACATAAATATATTGGCTCCCAACCTTTGCCACAAAACCTATAAAATAAGAAAAAGGGGGAACATATTTCAAAATCAATAAATGTGGAAAAAAGCTAATTTTGGTAATCTCCATCGGGGCTACAAACATCTAGTTGGTAGTGAAGCAAGGCCTTGAGTAGATCCAAAGGTATCTCTATTAGGGAAATGGACACCTAGCTATCAGTAGAGAAATGCCCAAGACTTCCCTAAACTAAAATCAAATACTCTTAATAAACATATAAATATGCTTCAAGTCAAAATTATGGTCAAAGGTATGAAACCTAGATGTTGTCTTCCAAAGTCTCATGACAAATAGTAAGTGGAATCAAAGTACACACTACATGTTTGTGTTTAAATATTCAAGTTCAAGTTTTACACATGAGAGGATTGTTTTAACCAAGAGTTGACTTGGGTGATGGTGTAGGTCAAGTGAAACAAATAACTTGTATGATAGTCTAAACTAGAATCTTGGGTTCTAACATATTACTATGTTCCCCTATGAGTCACCAATTTTTGGGACCAACATACCCCCCATTTTTTTGCTTATACAAAATAGGGACCCTTGTGAATGTTTCAAAACATTTGGACCTTGAATTGAATTTTGGAAGGTCATTCTTTATTAAAATTTGAAGATTTCTCACCTGAAAAGGAATGAACCTCTACATATTTGATTGTGATTGTGTTTTATGTGTTAACCCTACTAATGGTTTTCTTTGGATGATGAAGCACAATTTCCATGAAGAAAGGGAATGTTCCCAAATGGAAAAACCTTATTATTGGAATTTAAAAATGGTGGGAGAAACTTAGCAGGAAATCATATTTCTTTCTATGAAAAACCCTAAGTCTAATTTTATCTTAAGGCTCGATCATGTTTTAAACATGAACAAACCTTAATATAAAATCATACTTAGGCCCTTTTTACTTCCCCCTTTGGTTACCTAATTTATATTCAAAAGGCCCATTTCATTTATTGTCAAGACTTTCACTAATGTTTAGCCTAGAATTTAATCTTAAAATGCCTTTTGTGTTTATTAACACAAACAACATATTAAGACCAAAACCTTAGTCTAAACCATTATGCATATCAGGTCCTAACTTAAAGTTCATACACTTTCATAGATCCAACAACTCTTGCTTCCCAAAAGATTTGATCTAATAGAATGAAATCACCTAGGAGTAACTACACACTAACTTTAGGGTTTATTATAAAAATTTCTTACGGGATTTAATTTAATAGTCTCAATCCTATCATTTGATGCCCATGAGGATGTTTTTGATGTTAGTGAGACAATCAAGTTAAACCTCAATAAAAATTTCTTATGGGATTTAATTTTATAGTCTCACTCTCATCATTTTATGTCCATGAGGACATCTTTGATGTTAATGAGACCGTCAAGTTAAACCTCATCCAAAATTTTACCTAAGCCTAAAAGGGGACCACATTAATGTTTTAACCTTAGGCTTAAAAAAATAAACCTTAGCTTTAAGTTCATCATATTTATCTATGTGATAGACTTAGGACTAATCATTTAACTTAAGCCTATATATATATATATATATATATATATATATATATATATATATATATATATATATATATAACCTATCATACTGACTTAAAGCTCATGCACTTTTATAGATCCAATGATCTATGGTTATTCAAAGGTCTTGATCTAATAACATGAAGACAAAAGGCTCTATAGAGTTTAAATCTAATCAACTTCAACCTCTCAAATCATGATCAAAGGTCCTCACTGCATCACCTATTTTAATCCAATGGTGCGCATTGACTCCAAAGTTGTGGGAGTTCCTGAGAGCATGAAATATGGAACTTCATCATTTGACCAAAAGAATTTTGTAGGCTCACTCACATCATTTGATGTCCATGAGGACATCTTTGACATTATTGAGGCTATCAAATTTAACCTCAAGTAATTCTTTTAGCCTAAGTAAAGGGGGAATTTTTAAAAGGCCTTTCAAAATAATCATTAGCATAATAATATTGAAAACTTAGCATAAAAGGTGTTAACCTAAGTATATTTGTGTTATTGACATAAATAAACCTTAGGAATGTATTTTAATCCTAAGTTTAATTAAAGTCTTAGGACTAATTAAAATATGTGCATCTTGTAAGATCCAACAAACTTTGCTTTATCAGAGACTCAATGTAATAGTGTGAGATGAAAAGTGAGATTTGAAAACCAATGGCTAGCTTTCAAAATAGTCATCATGAGAATATCATGAAATGAGCTTAGGAAGGCCATGTAGGTGACATGTAAGCACTAAATTACAAATACAAAGATTTGGTCCATCAAAAAGACATAATTCATATAAGTGAAGCCATCCATCGAAACTAAGGCACAAATGAATTTATGAAATCTACCACCTTTCACAATTAAATCTCCAAGAATCCCTAGAATTAACAACATAATACCCTAATTCTTGAATGTTTGAATATGATTACATTAGCCAAGCTCAAATTTTATCCTAAGCAAAGCAAAGCCACTCAAACACTTGAGGTAGTTAGGGAATCATGGTGGCAGCTAGGAAATAATGGAGAGAAGAGGAAGAAGTGTATTTGACTATAGACAATGAGGGAAATCATTTTGGGGACATAGAATTGGACACTAGGGAAATCAATAATTAAATGAAGAACTGGTCTAAAATCTTCTTTGCTATCAAGAAGTCACATTCTCTCACTTCTAAAAAACAAAATATTGTACTAACCAAGAGGAAATTTGATGACTTGGTTACAATTCAGATGTTTGGTCCTCACTAAGCAATTGCAAAATTATAAGTACTCCATTGTTTGGATATCCTTTCACCTATGTTCATAGATTATAAAATTTATTGTGATTGGATAGTTAGGGAGGGTGTGTTAAAAGAGATAGCATAAATTACTCTTGTAGCATTCCCTAGAGCTCATATAGACCTCCCCACCATCAAAGAGTGGACAACCAAGCATAATTGAGACACTATTCTAAGACCTTTGTTAAACCAAAGAACCCATATATCTAGGAACCATGATGGGAAGATCCCCATTATACAATTCAAGGAGGGCATTAGAATCATTATGACCCTATTGAATAGAGATTTTGGGGTAGCCACCACAACCTATGTTGACCCCAAATGTGTTCCTACATATATTTCATGGTGGAAGAGAAGTTAACTCCATCTATTGGAGAGTTGATTAGCATCCACTTAGGGAGACAATTCTATGGCATAAGACCAACCAAAAATTCACTATGATGTCCTATATTTTGGACTCATTTATGGACTCCACTCATATTCTTAGTATCAAGAATTGGTCCTCTCACAACAAGATTAACATATCTCATCATTATTCAAAGCTATATCTTTAAATATAGGGACCACATGAAATTCATTTGTGATTACATATATCCTATTTTGGATAAGACCATCATAGGGAAACCCATGCCTAGAGTGCACCACCTCAGTAAGAAATATTTAGAGCCCATGGGAGACATATGGTATTATCCATAATGCATCATCATTAGGATGGAGGGAATCATGACTTAACCATTTAGATTACCAGTCTATGTCCCTATCAAACTAGCTAAATAAGAAATTACTTCCCAACTTCTCCAAGGGATTGATAGTGTATGTAGAGAAAAGAATAAAGTCCTATTTCACCCTTTCCCATTCTTGATTGGAAGAACCATTATCCATGGCTGGAAATAATTAGACATTATGTCTAGACATAGTGATTATTTATATTTTAAAAAGGAGGACCTCAAAGGATGGGACCCAAATAACAAGGTTGTCCCCCATCTACAGTCGAAGTATCTAACAAAGGTGGCCCATGAACATTGGGTTGGATGTTATGACCATCTCTACACTAAGGCTATAAACTTTGAGGAAGTGATAGCTAGGTTCAGGAAACATGGCTTTAAACTTGAGCATATGTTGCAAAGAGAAGAGAATCTAGTTGGAAAAATATAGAAAATTAACACATTGTAATATCATCTATTACATTCTACCTCAAGTGCACCTCAAAAATAACCACAAAAACAAGTGCCACATATTCAATGACCTAGTTAGAGGAAATTGGAAGAAATACCAAGGGAATGTCCTTCATCATTAGTTCTACCTCCAAGACCACCTTCTCTAGTAGAGCACATTGATATGGTTTCCCTAGAACCATATGAAATAGTTGAAGAATTCTTCAAGGAACTTGTAGAGACATATGGGTCATATTAAGAGGATGAGAAAATTAAGGAAGCTCAAGCTGAATTGGCATAATTTAAAGAACTACAAACAAGTGAGATGGAAGAAGGGAAAGAATTAGCTCTATATTTAATCCTTTCATCACAAAGAAAAAGATAAGTAGGGATGGCCCTTATTCTCAAGTCTTCTGAAAGGCCAAAGGTGACATGGACCCATCCAAATGGTGAAGTTAAGTTGTTCAGTGATGATTTCATTGATACATGGACATATTATCCCAAATTGGTTCATGTATGGAAAGCTTTAAAAGGTTCTATCCCAATCCCATTCATGGGTAATTACTAGCAATGTAGGTATTAGTACCCATGATGATATCAAACCCTAGATCAAAGAGCTCATAAAGGAGAAATAAGAGAGGAGAATTGTCAAAGCTAAAAGGTAAATAAATATAAAAATTAATGATCTTGGAGCATCAAGTGAAGTGGGAATTGAAATCTTATAGGTTCCCAAATTTTATGAACCAACAACTACTATCAAATACAATCTAGAGATAGCTGGATTTGAGAAGGTAACAATAAAGAAAGCCACCATAGGCACTAAGGAGTTCACCTTCCAAAGAGTGGAGCCTTTTGTGGGTCTAACTCATGTGCAAGGGCAAGCAGTAGGGGAACACCCCATCCATTTGGAAGACATAGAAATTTTGGTTATGGACCAACAAGTAATGAACTTGGCTGGGGTCTAGGGAAAGAAACATAGAATCATCAACCTACAAAAGGAGAAGTAAGATTTGGAAGCACAAGCTAATTTTCAATCCTTAAGGACATATTAGAGATGTTAAATAAGTCTCTTCTTGACATATTTGAAGGATTAAAGAACATAAATCCTATATTGAGTGACTTAACCCATCAAGCTAAGATGGCACAAGCCTTAATCACATAATGGTAGGACTCACAAGCCTAGGTAGCTGAATTGATTAAGGTACATATAACAAAATAGGCCCTGGACTTCAAAATCATCAAACTAAGGCATGTGGACATCCTTCAAGGAATCATAGTGGATAAGATGTATGATTTAAGAAACTGGTGAAATAATGTCTATAACTTCATGAAGGAAGACAAAGACCTAATAAGCAAGATGTAGAAGCTCTTGGGAAATCTATTAACCAATCCTTCTCAACCCACTACCATGGGCCTAATAAATGATGAAGAGTTCAAGCAAAGAGTTAATGTCTTAATCTAGAACATCAAGGAGAATCAAGGTTATTCTATCAAGGACAATCAAAATATCCTTGATGTCATCCTTATCTCTAAAAGGCAGATTTCAAAGGCACAATGCATCATAAAACTCATGGTAAAAAGTGATAAAGAATTCAACACATTGTCAAATCAAGAAGAAGATTATCTGATGAAGCCTATAGTGGATTTTGAGCTGATCAGATAACAATATACCAAGGTGAAGGAATTCCTCAAATAGGGATGATCAAGGGACCCACCACTAATGTAGTGTAAAATAATATTCTTTTTTAAAATGTATATTCTAGTCTGTTAGCATATATTAGTTTTATTTGTCAATTTTGATGTAGGAGGTCATGTGCATTGTAACCTTTGTATGAAGGACAACTGTCCTTATCTTACATATGGGTTTTTAATGAAGATATCTGGTACACTACCTATGTTCTCTATAAATAGGCAAGGATTACCCTTTTTTAAGAGGAGAGATTTTGATGAATTGCATACAAAAAATCATTTTAATACAACTAAGAAATTCTAAAAAGATTGTTTGAATAGTGTGTTAAAAAACTATTGTTATCTCTCAATTGCATGTTAACATCTTAGATTTAAATGGTTCTTTATATTTTGAGATACATTTTATATCATAAGGTTATTAATTTGTGATATGCTAAATTAGCTGAAAGATCTTAGGTTTTATTTATTTTATTTTGCTCTAGATTTGGATTTGCTTATGCTATTCATGTTATAGTTGCAAAAATCTTAAAGTAAAATTGGTTCTTACTTGTGATATTCATAATTCCTATGAATCTTTCCTAGTTTTATGGTGAAATTTGTGTTCAAGCTATTTTGCATCATAAATTGGTTCATGTTTGCTCAAACTAATAAGAACTTTGTCATAATATTTGGGATAGAAGCTTGAAATCACGTCTTCTTTTCTACCTTACCCTCCTTTTTCATATTTGTAATCAAAGCTCACTTTAGTTTAAGATCATTGTTAATATCCACTTATATTAATTTGGGGATCATAAATATCATAAAGTTTCAAGTATAGGACCTTGGAGGCTCCCAACACTCTACTTCTATTCCATCACATACATCCAAAATTTGTCACAAACTATAACTCATGCCTTGGATCCTCAGGATCCTAAAATGAGAAGTGTTCATCAACATTAAGAGCAACTATGAGATAATTAGAAGCATCAATAGATCCTATGGTTTTAGTGGCTTGAGCACATGTTGGTTGGGTTGATTAGTTTTAGATGCTATCCTAGATTTGGATAGGCAAGAAAAGGCTATTGTTTATTTGGCTTTACCACTTAGGCTCACATTAATGAAGGTAGTGACGTAGTAAGAGTTATCCACATAGAGAGTTACACCTATGGCCACTAAATTGCATGTGAATATTTTTTAGCAACAAGTTTCCCACCTATAGGATGTAGTCTAAGATGTAGAGTCATCAACATAGAATCTAAATTGGAGTCTACATAGGGGACCATATTGAAAGGTGTATATGGGGATTGTGACATTTCCCCTACAGATGGACAAGATGGACCACAAATTTATATCTAATTTTTTATTGATATGTCTCATTTTTTGTATCATGACACATCAAATTTTGATCCGTTTATATGTAGAGATATGTTTTTACATGACTCATTGGTGTAATCTATGGATGTAATTTTATTTCTTGCATATGTGGATTATTTTTTAATTATGATATATAATGTATGTTTGATTATTTTCTAATTTTTTTGAGAAAATACATGGTGAAAAAGAATGAAATGATTATGAAAAATGAAAAATATTAAGTAGAAATAAATTCAACAAATTAAAAATGTAAAAAATGATGGGGAATGAATTTAAAACACACCATCAAACATGATATATTTAAAACATTGTAAGTGACTAAAATATTAGTGAATCAAAAACTCAAACAAAGAATAAGAAAAGTATGTGAAAAAAATCATGGATGGAGGAAAAACATAAATATATAAAGAATGGAAATTCATACTTAATGCATTTGTTATAAGGTGATGTAAGAAATCATGAACACCTAATGACATGACTAATAAGACAATGAGATGATTTATGAATGTGTTTGTGAGAAAAATTTAGTTATATATGAGGTATTGCATTTAAAATCACAAACTAAACCAAGAGGTGTAAGTAAATCATGGGTGGTGTTTATAAAGAATGCCTAGTTCTATTTGAGGTCTTACAATTCAAGTCAAAAACTAGGCCAAATACATTTAAGGAAGGTAAGTGTGATCAAAGATGTGGTCAACTAAAATAAATACCTATCAATGGGAATATTAAGAATAATATGATAAAATAAGGAATTTGAGGCACCACATGAGTTATATTAAAATATTTATTAGAAATGAGACACACTAAAAAATTGGGTAAAGCTAAGAACTATTTACATCAAAGACCTAGGACACTCAAACAAGTGAACACAAAGATTGGGATAAAAAGTGAAGTACATATATTTTCCCATGAAGGTTAGTATGCATGAAAATTAAAATGGTCCTACATTCCCATGTTAGAACATATAATGCTTAAGTGGTGCCTTTGTTTGAACTTTGGAACATTTATATAGGTAAATAATAAAATTTTATTATTAGCACAAGTTAAATCATCATGTAAATACAATAATAAAACATATTAATTATTACCATTATTTGAAAATTCCTCAGGGAGAGGTTTGAACTATTGGTTATAATGGTCCACCTCCACATCTTAATATAAAATGGGTTTTACCCCTTTTTTAAATTTAACACATATAAAATTGATCTATTTCTTTGCTAGTTCATTCTTGTATCTAGATATATCCTGTGTGATCATATTGTATATGCATTTCAAATTTTATCATGTTATCAGAGATTTGGGATATTATGATTGATTAAAAAGAATTTTGATCATTGGAGACCTCAATAAAATAATTTAATACTTCTATCAATCTAATGGAATTCTAAAATAAAAATTAAAACTTTTAGAGGAGTGGTACGACCATCGTATGGCCTAAACATGTTTAAAATTTTTAGTTACTTCATTTTTTATGTCGTGGAGTCTGGTAAAAAACAAATTTTGCATATGACTTCCATTATAATCATTGTAAATCTCCTTTCAAGCAACCAATATTTATTTTTTAAATATTTTTTTACTTATTGGGTGTGATTATATGGCCTTATGGCATTGGATTTTTTTTTTAAAATAGAAATTTAAATATCTATCTCTGAAGCCTATTTATTGATCTAAATCTCAAATCATGAATGTTTAAGCCTCTCAAAGATACTTACAAATCCTAAGAAGTCTCCTAAAGTTTATGTTAAAATTTTTTTAGTCACTTGGGTGCCATAATGTGTTCCCCTAGCTAGAAAATTCAATTTGTTGGCTCAGAACCTATTTTTAAATGCATAATATACATAACTACCTACTAGAGGAAGATATGACAATTTTATAGCCTAAGAATTCCTCTTTCCACCTCCATCAATCTCCTCTTCTTCTACTAGGCACCATACCTACACCATAATAAGCTACATGTAATTATATTTTCATATAATTTGTGAAAATATTTAAAAAGTAATTTATTTTTTAAAATCTATATTTTCCATTAAAAAATATAAGTTTACATACATACATACATACATACATACATACATACATACACACACACACACACACACAGATATATATATATATATATATATATATATATATATATATATATATATATATATATATATATATATATATATATATATATATATATATATTACTATTTTTTTTACATGCATGCTTAATGTTTTTTAAAAATCATTTATAAAACAATAATTAAAAGTAAATTAGAGAATTTATTGTTTTAAGTGGTAGTGTAGAGGAGTTAGTGGGTGTTATTTTTCTAGGCTCTTGCAAACTAGAGGTTTAGTGTTCAAAACACACTAACACCAAGTTATTTTTAGTCAATTTACTCTATTATAGTTTTTTTTCCAAAAAATAGTAGTCATTTTTGTTTCATGCCAAGTATTACACATTAAAAACCTTAGTGTTATCAAATTTTTGTGACACTTCACCTTGACAATCTTTTGCTAAGCATAGTCACGTGACTAGTCATTTCCTAGATTTTGGCATATTCCAAATGCATTGCTATGGTTTAATTTTTATTTTAAAACCTCCTATTATAACATTTACACTTTTTATAATCATATTATTTAAACAATTTTTTTATTTGAAATTCTTGTGACATATAAATTAGTGAATTTTGCTTCCATTTTTTGCATTATTTAGCATATATTTGAAAAAAAAATTGTTCATGCCTTTAATTTGATTTACTATAAACTAAATTTAAACTTCACATTAAACAAGGTTTATTTTTAATTATTCTTCTTACATTAGTGTATTTTTGTGACACTTGTGACAACCTATTTTGTTGCAATCTTTTTTAATTGTTTACTTTGTCTAGCATTAATTTGTACAATTGTTATTTGTTTACGCTTCAAATTTAATTTATTTTCAGTTAGATTATAAATTCACATTTAAAAAGGGTTCAAAATTAAGCTTTATCTAGTGTCATTTTAAAAGGGAGTCAATGGCTTCTCTTAATTTTGTACTAGATAAATCAAAAATACTTAATGGATCTAACTATTATATATTTATATATATATATATATATATATATATATATATATATATATATATATATATAGAATTCATGTTAAAGTGGAATTTATGGACTAAAAGTTGTAGAATATTATCATCAAGACAAAAAAATCCCCATTAGGATGACATGTGACACCTAAGATTTCAAATGTATTTCAATAGAAACTGCAAGAAGCCATGTTGATTATATTACAAAGAGTTAATGATGAAATTGTATGCCATATTAGAAATCAAGAGTCTCATATCAATGTTTGGAAACTTCTTGTGTCTATGCATTAGGGCACTCATCAATCAAATATTATTAAATTGATACTTGAATTAATTACACCACCTATGAAAGAAATGTAAATGTTTGTTAAATTTATTGCTAAAATTAAGTATTCTAAACTCAGTTAGATGGTTTTAAATATAATTTGATTCAAGATAAATTACCTTATTTTATAATTCATCTTAACATTCATGAATATTTTTTAATTTTATCTCAATTCTAAATTAAAAGTACCAAACAAACTAAGATATCCCAAACATCAATACCATGTCATATCTTCTAGTTCAAGAAGAACAAGTGATGTCTAATTTTAATTTTAAATAGAATTCCATTCAGGAACATCTCACTACCAAACCTAGGTCTAAGAATAATAGAAAACAAAAACTTAACCCTAATTTTACTAAAGATGAAAAGCTAATAAGATATCTAGTAATAAGAATCATAAGCCTGTTTTTAATGGGAATTTTAATCTACATGATAAATTTGTTGACATAAGGAAAACATGTTAGAAAAATAAAGATAAAGTTAATAATAAATATTATAAAAATAAAAAAGGAATAAATATAATCAAAATAAATATAATAATTAAAAACCTAACCAAAAAAATAATCAAGATCATAATTCAAATGTTATTGATTTATATGTTTATTTATTTACTTCAAATAATAATGAATGGATTATAAATAGTGGTGCGTCATACCATATGACTTGCTTATCCAATATTTTATATAATTCCATAGATATCTCTAAAAATACATATTTAGGAGATAATTCATTTTTAAAAGAAACTAAGCAAAGAAAATAAAAATTTGAAAATGTTGTTATTAATGATTTTTTCTATATACATAAGCTTAATAAAAAATGATATCTTGTTCTCAACTTATGAGTGACAATTTAATTATAACATTACATAGAGATAGTTCATCCATTATAAATAAAATGGTTTCTCTGATTGATACATATGTTTAAAATAATGGCATATATATTTTTACTGCTTCTTTTTCATGTTTACTTTCATCATTATAGACACCCATTCTAGTACAAGTACACATATTTCTAGTCTTCTTGTATTTATATACCTTTTTACTAAGAATCATACATCTAGTGATGTGGTCTCTCATGGACCTCTTTGGTTCCATATTATTTCACTTGATTTACCTACCACTTGGGCTTATGTGTTACATTTTTGTGTCTTCATCCAATGTATACTAGATACCCAACCTATTGTTATTGTTTTATATACATTTTATCCTCTTGACACTTATTTCTATCCTAGAGACTAGCATCGATATTAGTGTCCAACCTAAACACAACTATACATACTTATAATTTTTTTTAATCTCTTTTTGTATCTTTAAATTTGTGACCACTTTGTTAGCCCTATTTTCCCATCCTATGGTCATTTTTTTGTGCATCACTATGTTCTAATAAAAATTCAAGAGGTTCCTATATATACAAAGGCTATGGTATAATTAACACACCTTATAATTTGATAATAAAAATTTTTAATAAGAAAGTATTATCTATTTCAAAGCATCAAATTGCATTACAACACTGAATTAAATATTTGAAGAATTCAAAAGGTCAAATATTCTATTACATCACTTATACCAAGGGTTACTAGGAGAAAGAACATATAGTTATATTATTATAATTTCACTCAAATGCATATGATGGAGAAATAAATGTGATTCCGATGACCTCTTAGGAGTATTTCCTATGTAGGCAACACTTAGCAACAATAGGGTTGGTAGGGATAGCTCAACTAATGTTACTAACTCCTTTTTACTAAGTTCTAATAAATATAATAAAAAGGAACTAGGGTTGATTATTATTTGTATTTGGCACATAGATGAACATAATTTAAGTCATATAATGATTAAATATGGGTTAACACAAGTCTATTCTAAATTTGAGGTCACTCCAAGGTATATCTCTCACTTGACACTAGCGTCAAATACAAACATAAGCATCAATATTACTATCCCATATTGATGAAACTATCTAAAAGTCAAAAATATTCAAAACATATAAATTAAAAATACTAGATATCTAATAAAACCTTCTAAAAACTCTTAACCATTGCCACAATCTATAAAAAGATAATAAATAATATACTCTTTTTATCCCTTAGTTGTTTTGTGCTTGTATTTATTACACATGATAGACTAGATAAATTTGTCTTATTGACTATATTTTAGTGTAAATTTGAATATTATAAGTCCTTTAAAATAAATTTAATTATTTGGATATTATTTTTTAAATATATAAAATCACTTAAAACATTTGGTGAAATCATCCTCTGTTTATTGAACTAAAGCCCTAGTTTGCATATTAGGGTTTTCCCCTTCTTGAAAATTTCATTTTAGAGTTTCATATTTTATTTTTTGATTTTTTTTTTAATTACATATGATTATTATATGAATTTTAAATCTTATTATTTCTTTTTCCCTCATGTTTTTTCTTTTTAAAATTTTATTAAAGGCTCAACTCTTTATGGACTTCCTACTTTATGGCAATCCAATGGACCCTCAACAAAAAAGCCTCATCTTTTAGATAATTTGTTTAATTTTCTTGATGATTAATGTATTTAATATGATGATCTTATGTAACATAAAAATGGGCTAAACCCCCTTATTTTGATTATAACTATGATAACTAAAGAACTAATGATGCACATGTAAATCTAAATGACAAAGCTAGTGATAATGACATTTTTGCTTATGAATTTGAAAGCAATGGTATCCACATTGTATATTATAAATCTAATTTTAATTTGGTTTCAAATGATGAAGATTTTAAATAACTAAAAAACATGAATGATATTACTCCTAATGTTTAAAATCTAATTATTGCATCTCCAGCTTCTTTAGTTAACTCAACAATTGAATGTCACTGAGTCTCCCAATTCTAATGCTAAAAAATTCAAAGAGGTTAAATGTCCATTAAATATATATAATATTGAAATTTTTTAGGATATCAAGTGTGTGCATTCTCCAAATAATATTAATATGAAAAATCCTATGTTTTCTTTACATGATTCATGTAAACCTAGTCTAATTTGTTCTTCCCCTCTAGTATGTAATGAGCAAACTACATGTCCTATGTCTCTCATTGTGATACTTGAATAACATAACAAGAGTTCCAATTGACATCCTAAGGAAATAATCACAAAACTTAAATTATTTTGGGACACACAAAAGGTCCCAAATCTATTTGATGTATTTTGTTTCAAGATAAAATCATATAAATCAAAGAAACTCAAAAGTAACATTTGATTCTCTCTTCCTTTGAAAAGTAAAAATGTAATTGAAAATTACATCCCCCCTCTCATGATATTTCAAATAAAGTGACAAGTATATTTTTTCATCCATCTTTTTCATTTTTGGTTAAATAAGATAAAATATTTACAAGTGATATTATTTCCCCAATTCCCATTGAATTAACCAAAATCTAATGGAAGTAGTATCTTATAATGGAAATAGTATTATCCTTCATTATATCCAACATGATATTATTAACTCATTAACCATGGGTACTATTGACATCCTAGATTGCACCTTAGCTAAGTAAGGATATTGTTCAAGTCTTCTTAATAAAATCTAGTCTAACATGGGAATGACCCTAGGATGTGGGTCACCTAAACTTGGGTCAAACCTCTAGAGAATTATGACTTCCTTCTGCATCTATCACCTAAACTAATAATTTCTTGGAAAAGGGGAGAGAGAGTAACAAAAATATATGTAAGAATATAAAATGAGGTGATGCACCAGTAATTGGAACACTTATACTTTGCATAAGACACACTATAAGACACATTCAAGACAAAAGGGATCTATCCCACATAATTATTTCATAATAAGGCATTGACCATCTATTAAACTAATATGAGAGGGTAGATTCCCATTTCCAAGCTAATCAATAAAATATATATTGCACTTAAAATGACATGTGAAGACTATAAATCACTTAATGAAGGTGAGGAAACTTAGACACAGGCAAGGAAAGAATATATGAACTTAACCACATTACATGAATTCATATAAAACACTTCAATTTAGTTTGTAAAAATGATGGAATTCAATCTTTACTGTATCAAAAGGTGTTATAGTACAAATTTTGGAATAACTTGAGCAAGCCAAAGCATAAGAGTCTATTTATCTAAAAAAAACTTAGAGATTTCTTGTCTAAAAACTTCTAGATAGATATACAATGTGGAATAAGATGGAACATTTATAGAAAAGGGGAAGAAGAGAGGGGAAGTTATGATGGATTAGCAACAATTTAAGGTTTTTGAGTCATGATCTTATCAGGGAGGAATCTATATTTTAAAATTTCTATAACAAAATTGAATGCCCATTATCCTTATCTATATACTAGGTATCCTCTTTGGAACTCCATACCACCTTCTAATTGATCTGCTAATAAAGATAAACTTCTCATATCTTAGAACTAATAGTTTCATGCCACATCTACTTTGGATGGTCATAGGTACCTATTTATAAAAAATGTGACCATATCAAAAGATGAGACACTTCCCCATAATCACATTTATGTCTGAATTTTCTCCAAATTGAACATAGGTCCCACATAGATTACAAACCAACCCAATCTATTAGTTTTCTCATAATCATAATATCCATGAAATTTTGATAGATATTTAGTCTTGCTTGATCATTGTATTAGGCCCAAAGGACCTATTTTGACTCTAAACCATGTGAGAGCCAAGAAGTTACTTCATACAAGGATGTTCAATCTAGAAGAGGAATGAACACATCAATGGAGTAATCCTAAAATAGGGTTGATAGGTTATAAATTATCAACCAGAGTTCCTATCTAAACTTTAATGGTGACAAAGCTTTATCCTTAATCATCTTGCCTATATGACTGCCTCTATTGTTGATCAAGCTCTAATGGCAACATGGATATTTAAAACCTTTATTCACCTAGTTCAAAAAATGGTTCATTGAATTCTACTAGAAAATTTTTGATTTCTCCTTTGTTTATTGGTTGTCAATTTCCAACTCAAACCTATCAATTTATGCCAAACTATCTTATCCTTACTAGTCCCAAAGATATGATGACTAATTGAATTTAACTCACACTATTAGATATAGATGTACGAATGAACATGAGCCTTTGATATTGATGGGATCCACCATTTGAACTTAAATGGCTAATTCATGAGGCCCAAAATTGACATTTTCATGCCTGCATTTGATGTTTTCATGCCCATATTTGATGTCTACATGCCTGTATTCGATGTTTACATGAATGTCTTAGGATTTTTGAACCCCAATAGCTATAAAATGTGGCTTAAATTTGATTTCGACATGCCTAAAATTTTATTTCCATAAGACCATCATTGACTTTCACACACCCATCACATTTTGAACCCCAATGGTTAATTGTTGAGGCTTAAGTTTGATGATCGTGCAACCGTCTTCATTTGTTTATTCTAATTTGAAGGATTATATCTCAAGATAGAGAATTAATCGATATATGAAATTTATAGAGGATGATCTTGGAATGAATGGAATCATGTCCATGCATTTCTTTGGCTCTAAGAGGATTCCCAAGTGCATATTTCAAAATGTGAAACCAACATGTTCCATTCATTCTTTCATGATGTCTTGATGATGGTCTCTTCATTTAGACTTGTTCTTAAACTATTGATTGATATTTGAAATCTTGAATGAAATTTTGAAGATTATGAAAACCTGTTCCATGATCTTAAACTACTTGAACATAATGAGACCTACTTGTATCCTTCATTAGATTTAGACCTACTTCTCAAAATTAACAAGTTAAACATTAAGCTTACCTAAAGTGTTTCAAAAATTTTGCAAATGATATGAGGTATTCTCTTTCCACCTTTGGACCACTCATTCCATCCAGAACATCTATTCATCTACTCAAAATCTTTATAGGCAAAATATCTTTATGTGGTCCAATTTTGGTCAACATATTTGATGACTCAGCTAGGAAACATGCCTTCTATGATCAAACACCAAACTATTTACATGACCTTTGGACTCATAAAAAATGACTACAAGAAATGTCTTTTGATTGAAAAATAAAATAGATTCTACCAAAATATGGAAGGAAACATGGAAAATAAGGAAGATAACTAAAAAAAGTAGATGTGTAAACAAAGTACTTATTTGGGATATAATAGAAATAAACTAGTTTAACAAAAAAAAACATGATCAACTTAAATCAAAAGGGAAATTTTTGAACTCACTCAATCTAAGAGATGATACAAGTTGAAAAGTAGGGTGTTTATTAAACATAACCTTTTATGAGTGACTTTTTTTGCCTATAAAATCTCTTAACATCTCCTCAAATGAGTCATCAATAGAAAACCAGTCACCAACAAAAATGAATTCATCTTGCACTTCAAGATCATTTTCATATTGCTTATCAACTACAACCTTATCTAGTGATATCCCATCTATACATCGTCCTTGAGTGAAATCATCTTTATTATAATCTACTATGAGTCCATCAAGTTCTTCAAGAATATTTGAATAGTCAACCCAATCTACATCATGTTCTTGAATAGGTGGCTCTTGATAAAACTTCTCAATAACATGCTCTCTAATGGGAAACATATCCTTACAAAGCTCTTCAATCTCCTACCGAGATTCAAATTATAGCTGATAATAATCTTTGTGTTCTTCACTTTGATCAACCTGATTAAGATCAGTTTGAAAGGTATCTTCATATTTCTCATGTGGAGACATCTCAAATTTAGTCACGACTTCAAATATTAACAATTATTCATGTATTTCTTCCAAAACAAGACCAACCTTCTCTTATATACTTGAGATGACTTTGTCAAGATCATCTACAACTCATTTTTAATTTGTACCTCAAATTAAGTATCAATGAGGATCTCTTCATCATACACACTTGAAGCATCTTCTTCACATTCTCCAAGAACTTGACTTCCAATTGTAACCTCTTTCTTTATATCCCATATAATAGGCTCCTCTTGAAGAAGGGAGATGGTGGGAAGGTGATGAAATTCTTTGGTTTGAGAGGGAATATGAAGCATGAAATGTTGATCATGATCAAATTTTGGGATCTTGAGGGAAATGGAATCATTTATGGATTTTTAGAGAGGAGGGAAAGAGAAACTTATAATGACCTCTACATTCTTCTCCTTCCACTTGGCCATCACCTCATCAAAGTTTAAAATTAGTTTGTTCTCATGGACAACTTAAACTTGAGGGATGGGTGGTGAAGAAGGGGGGCTATAATAAATTTTAGTCTCTTGTATAGGCATATGGATAGCTTCTTGAATGGGTTATTGAATCCAACTAGGAATCTCTATTGGCTCACATTGGGCATGGTTAAGAACTTCATGAGAATAAGGAGCACAAAAAGACTGGTAAATAATATAAGAGGGTTATTGAGACAACTAATTCAAATAAATTTGTTACATCTCCAAAGCCTTTGTCTTATATAATACAAAGGTATAAAACTCATATCTTTCCTTTATATCATTAGATAAATTTCAAAATAGAGCATTTACTTCCTCATACTAAGAGTTTGAACAAACTTTTATTATATATGATAGAATTTTGAGCTCTATATCTTCTATCCTTTATTATAGACAATGATACTCATGTGTAACATCATCTCCATATGGAAAAGGTGAAATATAGTCTTGAGATAGATATGGTTCATAAGGAAGGTAAGAGTCAAGTTCTTGATAATAAGGATCATGAGAAACTAGATAAGGCTCATCATAGCTTTGATAAAATCCTTGGTAAGGTTGATTAGGATCATAAAAAAGCTCATATGGATCATGAAAAGGTTGGTTTCATCCATGATAAGGATGATAAGGAGGTAATTCATAGGGATTTTCTTCATACACAACCATGAAAATAACATCATAATAGTTCAATAAAAATAGACTTACTTGGAAACTACCTAGGATTTTAGAAACAATTGGTTGAGCTTGGGGTCACCAAATTCTACATAAAGAATATTGTTTAAACTATAATTTCATCAATACTAGCTCCAATGTATCCCACTAGGAATGCCAAAACTATTGGCATTCTTAATTTCACCCTAGTTGAGTAAGGAGATCATTCAAGTATTCTTACATAAATCTAGTCCAACATGGGAATGATCCTAGGTTATGGGTCACCTAAAATTGGGTCAAACCTTTAGAGAAGGTTAAATTCCTTCTAGATATATCACCTAAACTAGATCTAAACTAACAATTGCTTGGAAAAGGTGAGATAGAGTAAAAGTAATATATGAAAGCATATAAAATGAGGTGATGCTCCAGTAATTGGAACACTTATACTTTACACAATACACACTATAAGACACATTCAAGACCAAATAATATTAATACCACATAATTATTTCATAATAAGGCATTGACCAGCTATCAAACTAGCATGAGAGGGCATATGTCCACTTTTAAGATAATTAATAAACAATATATTTCACTTAAAATGAATTTTGAAGGATATAAAACACTTAATGGATGTGAAAAAACTTAGACATAGGCAAGGAAATCATATATTCACTTAATAAGATTACATGAATTCATAGAACACACTTCAATTTAGTTTGAAAAAATGATGGAATTTAGTCTTTATTGCATCGAAAGGTGTTACAATATAAATTTTGGCATAACTTGAGCAAGATAAAACATAAGAGTCTATTCCTTTGAAATTTTTTAGAGATTTAATATCTATAAACTTCTAGAGAGAGATACAATGTGGAATAAGATGGAACATATATATAAAAGGGGAAGAAGAGAGGGGAAGCTATGATGGATTAGCACCAATTTGAGGCTACTGAGTCATGATCTTATCAAGGAGGAATCAATCTTTTAAATTCTTTATAACAAAATTGAATACCCATTGTCCTTATCTATCCACTAGGTCTCCTCCTTGGAACTCCATGCCTCCTTCTACTTTATATGTTGATGAGGACAAACTTATCATATCTTGGAACTGACAACTTCATGCCACATTTGCTTTGGATGGCCATAGGTACCTATTTATCAAAAATTTGACTGTATCAAAATATGAAACACTTCCCCATAATCACATTTATGTCTATATTTTATCTAAATTGAACATAGGTCTACCATAGATCAAAAACCAACCCAATCTATTAGTTTTCACATAGTCACAATATCCATGAAAGTTTAATAGACATTTAGTCTTGCTTGATCTTTGAATTTGGCCCAAAAGGACCTATTTTGCCTCTAAACCATGTAAGAGATAATAAGCTATTGTATGTGAGGATATTCAATCTATAATAGCAATGAAAATATCATAGGATTAATCCTATAATAGGGAAAATAGGTTCTAAATTATCGACCAAAGGTCCTATCTAAGCTTTAATGATGATAAAGATTTATCATTGATCATCTTACCTATATGACTGTATTTGCTATTGACCAAGCTCTAATGGTGACATGGATATTTGAAACCTTAATTCATTTGGTTCAAAAAATCATTCATCAACCTCCATAAAAATATTTTAAATTTGCCTTTTTTTATTGGTTATCGATTGCCAACTCAGACTTATCAATTTGTGCCAAACTATCTTCTCCTTATTAGTCCCTAGGATACACTGACTCCTTGACTTTAAATTACACTATTATATCTAGATTTATGAATGAACATGAGCCTTTTATCTTACTATGCCCCACCATTTGAACTCAAATGACTAATTCATGAGGCCCAAAATTGACATCTTCATGCCCATATTTAATGTCTGTGTACTTGTATTAGACATTAGCATGAACATCTTAGGGTTTTTAAACCCCAACAACTATTTATTATGAATTAAATTTGATTTATGCATGATTTTAATTTTAAATATATGTGACTATCATTGAAATATGTATTCCCATCACATTTTTAACCCTAATAGTTAATTATTGAGGCTTAATTGTGATGCTCGTACGGCCATATTCATCTATTTGTTTTATTTTGAAGGCTTATATCTTGAGATAGAGAATTCATCAAGAAATTAAATTTGTAGAGGATGATATTATAATGAATGAAATTATGTTTGTGCATTTCATTATCTCTAAGATGATTCCCAAGTGCATCTATCAAAATGTGAAACAAACTTGTTCCATTCATTCCTACATGACATCCTGATGATGGTCAGCTTCTTTTAGACTTGTTTTTTAACTATTGATTGATATTTGCAAGTTTTAATTAACTTATGAATATTTTAAAAACATTTTACATGACTTGAACTACTCAAACACCATGAGACCTATTTGGATCCTTCATTGGCTTTAGACCTACTTCTCAAAATTAACACCTTTGGACCACTCAAAAGTCTTGTAAATGATATGAGGTCTTATATTTACACCTTTGGACCACTAATTCCATCTATAACATCTATTCATCTTATCAAACTATTTATAGATAGAAGATCCTTATATGGGTCAATTTTGGTCAACAAGTACTCTTTTACCAAATGTTGCAAAACCATATAATGATTCCCCTCTCAAGAATAATAAAGATCCTACCATTCCTATGTTTCATGTGAATTTTATTTTATATACTATAACAAAAAATTAAACCTCTATTTATGATACATCATCTATTATGACTACCATTGGAGATTTGAAACAACAAGTCAACACTCTTAAGTTACAATTTTATTCTCATGAGTCTCATTTTAAGGAGAATACATTACCAAACCAACCTATTACTCAAAATGTCTTAGAACATATTTATCTAGAAACATTTATCATGCCTGATTGTTACTTATTCAATGGTTAAGGGGATCTTGATATTCATTTTAAATAATATATTTATTCTTTTGTACATTGGGCCCAAAATGGAAGCTTTCTATTAAAATATTTCCATCACAATTTAACAAAAAGGGATATTGAATTTTTTATAGCCTTCCAATTGGTTCCTTATCAACTCTCAAGAAGATTGAGGATGTATTATGATCACATATTCACCAGTTTACCTTACCTAAATTACCATAAAAACATTTGAAACTATTGGCCCAAAATGAGAATGATTCTATACAAGACTATGTTATTCGAGTTAAGGATGTTTTGTATTTTGTAAACTATACACCTTCAGATTTGGAAGTAAAATTTATATTTAGTAGGGGTCTTCTTTCTCCACTTAGAGAGTGAATTTCAAAAAACCTTTGATTCATTTGAGACCTTATATTTGGATGTGCATAAATATGCATGTGCTTTAATGAATACACAAACTCAATTACATTTTTTTCCATCACAAAACAATCATGATAAGAATCTTATTTCAAGGGAAAATAAAAAATTTATGAAGGATCATGAACCATTTCATAAATATTCTCTAGAACTATTGGTACCTACAAAAACACTAAAATTTAATGTTTTAAACAAAGGAAAGGAACATGCTTTTAGAGTACCTCCCATAGTTAGATCAAATAACATCACAAGATGCTAGCCTCTTTAGTTTGATTATTATCAAGATAGATTAAATGATATATTAAAACATTTTGTAGATAAACAATTGATAAAACTATTTCCTAATTCAAATTACCCACCTCATATATTTTAAAAGGGAAATGGACACCACTTTTGTACTTATCTTAGTATTAATGGTCATTGAGATAATGAGTGTTTTTCCCTTGAGAAAAATCTTACATAGTTAATAGATCAGGGACTTATTGCATTTAAAAATGATGCATCTAGAACTAATCCACATACTTATACTATATTCTCATATAATAGGGAAAAACCATCCCATGTTGATCCTTATAAGAAAAACATGGTCCATCAACCTTTGTATAATATGCCCACTAGTAGAAGTCCTCATAGTGTGATTTTTGCTAGATTTGATTTCCCCCATACTAATCCTATCATGAAACCATTAGTATATCAAGTCTTGGATAGAGGTTATAACAACCCCATTGGGTTTTACCAGAATATTTCAATAACTTTTTTAAAATTTAAAAACACATATTTGACATATAGATTTTGCCATGATAAATCCTAAGTAGTGATGTTTAACTAACTATGTTAATTTAGTTAAACATCAAGGTTATAACTAATCCACTTATCTAAGGATTACCATGAATAGATATAGAAATAATGAACAATATTAAATAACCATAAATATGACATTACATCATAAATGGAATAGTATAAATTCAACCACAACTAATACTATAATATGGCCTCTATTATATGAGTATAATAAATAAATATTATAATTTTTGATAATACATAAAATAACTCAAATGATAAAACATGATATAAATCTCCTCTGAGCAAAGTCTCCACAACTCAAGAGTCTCCATGACTCAAATATCACTATGCAATCTCAAGTGTAGTATCAAGTATAGTACTCTAGCTGGGAGGGAGAATATCATTTGAGCATTTTTCCACACCAACCATGGACCATAGATTCCCTAAACTATATCCCAAAAAGTGTATGAACCTCCCTTCATGACATAATAGATAATGATGGTGTAGGAATCTAGAGTAACAAACTAGAACCAGTGTGTTGAAGATATCTAATACATAATGTGTTACATAAATAAATTCATTATAATATGATATCACACAAATATGAAAACTATATCAACATATAAAATTATAATTTTATCAAATATTAATTTGGCTAAAGTTTTTAATAATAAATGATCTCTAGGATTAGTCAAATCCTTACACACCACTTGATCGGATTACGCCTTATCTTACATTAATGGTGCTAGTTAATATATTGAAATCTATCCATTGTTTAATTAGGGTCATGAATGTGAGATTTAGTAAAATAAATAATAATATAAAAACCAATATATTAATTCATAGTATTTCACTTTATCTAATCATAATTATTCTAAGTACAAAAATATCACTAACACTCATTTGGTCCATCAAATGAAGTGAATTGAATCCATACAACTAGTTTATTACAATAATAAATAGAATCCAAAAATAGTCTTTAATATAACATACCATCTAGGTAATGATTATCTAGACTACCAATTACTTTAACCACTAAGTAACTTATAATATTATTTCTCCAATAAATAATATTATAATATTTGCTAAATAAATTTTTCATTTTCCAAATATGACAACAACCATTCTAAAAAATCATAAATGTTTTATATTTAATGCAAACCCTAAAGTCATCTTAATGATTTTTATCCAAATATTTAAATATAACAAGCATTCATTTACACACTGGTATAATAATAATTATAACATAGTTGAATGCATCAATATATATATA